>JAPSGF010000046.1:5654413-5669239 GCA_035772895.1 Perdix hodgsoniae | reverse complement strand
CTGCCCCCCTGTCACGGGCACAGGTAGATCTTGCTTAACCCGCGACAACATCTGACCTTTCACTTGGCTCAGCCACTCTGGTTTTACATATTAATTGCCCTACTTGGAAGCACTAAACTGAACCTGGCACACTGTCCGCCTTTAAAGAGGAAGGTGTGATATTTCTATAGGTTTCTTCTAAGTTTGTTTTTGATTCTCTCCGTCAAGTATGATTTATTGACTGGTCAGGGGGCTATTTTAAGCACTCAGAATACAAATAATTTATGTTAATACTAGAGGTTATTCTCACTGCTGTTGAGGTCACAGATGCAACCAGAAGAAAAAGCAGAGTATGGTTACGATTAGGGCTTTTGTGTGTTTGGTTCAGAGTATGGGATATAAGGACCCAAAGGAGATGAACAATGGGTTAGGTGCAAAACGAAGGTCTCCCAGACAGCAGAATATAGATGTGCAATTAGGCTATGTACCAACCAGTTTCCTATGCCTTGCAAAACGTCATAGTCATTAGAACAAATACACAGAACTAAGAGCAATAATAATGAGGCCTGTGCTTCATGTGCTGCCTTCACATCTGCAGTGCTCGAGCTCTCTACAGGGAAAATATTCTGTGAACTGAAGGAAAAAAATACATACATTTAACTGCACACAAATTTATTAATTAAATGGGAAAAGCCACAACACACAACAAGCACACAACAAATCTGTCTGTAAATAGAAATTGAAAATAATTTATGCGACCTCAAAAGCAAGGAGGCTTGCTGAGAGTAAGTGCTCTGAAATGGAATTCAACTCTGGAGAAAATACTTTGAGCTGGAGAGTTGTCAGCATGATCTACAAAGGCTGCTCTGAAAGTAATACTTCTTACTTTCTTGCGTAGACCCACGACATCAGAGGCAGATGTTAGTGGTATAGCAGTAGAAGTTAAACCTTCCTGATAATATTCCCTTATGTTTCATTGCTCTGTGACAGATGGCAGCAGAGGGGCAGTCTGACAGAATGGTGTCTGACATGGAAGTGCATATGAAGCAAAGGTGTGGAATTGTGTTTGTCAATGCAGAAAAATTGACTATTGACAATCATCAATGTTTGCAGAACACTTATGGAAAAGTAGATTTGATTACAGGAAGTGGTGGGTGGTGCATTTCAGCAGTGATGAATGGTCGCCTCTGCTGGTGCAGGTTTTGGAGAGCATAGCATGCAGGCTCGTGTTTATTGCCGGTAAAAATGCATTGCCAGTGATGGTGACCATGTTGAAAACAGTGTTATGTACCTGAGAATTTGTTCTAGCGAGTAGTGTTATTGTGCTCTTTGTACCTCTTGTAGTTTCTATGAAAATAAACAGGAGGCATTTCTTTGTGAGCAACCAATGTAGATGAAAGGGGATGCTCTTACCAGGCTTCTCCAAGGTGTGTGTGCGCATGTGTGCGTGCGTGCATGCATATAGGGGACAGAACACACATGCCTTCCAATATTCAGAAAGGTGCTCTGCTGTCTTTGGTTCCTGTTTTTTTCACTCTTTTTTCTTTTCTTTTTTTCTTTTTCAAATACACGATGTGAAGAGAATGAAATACGGGTTGTATCTGTTACCTGGGGACAGGCTCATCAAAATCATTAAGACCATCTTGAATTGAAAATGATTAGATATTTTAGAATAACTTTATTATTTCAGTGGATGCAATGTTTGGTTTTTCCTGAGTTACAGGGAAAAGACAGAAAAGAGGCACTTGGAGTTTTGTGGTCAGGAGCAGAGTACTTGAATGACCATTGTAATTTTTCCTTTCTACTAGCTAGCAGGAAATAACCAATTGCATTTAAATACTGTATAAATTAAATCAATGCACGGTCTTCATGATATTAATTTAAAAGTTGACAATTCTATTATTTCATCTTTCAGAAAATTCTGGCATTTCCGTTAATCACAGGTTTGTTTCATGTATATATACATAGATGTATGTTTGTATGTATTTAGCTGGCATACATTAAGCAGAACACACTAAGCTGCTACCCAAATGGCTACTACTCTCCAGACAGCTGGAAACGCTTTGTATCTGTCTTTTCACTCCACCTTGCACACAACCATCCACTGCCTCCAGTCACGTGAAGACTCTTGAACCTTCTCTTGCAAAGCAAAGGAATGTAAGAAGGCAACTAAAACAACGTTGTTCCCAGAATTTTGCTTTCAGCATCCACTTTTCAGATGTTCTAGAGGGGATGATACCGATGAAAGACAGCATGATCAGCCAGGCAGTCAAAGCAAGGCTTTGAGACTTTCCTGAGGTGATGCATGTCCGTGGCAAAAGTTCAAAGGTGTTGGAGAAATCCATTCTGCAGGCAATGTTTTTTTGGTCTCCTGAAGCATACTGAAGAGTTAATATTAAAATTATTACTGGAATTTAATCGTATATCAATTTCATACATAAGAAGAAACTGTGAATTCATAATCACTTATGCCTTTATTTACTTGAATGACATTGTCCAGGTTGACGTTACAGAGATGACTAAACAATGGATAAGGGAGGATCTGCAGTGACGTTTCTCAGCTATAAAATTAACACTGTGACGATGTCCCTGTCTCAAAATGTCATCAATAGTATAGTCCTTTGCAGCAGATGGAAACAAATTAGCCTTTACAAGGCCTTGTACTTGAAAAAAAGCAATTACTTTGGATTCTGACTTTCCCCACATTTATTTTTTTTCAATTTACGGACAATCAGAATTTAAAAACAAAACCACAACACCCTTATTTGAAAACCAGTAATTCAAAAAATAGTTTTTTGGTGAAACTGAAGGCCAGACTTGCAGGATGACCACTTCTTGGTTTAAGTTTTCACTCATTGCAGCAGATTTTAGCAGTTATTTTCTTCCAGATGCTTCATTACTTCAATAGCTCAAGTTGAAATTCTTTACTGTGCTATTAATTTAACATTTAATTATATTTAAAATGTTTCTGATATCAAATAATATTTTAAAACCAGATCTTCCATTAGCTGAAATACTCTGCCAATTTATTTCAGCTCAAGCTTTGGAAGTGAACTGTTTAAAGATGTTGTTTTGATGCTCTCTGATCTGGTGCTTTCACTAGGAGGAACAAGATGAAAATTTTTCCATTCCTTTACCAATGAAGTCAGATAACGAGTTTTAGTCATAGCTACTTGGAGATGAAAGACTTGCAGTCTTCCTTCTCAGTACTGAGTGAATCAGTTTGCTGCCAGACTTGTTTTTCCTTCCCATCCTAGGCGTTAATTGCTGCTGTATTTAAATGTGTGTGGTGCCTGCACTTCCCATAGAGCAAGTTCCTTTGCTCTCTAGTTTACATGTTATGCTTTAAATAGACGTGATGTTTCTGTGAGTTTACACTGCTTTTGTTTGTGTCAGCATGCTCTCCCACGTGCCACAATGAAAATTAGGCTCCTAAGTCTGATGCAAAATGAAAGTTAATATATTCCTCTAGGCGTTTTTCAAATTTGAGATGCCAAATCCTCTTCTCTCTGACTCTCGATTAACCTCCTTTCAGCCTTTTATTAGATTTGTCTACATGCTTTTAAGCAAGCTGTTAGATTTGGAGTTAAATGGATTCACTAGTGTGATCTGTTCTGTCAAATGCTGTGTCTTGATGTCATTGCTGCTCTTCAGCCAAGTGGCAGCTTTCTCATATGTCGGGTTTGTGAGGGAAATTACAGCAGAGCGAAACACGTTTTGGCGGTGAGAGCTGGGAAATGCTTCTCTCAGAGCACAGTGCAACCCTCTGTGCCTTCAAGACACAGAGTTCTCCTTGGCCTCAAGAAATTAATACAGGATTTGGATTCAGACTATACTGATTTCTGACATTTCCACATTGGAGATGACTTAGCTGAGTCGAATGAAACGAGTTGGATTCTTGTTTTGGTTGGCTTGGACTTTGAGTTGTGCACGTTGTTCTGTTTTTAGTTTCTTTAGGGGATTTCTTATTTCTGTTTGTTTTTGTTTTGTTTTGTTTGCTTTGTTTTGATTTGATTTTTTTAGCAGTATACTGCTCACTCAGCCCAGCCCTACGTGGGCCTGTGTGCTCCAGAGCAGATGTGCACCTGGAGGCATTTGGCCTTCCTGGCTGCTGCTTCTCTTTTTCATTGCTGGGTTAGTGTTTTTCCTCTTGGCACATTGTCACACCAAACAAATGTGCAGATTTAACACACAAAGCCTGTGCATTTAGATCTGCTTCCTCAGCTGTCAGTGGGCAAGCAGGAATGAGAAGACAAACTACAGCAGAACTTAATGTTTTCTGGCTTCCCCTTCAGTTCTGGTATCCTGCTTAGACTGACTCTTATGGGTTGCAGTAAATGAATGTTGATCTAATAATAAATTTAGGAAGCCGCAAATCTTAGGAATTAGGTTCATATGACTAATTCAGGGTTTAGTTCTCTCACGCTGATTCTGGTCAATCATAATCTCATATCTACCTAGGCTTTTTCCCAACTGATTTTGTGATTCAAAATAATCTCATGGTAAGTGGTCCACAAGTGCCTAATTAGGCTGTATGCCAAAAGCATATTCTGTGGATAATTAAATATGCCAGCTTAATGCTGTAAGAGTGACTTAGCCATGTTAAGCCACTGGGAAGGCATTTCTGAGCTGTCTGCAGCAGAAGAAAGATGCAGAAGATTTTTCTTACAAACCATTGCAGTTCTGGCTGTGATTTGTAGTAAAAATTTTTAAATTTGAAGAATCCTTGAGCTTCCATCAAGCATGCATTCCTGATCACTACATCAGCAGTACTTGTAGTTAACAGCAAAGTGCAGTTCCCTTCTATCTGCAAGGTTAAGGCTTGGTTTGTTCCTGTAAATTCATTCTTATGCAACAGAGGACTCAACTGCTCAACTTGATGAGTTTTCCAAGAGCATGGGAGCACTTTGGAGATGTGATCACATGCAGCTTTAATTCCAGTGATGTTTCCTGGCCTTCTCTCTCTCTCCAAAAAAAAAAAAAAAGCAGTGCACAGTCCAGTGGCCACAGTGCAATATAGACCCAGAGTGAAATAATATATTATTTCCTTAAGGCAGGGAGATATCAGCATAGACCACATACCTGAAAAGTAGAGTGAATAAAAATATGCCTGTTCTATACCAACTTTTTAATATTTTCAAGGCTTCTGGATATTTCAGTTTATTTCCTTCAACAATATTGATTTTTAGGGAGAGTTTTTCTCTGTTCATTTAAACCTGCAGTGGGAAGAGAGCTCCATATGCAATAAGTTTCACATTGTAGCTGCACTGCCTACAGCACAGTTCAGCTGACAAAATACTATCCCATATTATGGCAAAGTGAATTGATGATGTAACAAGTACTTGATTTAAAATGACAAAATCAGTTGTTTTTTTCCAGCCTTTGCTGGTGTACGGCTACGTGATTTTTATCTGCCTCACGGTTTGTCTCGGTGTGGCTCATTTTCACCTCCTGAACCTGCATGGCTTTCTATTTGTGACATCCAAATTAGTTGCCATGGAAATGATCGCAGCATTAGGAACGGAGAAGGCTAGGTGGCAACAGCAGGAGCAGAGCATCTCTTAGATGGAAGGAAAAAAAGATTGTATATAAGTGGATGTGCTTAGTGACAAGCAGTAAGCAAGGAAGAAAAAACACTTGAAATGTAAGGTGTAAGGAGCATTATGGTTGACAAATGTCTGCGTTTGCATTTGGATACCTGCACCTTATGCTCTTGATGCATTGCATGTATGTAGCTGTTTGTCCTATGTCACAGTTTCTACTGAGTGTGTCCTTCGTATTTGTGGAGACTGAGTGCCAGCTTTCATGAGACAGGTGGTAGAATCAGCTGCAGGAGGGGAAGGTCGGTCCTGTGTGAAGCAGCTGTAAGAAGAAAAGCTGGGAGGTTGTCTTTGCTGTCTGGAAACGTGATGCAGCCCACATTTCCTGAATGCTCCGCAACAGTAGCCTCTCTATAACAAGTACAGTTAGAGAAGTCTGGAGGGCTGGTTCTATGTCGCTGTACTTGCTGTTTTTCCCTTGGTTTAAGAAGGATGTGACCTGGGCTATTTTAAGGCTTGTTCATCTGATTAGGATAAGAATAAAATAAAACCTGCAGTGGTATTGTCAGGAATAGGCAGGGCTGGCTTTTTGTAACAACACTGATTTTTCCAACAAATCTAGGAGTATCTTTCTGTCAAATGTAGTTTTTGTTCTGTGTGATTACAGTCTTTCTAGCTACATATCTATGTCCATGCTGATGGTAGGCTGCCACTCTTTTTGTACATGGGATTAGAGAGAATGCTCTGTTGATTCAGTTGTGTGACTATTGATAAGTAAAAGGGCAAAGTAGACTAAATTTCACTTAATGCAAGGGACAGTATTTAGATCCGTAATTGCTCTTTGCTAGACATAACTCAAATCTGTGAGTTTGATGGAGTATTTATAGATACCTATTTTCTCAGCATGGAAAAAAAAAAAAAAAAAAAGGAAAAAAATGGTATGCTAATAAATCATAGAAATACTGAAAAAAAGAGTAAAGGAAGAAATAGAGCCAATCTGATTTCCTCTTACTCATTCCTCTTTTGAAAAGTAAACAGTTGTAGTAATTGCAGTATACTTCGACTAGGCTGTACAAGAAAGGGAATAATTTAATGTCTTTTTGATCTCTTTGCAAATGGTCTGGTACAAGCTATCAGCACCAGCCTTAATGTCTATGTTGCTGCTGATAAAGAAACATACTTACAAGGGCAATACTTGAAAAATGCAAGTTGAACAGGATTCATAATGGGAAACTCTCAGGGAGTCTGTCAAGGTTTTGACTCTAAAGAGCACGTAATGGTTTATACGGCCTTTGCTACATGGTGGTTACTGAAAGAAGTTAGGATTTATGTTTTTATCTTCCTTGATGCGTATAAGCAATAACTAACGATGTTAGTTAAAAGAAAGGGTGACTGAAGGGCTAGAATTTTGTCATCTTTGTCTAAACAATTGTGATAACTTTGATTATATATGCATGTGCACTTAGACTTACTGAGATTTGAAAGACTGCTGTACTGTGCTTATTTCTCTCTCATTAGAGCCAATTTTCAAATGAAAGTAGCTCTTTCAAGTTGTTCTAACATACCAGTAAATTTTTAGTTCGCTCTGTTCCTGTAAGTAGTCACTGGCCAGTTCCCCAGTAAGTTATTTATGACAAATTTCTGTACGTGTCAATGGGCTTCATTCAGTATAGTCGTAGCCTCCACTGCTGAAGCAGCTAGAGAAGATCAGCGTTGTCATCTCCGAGGTGTCCTATCTTTCACTGGGGTGAGATTTGTGTTCAGTGGCTTGAGAAATGCCAAAGAGTCTGATGACTGAAATGAAATTAGGAAAAACATGCCTAAGCTCTTATTTTGACTTAACTATAGGAGCTAGGCATGTTTATTGCCCAAAGTTTTCCTGTTACTGTTTCCAAGCTTAAAACTGACTATACAGTGTCTTGAACCCAATTTCAGACAATAGAGTTGTTGCTTGGCTGAAGAACTGGACTTGGGGATTAGATGTGAATTAGTATCACTGCGCGAAAGAGAAGCAATAACATTACCAAACTGAGCAAATCAAAGTTTCCCGCAAACGTAATGTAAACTCAATGGACATGAAAACCAAGATTAACACATGATATTTTTTCAGTGGGGTATGTGTAGGAGTAAGTTTATGTAAAACTTCTGTCTCTTGCCCAAAACAAGGCAGGAAGCTTTTGGTTTTTTTGTTTGGTTGGTTGTTTTTTTTGTTTGTTTGGTTTGGTTTGGTTTTTTTTTTGTCCTGTGTGATTACAATCAATGCTACTGAGCAGGGACATAATTTCACAATTTCATTTGCACATTTTGAAATTCTAGTAAAGAAAAACATAAGGCTGAAGAGCTTACAAGCAAACAGTATGTTTCCAGTGCTCATGTATGATATTCTGAATCATTAAAAGTGCAAGACTCACTGTAAAGGCAAGGCCCATCCCTACTCTTGAAATGTGGCTGAAGCGGGTGGGCAGCCTCTCTACTCTGTGAAGTCAAGGGACATCCACTCTGCCTCAAACCAGGACCAGGGCATCAGGCAGCAAGGGCCCCGTGCTTGCTACCTGGCTAGAACAAATCTGCCACTTATACAGTGCGTAACAAGGAACAGCGCTAAGATTAACACGATTCTTCACCTTTAGGATTTCAGTGTATGGAAAGAGAACTGGAAGTTGAGCTGTATGTTTAGCACTGGTTGATCCAGCTGGAGAGGAGGAAGGCTCAGGAGGACAGGAGCTCAGGAGCCAGAAGTGTGCATGGACACGTGGGGGTGTGTTTTGTGTTCATTTTTAGCTCGATGCAGAGAATGTTGCTGCAGCTGTGTATGACAGTAACTTCACTAAATTTCTACAGGAAGAAAAAATGCTGCTGCAAATGCCTAAGAAAGTGGTATACGCTTCTACAGTGCCACCACCTACACCCCAGCCCACAGAACAGCACCTTGTTCCTGTGTAATAGGACGCAGGGAAGTCAGCAGGCTAAAATCCTTTCTGAGATTCCTCTGACATGTGTAGTTCTGTTGCTTCAGCCGTGACAGTGGCCCTGGCTGCAACTCATGAGCAGAGGGAAAGCTCCTGTCATCCTGTCTGCCCTCACCACAGGACAAGCTGTCTCTGTTCTTCTTCTGCCTGGGCAAAGCTCTTGCCAAGATGTCAGTGCCCACTGTGACAGCAGCCATAGCCTTTCTGCAATTAGAATATCTTACTCAGGAAACAGCCTCAGGCTTCCTGAAATAACTTCACACAGACTCTG
The DNA here is from genome assembly GCA_035772895.1 of Perdix hodgsoniae. Classification (NCBI taxonomy): domain Eukaryota; kingdom Metazoa; phylum Chordata; class Aves; order Galliformes; family Phasianidae; genus Perdix; species Perdix hodgsoniae. The sequence continues at coordinate 5,660,480 of JAPSGF010000046.1, read as the reverse complement.
AAAGAGCCTTGAGATTTTAGGACCTATCTTTAAAAGGCACTGACTTTGAGATACTGCCCTTTATTTTGTTACCTCTAGTCAATGAGAGCTGCGGTGTCCTTGTATCTCTGCTATTGTTCAGTTTTATTGTAGGTTTGCTTCAGTACTTTCACAGGGCAGATAAAGCCTTAGATCTGTCTATGACAGCGAACACTAAATTTCATGTTTACTCAGTCCAGCTTGCTCCCGTGAACACTTTCATTCCTCTGAGGCTCATAATCTCTGTTTTCCCTGGTTTTTAACAACATCCTAAACAGTAAAGGTGTTGCAGGTAGAAGTCTTAGCTAAAAAATAATTTGAATCAGAGTCCAGTTTGAAACCCAAAGCCTGAAAAAAAACTCCAATTTGCAGGCAGTAATAAAAAAACTTCAGTCCATGAAGTTCAAGAGCATGATATAAAAAGCATGGTTGTATCTATTGCTACCTATGAATTTTTATGGAGAACCAGAGAATTAGTATGCTGTAGGACAGCCTCTTTCAGCAAATAAATGAAGAACTGGAGAGACTAGTGCTATGTTCTGTGCTATGAGAGGAGAATACCTGATAATAGTAGCCTGTAAATTCATCAGTATACTGATTTAAAACAGCTTTTCATCTTCTGCTTTATACTTAATAATAGAGCGCCAGAGTGAAGATTACGTTTTGTATTTGCTCCAGATTTCAGTGGTTTCAGTGAGGTTTCTTCCTTTCTGCAGCAGTAGATCGTGACAGAGTTAAGTCATCTTTGGCCAAAGACCTGCCCTGCTCTTTTTGAGTGGTAGCAGAGCAAGAGTTGTCGTTAGACTTTCTCATTAGTTATTTACTTATTCAGTTTTATGAGGTGAGGTGCTACATGACTTCAAATTTAACGATATTGTCAGATACAATGGTATTGCTGATTTGTACTTTCAGCTTGTAAACCATTCCAGAAAAGTCTGCGTGAGTGTGATTAGCAAAAGTTGCCACAAATACATATGGGCTTTAAAGGATAGTGCTTTCATAGAGTGCTTTATGTACTTCATGTCTTTTGATACAAGATGAGGAACTTCTCAAAGAACCTTTAATTGCCATATAATCTATAGTCTCTAATGCTTTATGCTACGCTAACATAATGTGTGTAAGGGATATGACAATAAATATTTCTCCCAGTCTTGAAGTGTAGGCCTTATGAGGATACAACATGCACCAGCCCCAGCACCTTCTATTGCTCAGTTAAATTCCCCAGCAGTGTTTGGCTGAAGTGCGCTGTGAGTAGATGAATAAAGAAGATTAAAAAGAAAATTATTTTTTTTTCTTATAATAATAAGACCGCATGAAAATTACCTTCTGGAAAAAGAGAAAGATTTCTTGCAGTTACTTTCCTGCGTATTACCTTCTGAAGGTGATTCATTTTAATTTTTCTGTCATTTAGGGAAGGCCTGTTGGTGTATATTAACAGCAGCAAGAACACATTTCTTTCTTTAGTCAGACAGACCAATGAATTCACATCTGCAGGCAGAAATGTCTTTTACTCTGAATATTTTTTGGTTTCCAGTCTAAATGTATTATGCAAATTAATCACCTCATAAAAACATAACAAATGTTTGTGTAGGTTTTTTTAAACAGCCCCAGACATGATAGTTCAGGAAGCTAGTGTTATTTTAAGAGTGTAAGAAAGCAGCAGCTACAGTATAATGGGATCTGGGTTTTATGCAAATAAATCCATTATGTCCATTACTGGAGCATAACAAAGCAGAAAGACCTCTGCACTTACGGGTATATGATAAGTGCTTTATTTATTGTAACTCTTGGAATTTTCTCCTAGCGTTTTCTTACAGTATCATACGGTCTCAAAAGAGCAGGATTTTATATTGCTGAGAAGAGCTCTCAGTGCATTAATACAAGATGCTGAACAAATGACTTGTGCAAAGCAGTTGTTCTTCTGAGATTGTTTTGATGCCTTCTAACTCTCCAGCACTCTCCAGCAGCTCAATATAATCTTGACATTATGAAAGATTGCACTTCAATGTACGTAGTTAAATAATATCAACATGGTAGAGTGATAAGTTCTTTTTATGATTAAATTGATCTTGAAGTTGAATGTGGCTGAAGTAAATACAAATACTTTGCTATCGGTCTAGCTGTTGAGGCCACCACTCCTCCTACTGTGCTGGACAAGGGATGTGAGTATATGAGCTTTTGAAAGGCCTTACACCCTATACTTCTAAATTACCAAAAGCAGGACAGTAGTTCTCAGCTCTTAGTGTTTTTATTTAGATATCCTGAACAATTCAGTCATCGAGTGTTTCAGCAACTTAATTTAACACTTCATTTTGACTTGCACCTCAAAAGATTTGCCTCCAAGTCTTCACACTGAAATAACTTCCTTGTACAAGCAGTGAACGATGGGAGAGTAAATTTGCCTTGTTTTCCATTCTTGTAGAAGGCTTCGTTTTATTGCCAATGGAAGGTTGAGCTCTGTGGACTAAGTTGTGCTTCTCTAGAAAACTCACCAGCAACAGTGTCAGCTAAGAGCACATACACTATTCAGACAATGACCCATCTTTCTTTCCTGCTTACTCAGCTCTGTGGGTAGGATGAGCCCTCCTGCTGGCTGTCTTGACCCTGTCCTGTATCTTCCTATTTTCAGGTTTCTAGTTTCATGGCTAGTCTTCAGTGTAGCGATCTTGGCGCTTGTGTGGGAATAAACGCAAGGAATAGTGAACAGCACTAAAAGCAAGTCTTTAAGGATAACTTAGTGAAGCACTCTAGTGTCTGGTTCCTGAAGGTGGCAGAAACCTATTTTTATTGACCCATTAGTACCATCAGTACCAGTTGTTCAGCAAATTGAGAATATTAACGACAGTTTTTTGGAGTTTGTGTTGCTTTACATAATTTTCTTCAAAACATCATCCAATTGATTATAATGAACATTGCATTCTGAGAAAGGATACCTCAGAGTTGGCTTGGCATAATCAGAATGAGTTATTTCCTTAAAACAACATGTGCTGGGGAAATGCTTTCCACTAAAAGATGGACTGAAATTGGGTAACAGACTGAAGTCTGACAGTGAATATTACAAAGTTAATGGAATTACACAGAAGAATCTTTTAGGTGATCAAGGTTTACCGGCTTGAGAATCTGTGGACTTAGCTATTCATCGTATACATATTTTAGTATATGCTGAACCAGAATAGTTTCATTAGCTTATGAGTGCCTTATCAAATCATATATGCTGTCACTTACCGTAACGTGGAACCGTGCAGATTCAGCTGCATGCAATGCTGTGCTGGAATCAGAATAACTCAAGAGTAAGGAATGGGATGCCATAGGCAGAAGGGCCTGGCTCCCTGTCTTCTAACTGTCTTCTAACTCTTCCTGATGTGACTGTGGTGGTATATTGTGGAGATGGGGGAAGGGATTAATCATTTAGGAGTTGAAAATTTGTGAGGGGGAAGTAATTAAATACTATAAATTGGATGTTTTTATAGTGAAGAATCTCTAAGAATGAAGTCAAAGGAGGATTCATTTCTGTTTATTTAGATTTTTATTGGTCTCTTATCCAGCAACAGACAGTTTTAAATAAATAAATATAGCCCTCTGTTCCTGGTTATTATGAGTCTAAGTTAACTTTATTGAAACATAATCATTTTTTCTAGGAAAGATCTCACTTAAGACAGAACATTATACTACTTCACAATAAAAAACATTGTTTTTCTGGTAGAAAAGGGAATCATTAGTATAGATTGTTAATATAGATCGTGTTTTGTGATGGAACTTTTCAAAACTATAAGAAAAATATGAGATAAATTTAAAGCAGTCTCTAGATATTAACTGTGGTTGAGAGATTATATGCTGAGCTAGTCTGGCCTGGGGTAATGGGTCTTGCTGTTACAGTTACTGTATTTGCTAGTGCTGTTGCCTAAAACTGAAGGATCAGCTTGAACACAATACGAATTCTCACTGTTCTCTACAGTATATATTGCTGGTTGTGGCTGACTGATTTTCCTACTCTGATTCTTTCTTTCGTTCTGTAAGAAATCTTTCTGATTCTTTCTGGTTCACAAAATATTAATGAGTAAAATCTTTTCCTGGTACATGCAGGTCTCAAGTAATTCCCTGTAATATCAGATGGCTTTAGATGCGTTTTGACATTTGGCATACAGTTTGACAACAACAACTGTGTTAGGGATAATCCTCAGCCCAAATTTCTGGACTAATTTAAATAAAAATGATTTATCTTTATTGCTTAAGTAAGACAGGGTGAAATATGTTGTTCTGCTATACTAGTTCTTACAGCCACTTAATTGAGAATCCCTTGGGTTTTGCAAGAGACTGAAAATTTGGCAGGAGGCTAATGTACTGTCATGGCTATGCCTATGTTTGGCCTGATGGCAGAACTGAAAAATGGCGTCCCACATAAATTCAGCTGAATATATCCAGACTTGATGGCTGATCTCTGATGGAATTTCGTTCTGGGGAGAGGTGGCAGCTCATAGGGTGAGAGTGGAAACTGATGCACCTCAAGTGGGTAGGGGACCACAGCAGAGAGGAACCAAGGAAACCTTGGGTTTAATAGAATGAAGTTCTTTTCTGTCTTCGTCTTTCATTTTCTTCTGCATGGAAGATACATATCTCTCACGGCTGTAAATTTCTCCATTAACTGAAGACATGCATTTGATTTAAAAAATAACATCTCACACATGCCCAATATGTATTTGAGTATAATTCCATCTGATTACTTAGGTGTTTGGTTTTTTTGTGTGTGTGATTGAATAAAAAACACCAGGGAAAATTAGCCCCTTTTGGAAAGTTTATGCAGGTGAGGCCAACTCTGCTTTTGTGACTGTCTACTGCTCTTTTCATGACAGTGTATGTGTTTCAGTGCAAATGCATCTTTTTGCTCTGAAGTGGCATTGCGGTGATCCAAAGTTACTACTGTGAACCAACAATGCTTTTTATTGTGGCATATGGGAAAGAGGTGAAAAGGTCGCAGTAAGATAACCTGTAGTTTTGTGCTTTTTGCCTATGGCAGTCCAACAACAGTGTAAGACTGATGATACGTAAGTAGAAGTTGTCTTGAACATGAGCCATCACGCTGCACTGCCCCCCCTTTGTGCAGACCTAGCTTTATGTCTGTAATTAGCAGTTTCTTGAAATGGCACTGTGTATTTGCAGTAAACATGCATTAATCAACCCGGCTGAATGGTTTTTGCTTGTTCATTATTGTAACTATTTCTGGGATAAACTGTCAGACTAGCTGGCTTTTTGTAGCCATAATTGTGAGGATGTTTTGTGGATAGAGTCCAGATTAACTAACAGCTGGAAATCCTTTGTCACAAGGTTTCTGACTCCGCAGGAAAAACCCTTTAGGACTATTGTATCTGGTTCCCTAAGGTGGCAAACATTTCAGGTGAATGCCCTCTTGCTTAACACTGCACAAAGAACTACAGTATTTCCCCTAAGATCTTATTTATTTTATTCACTCAGCCCCATGGAAACAGAGGTTCCGAAAGAAAAAAAGTTTAACTCTTCTAGCAGCCACACCATTTAAAAGTGGGTTTTTTCCTCATATCATAAGAGAAAAACAGAACCTTGAGTTGCAAATGATGCCCAAACTGATGGATCCTTATGCTGTGCTGTGCTTTCATTTGTAATACAATATAAGCAGCCATCAAAACAGAAAAAATCCAGATGAAACCACTGTGCAAATATTGTTCTAATGTTTCTGTCTGTTAGCTTGTCCTCATCCCCACAAGCCTTAAAAGTTAATTATGTAATTTGAGAAGTAAACTCATGTAGTTCCAAAAATTACTGTTTTTTGTTAAAGGTAACACCTTAGCAGAACCATTTTATGGAAACACGTGTGTCAATGATTTTTACCTCTTTTCCAGCCTTAAAGCTGGGGGAGTTGTGAATGAAAAGCTTCTGGGCAAAGAAATATCCTTCATCAACACGTAGGAGCAAAACAATGGCACTGCCAGGTGGTGGACATCTGCCATCTGCTTATCACCTGTAAAGAGTTACTCAGGAGATATGAGTTACTCAGGAGATATGAGTTACTCAGGAG
>JAPSGF010000046.1:5292512-5654403 GCA_035772895.1 Perdix hodgsoniae | reverse complement strand
TTACTCAGGAGATATGAGTTACTCAGGAGATATGAGTTACTCAGGAGGGCTCTGAGAGCTTTCAGATAATTTGTGCCCGTGACCATAATAACTGAAGTAACGTAAAGTCCATTCTCTATTGTATCTGTGCATTAACATTGCTCTTGTGCTAAGCAGCAGGCGAAGCCATACACCCTCCAGCAAAACAATGTTCTAAGGGTGGGTTCTGGTAACTCTACTCACACTGGGGATGTCCATTGTCCTGGAGAGAATTCTGTGGAGATAGTGTAGATGGTATGCTCTGAATTTATTTCTAGGGTGAACTGTGCCCAAATCTCACTTGTTTTCTGCAGTTCTATGGATGCCTGTGTAATTAGATTAGTGTTCAGATTATGATGCATCAAGGTTGGATGGCAATTTTGATTCCACATTCAGCTACTCTGTATTTTAGCAACATTTCCGGTGGGGGGGGAACAAAACTGTAGGAGAAGCAACACTGATTCCAGTGTAAAATTTTGATCCTTCATAAGCCTCTGTATCTGAGTTTTCTATAATCTTTGCATTCCTCTAAAAGAGTTTAAATTCTAATACCCCTTTTCTCAGTGCAGTGTGAAATTTGTGTTTCTGAAACCAAGTAACTTGGCTCCTAATATATTGAATAGCTTCGGAGATGGTATGCACTGCTGGTGCCACCTATGTTTCTAGGTGGGCTTTTCAAGCTCTGAGTGCAACCTCTTTTAACAGACTGATTTCAGTTAAAAAGGAATACGCTGCATTCCTAGTTCTGGTATGACTGGAACACCTACGAGATTTCAGAATGACTAAAGGTTTGATAAGGAAAGCATTCACAATATAACAAATCCTGTGGATTGTGTAGATGAATGTATTTCAGTTTTGCTTTAGCCTGGGGAGAAAAAAAATTGCCTGCAGGAGCGTAAGAGTAAAGAGTGGAAGAGTTAACTTGGGATTCATGGAAAATTAGGTAGATAGCAGGGATAAGCTTGCTGGTATATACATGTGTGGCTTGAAAATTAAGGTTCCATCTGACTAGGCAAGTTTCTGTGCAGTTAAACACTGTTTAAACACGGCACCAGAAACTGTGTGTACTGAAACTTCTTCTACAGACACAAAGTTGAAGAAAGATTGCCATGGTAATGTAGTGAAGTTAGATTTGATTTGCAATGTAATTAATTAATTAAGTCTAAGATTGAAGAATTTCAAAGTACCCCTTTGATAACATTTTCTTTGGTGAATGGATAAGAGTTTCCATCCTTTATTGATGAGAATTTCCCCACAGCACACTCAAATCATAATGCTGGGGGACTACTTTGGGAAGGCAAGTGTTTGTTGCAAAAGATATGTCTAATGAGATCCTCAGTGGCTTGGAGTCAAGTTGCAGAAATTTCAGATAAAAGATAAATCTTGGAAATGAAGAAGATGGCTCCTAGGTTCAAATGCTATTTAAGGGACAGTCTCCAATGATGTGTATCATCAGGGAAATTCCAATGCATGTTATGGCATTATTCTAGATGGAGATATTAGTGCTATAATAGAATTCAAGACTTACCATAAAATGCAGACTAGCATAGCTGGGGGAATGCCTGTCCTGGCATTAATTAATGCCAAAGAGCTTTGGCTTTCCAGTATTGCATTCTCTTATCTAAGTATATATCTCCATGGCATATTTAGCTTGCATGAACAAAGGGATGAAGAAGCAATATTTTCATATAATTTTTTTAATGGCAGAGGTTTCACATGTTGGGGGTAGGGATGGTGAGGAGTTTGGTATTATCAAAATTCGTGGCACAGAAGCAGTTTTGCAGAAAGCAGGGCATTAGCAAGTTCTCCTAACAAATGGAAATGTCCTTTCCTGGACCTTGAGATGCAGTTAAAATGTAGGTATTTTGCTTCTGAAAAGTAATACTTTTGAGCTGCCAGACTTGGCAAATGAGAAGCTTTATGAGGAGTTGTTACAGACCATTTTGGATGATGTCAACTCATCATGCAAATGAAACTGTTCATTTGTAATTGTTGAAAGCACTTTAACTGGAGCTGCCAGTACAAGCTTGTATTATGCTGCCATTGTAACTGAATTCCTGCTGCTGAACTGACCAGAACTTATTTATATTGTACTAGACTTGAACGTTACTGGTTTAGTTCTTCCTTCTGCAGGAACCTCAATGTTACTTTGAAATGAGCTCTATTCAAAATACACATTTAAGAAGAGAGATGATCAATAGCAGAATTCTGCTGCTAGAAGAGCTCTCTGCCTACACCCAGGAATTTCTCATTTTTATGTCAATAGTAACCCTGTGAATTAACTTCATTCTCCCTCTAGGAACATACGTTAGTTTAACTGAGATCTATAAAGTCTCAGTTACTGCTGACCCAGCATATTTACACTATATATCACTTACCTGTGGCATTTATATTTCCAGAACGTTGCTCATGCCTTTTTGCAGAACACAGTTCAGCAATGGCCTCCATACACTTACACAGATTGGGATCTAGAAATCTATAGTTACTGCATTCCTATCATCTGCTGATTATGGTAGGTACCCTTAGCAAACTTAATCAAAAACCAGGAGTCTGTTTCTTGAGAGAGTTGTTTAATGTTAAGTGCTTTTCCAGATGTCCATAGGATTGGGAAATCTCTGTGTTAATCTCTCATTTATGGTGAATTTCAGAGAGAACACAGTGCTCTCAGCTGGCAACAAGCTAGATCTTCTGCATACTGTACTGTCAAAATATCTGCAATTAGTTCTGGAGTAAGGATTTCTGGACAGTTGTGTCATCATTTATGATTTGTGCTTGCTGTAGTCCTGATTCCCCAGCCTCACTTCACCCCCTCTGTTTCTCAAATTCAGTTCTTAAAAATAAATAAATAAATAAATAAATCCCCCTTTTTCAGCTTGAATTTATCTTTTCCCTCTCATGTCCTCACCACTGATACTTGTCACAATCATTTCTATATCATCTCTTTTTGTATCTGTGTATTTTGCCTGCATTTACATACTTCCATGCTTCCTATACAAAATAACTTTCTGGTTGACGTGTACTTCAATGTTTTTTAAGAAGCACATAAAAGCCTTTCTTATTCTGCTAAATGTTTAGCATGGCCATACCACACACTGCTTTTTTGTCTTACATGCTTTTATTTAAAACGTGCAGTGAAATTGCTGCTGCTGTCATTTCAGAACTCCGTTGCTTATGGGACAAGCATTTGGGTTTTTTTGCTGACAGAAAGCAGTGTGGATTTTCTATTGATTATAGCATGGGTATTTTTTCCAATGGGAATTGAATTTAGGTATATACAAGTTTTGTTCATTTTTTCCCTCTAAGTTATATGTGGACACAAAATCCTTACAGTCTTTGATACGTATTTTAGTGCCATAAAATTTTCTTTAGCTAAGGTCAGCTCTTGAAAGAGTAGCAACAGGCAATTAATTTATGACCCTAAGTGTTAGAGTCAGGGAAAACTAAAGAGTAATTGAGGTAAGCCATCACTTGACTGTTTATTTTCATAACCTAATTGTTCATTTCACAATGGCTGTAGGCAATGTGATTAATATAAGCTGCTAGAGCAATCAAGCTGAAAGATTGTAATGGACTACATGAGGGTATTCTTGTTCTCCATGCACTTATTTTGCTGTAGTTTTGAAAAACTCTTCAACTGAGCTCTGATATGAACTGAAATTACTTTAGTATCCAGCAGGTATATCAAGGTCAATTTATCAACAGGCATATTGCTATTGCTGGTATAGTTTAAGGCAATAAGTCATCTAAACAGATTTTGCTTTTTTGTTCATTTGTTTTTTGCTTCTTACCCCGTATCATCCTGTTTCATCTTCAAACTCAAACAGTCTATGGATGCTTGCTTACTATTTGCAGGTCAGGGCACATTCTTCAAGCAGGGAGGCTCCTTCCCAGCAGACTTTCTTTCTTGCTTATTATTTCAGCTCTGTAATGTATCGACCAAGCCATTCATGATCCATTACTGCTCCCTTTTCCTTTTTTCAAAAGGCATAAAAGCCCTTTGTTGTTAGCTTTATTTCCTGTATCTTTTTAAAGCAATGTGATGCTCTTCTGTATATGAACAAGGTGAAGTTGATTGAATGAGAAATTCTTTCATGTACTTTCCTGCATTAGACTTTTAAATTGTGGGACAGAATTAAACCAGATATGCAGTGATGCTCTATAAGATATTTAAAGTCCAGTTCTGCTGGCAGCTGGCCTAGATAGTCATGGTATTAGATTGCTTCAGCAAACTGGAAAAGCATGACCTTGACATCTTTGCTTCCATTAGTTTGAAATAAAGGTGGTACCAGTCACTTGCAAGTAGAAGAAAAAATACATTACAAAGACAGGAGTTTAACACAGAATGAATTCTGCAGCCTCGGTCTGCCTGGATGGGAGGAACTGGACTTAAAAATTCTCCAGAGGAAAAGTAATTTTCTCCGGTTGATTTTCCTATTTGGAAGCACTGTATGGTGAGCAATTTCACTTACAATCAGCTGAAAGACGCTCAACACATTTGATATATTTTTTCATTATTTTATACTTAAAAATAAGCCAAAGGCTGCATAATTATATTTAGTGTGTACTGGACAAAATACAAAACAAGTGCATAACAATAGGCTCTTCGTGTCAATATAAATAGTCCACATATAGAAGAAGAAAGCTGTTTCACCATTAAGCAGTATTTCATTTGTATGCATACACGTACTGAGGGATGTCACCCTCTTAAATCAGCACAAGCCGATATACTGATGTGCCTTGATCACAATAAATAAATCCATATCTCTAAAAGCCTTCTTTCTGAAAGCATTATAGCATATAGCTCGAGTTATAAGCTTTTGCCAGTATGGTGGATACATCTGACCTTACTCTTACTTGGTTTTCACATTCTAGGAAAAGCCTGAATTAGGTTCCTGGGTGATGTGTGCTGTTTGTAATGTGTTGTAGTTATTTTTGCCATTTTATAGTTTGTGATGCATTGATACGTACAACCGAAAACACTCAGAGTAAGTTTGCCTCAGTGATGCCTGCGGTGCTTATTAATTGCATACGCCATCAGGAAAGGAATGTGTAAGAAGACATTCTGAATTTTAGAGCAGACAAAATAAACCAAAACCATCACTTATCCTATTTCCATCCCACAAAGTATTTTCTATGAGGAAGATCCAAATTCTTCACCCTTTACTGATGAAAGCGTAGGAAAGTTCAGTAGTGCAAAATATCCGTTCATGAATCAGCAGCAGAGGACGTTTGTACAGATTGTTCTTAATTAAATAATTAAAAGGTGCAATTTGGCGCTATTTCTTCCAGTGCAGTTAGTAAGTAACAGAGAGCCTTGTGTAAGCAAGGTCCCACTGATGAATATAAAATCAGTGGTGTAAACACCACCACTTCAAGGTCTTCCGGGGGGAATGTCAGCCATCCTGTATTCAGATGTATTCAGGATGACTCCTTAAAGCTTGTCCAACGGAGAAGAGAAACCAGAATGCTCAGACTTTGCTCCCGTCAAGGATGCAACACCAGTAATTGGCACTATTGCCAAAGATTCAGTTTAACACTTTCTTAAGGTTGTTCTGCTTTACTACACCATTCTCTACTCCCAGACCTTCTTTCTTTCTCCTCCACTGAAGAGGAGTTGAAGCTGAATACTTTGGATTTGACATAGGCATGCCACAGCTAGCAAAAATTGCAAATGTGGGGAAAAAATAGAATTGTTGTGAGACACAAAAACTTAATACATTTATTACTAGCAGCAGTAGAAATACCAACTTCTCATCAACATAGGAAATGTGATTTGATTTCAAAAGTAAAGCGGCATTTTTTCTGCCCAAGTAGGAATGAAAAGCAAAGGGGAAAAATGAGTTTTCTGGTTTTATTTATTATGTTGCTTTAGAATTGTCCTCTATGCAGTGTCCATCCTGTCTTAAAATAGAGATTTGGTCCTATTCCACATCTGCGGTTGGAAAGTGGATTAAATATTCCACAGTTGAATGGAAGAAGTCATTAGCTCCACACTGTGTTTCTGTGACTTTATATGTGTCATCAAGTTTTCTGTAATTAGTGACCCTTGTATTCCAATTATCAGTAAGGAACTGCTTTCACCTATGTTCACCTCTGCTATTAGCTAGACAGATCCACATGTGCATTATGTCAGAAAAGCAGGTGAAATACGCTCATAAGGCAACTCTCATACTTAATTCCTATTAACTGACTTCTGTTTAAACTGGGGCTTGAGTTTTAGGTACAATATAGATGGACAGAAATAACAGGCTACTTTATACACAGTTAGTCCTGTAGAAACATGCCTTCTGAGCTGTGCAAATGTTGAAAGAACTGTAGGGAAATTGAAGACCGATCATAAATGCCCTACGGCACACCCTTTAATCTCAGCTTCTATTGCCTCATCTTTTCCTTCCTTGAGTCACACTCTTGTCTGAGAGTGTAGGTTCATTTTTGTTGTTGTTTCTTGCTTTTTTTTATTATTTATTTATTTATTTATTGTAATGCTTATGCATTTATCTATACTGCTTAATCATCTTGGAAGAGATGACTTGTGTGACTTTCCTGAATATTTATTCTGCTAGAAAAAATTCTTTCAAATTGCCCTGAGTGACTGGGTACTCCTCTGGCACTGGTCTGTCTGCATGCCCTGTCCTCTTCTGCTCTCGAAATTTGAGGAATGGTTCCAACTCATTCAGGATTTTTGTGGAATAGCATACAAACGCTCAACGTTTTGCAGAACTGCATACTCTCAGACTAGTAATAATAATGTGCAGTGATACACTCTGGAGATGTTTTGATTTCCCTTTGTACAGACAACATAACCATACAGTTGGTGAGGCAGTGAGAAAGACGGACATATGCTTGCACTTGCTATCTTCCAATTTTTTTAGGTTCTATGTTTTGGAATTTCCTTGATGCTTCTTTTGGTTCTTGACAGTGATCGCTTTATCCTCCTTTTACTGTCTCCAGTTCCACCATAGAATAATGCCACATGAGTTACTTCAAGAGGTGTACAAACTATAGACAGAAATGTAAATAGGAAAAACTCTATTGTGTGGATTAACCCTTCTTAGGCAGACCTCTATCTGTATGTTAGCATTTCAAAGCACTCCTAATGAGGAATGAGTATCAGCACATTCACCTGTTTCTATTCTACTCCGGAAGACTTTTTGCTGAGAAGAAATTGACAGCTGGGCCAGAGAACCAACAGAAAAGCCCCTGAGAAACAGAAATACATTTTTTTCTTTTTTAAATGGAACAGAGTATTGATTCTTTCTAGAATTGCAGTTCTTCTTCTGGAAGACCTTACAGGGAAAATTGAAGACAAAAAAAAATAATAATAAATAAAAAATAAAAAAAAAAAAAAAGGAAACTAATAGAAAGGAGACATTAGGTTATGTGTATATGATCTGTACAAACTACACAGGTTCTGGTTCTTCAGCCACCTTGTAGGGCCTGCCTTTTTTCCATGCCATCTCCTGTATATTTATGTCTAGTGCTAAGTAATTTTTGCTCTGTCACAGATATTTTCTCCAAGGACTTGCTGTGGAGTGCAGTAGTTGACTAACATTTAGTGAAGAATAAGCCTACTTTTTTATAACAGTGTGTTAAGTCTCAGCCATTTGTTTTGCACAGTCATAATTCTGGTACTTCTGAACAACTTCCAGGCAGAAGGAAGAGACAGAGTAAGGAGAAGAAAAGATGATCAGAGGCAAGCTTGCAAGGAGCAGGAAACCAAGGGGAAGATTATACCTACAGACAGAATGCAAAGGCAAAGATAATTGGAATTTCTGAAATAGGTAGGAAGAAGTGATGGTATACAAAGCATTGCTGAGACTGAAGGTACTTCAGTACTTTCTAAACCAAGCTAGTCTCAAAGTTGTTAGCTGTAATGAAACTGGGGATAGGCTTCCTTTGTCTTTCTCTGTTATGAGTGGTAAAATAGGAAGTGAGGAAAGGATGAGAGACTATGGGTAAACAGAAATCACCCAAAAGAGGGGGGGGGGGGGGGGGGAAATAAAAAAAAGGTTGGGAATTTTCTTCAAGATTATTCTGAATAGCTCAAGCCAATTAAAAAAATGCTTATTTACAAGATTAAAGGGTGCAGTCACTGCTTTTTAAAAGCAAATTTGTTTATGGACTGTGTGTGTTTTTTCTTTATGGTGAAGACTACTCTTTGAGAAGGACCTTTAAAGGAATAGTTCATCTGCTAGGGGAAGGTGTAACAAAAATTAGAATTACAAGCTGCTAGATCACAGTCCTTGCAACTGTTCTTTTTGTGCAGGATGTTTCTGTATATATCTGGGTTTGTAATTCTGAAGTCATAAATCTTGAGACATTCTGTGAAAAAAAAGCTCTCTGATATTTGTAGAGAGAAACACTGCTGTCCTAGAGAAAAACTGAACAAGTAGAGGCAGTCCTTAGTTGCCTTGCAGTTTATCTGCTGGTTAACGGAGGGGAGATTTCTATCTCTAACCAGGAATGCAGGTAATGCTGCCATCCAGGAAAGAGGGCTTCTTGTTTCAGTAGTCAATACCTTGTTTCAGAACTCTTTCCAGAAAAGGTCTTGAAATTTCTATGGGGATATTGCTAACATTAATAGGAAAGAGTTCTGATGCTGTTGTACACAGTAATCCTTAAGATAAAGAAAAATCCTGAGGTATTTACTTTCTCTGTGATGTTTCTATCACTTTGCCTACAGATAGCAGTCTTTTTTGTGTTTACATATGACAAACTTTTTGTTGTTTTTTTTCTGTTAAAAACAAAAAAAATCTGCTGCTTTCAGCTCTTTCCTCTCCTTTTATGTGGCCACTGGCTATAAGATTCTAGAGGCAACAGGAATCTCACCATCACTGAAAATGTATTATTGTTCATCAATTCTGTGTGAATTGATATCAGCAAAGGCTGAAAAAGAATTTATGCAGCCTAAACTTCCCGATGTGGAACTCCTTGGAGATGGTGCCAGTGTTGTTTTGTCAAGTTTGAACTCTCACTGAAGGCGTTTTGATGTCACTGGAAATGACACACTTTGGAACAGGCTCCTGATTATTTCCCTACAAAATGAGCCCATTAAATGCATTTTAATCTGGAAACGCTTGACCAAATGTTTGGAAATAGCAAGTAGGCTCTGAAGTGGTGAATACAGGCTTAGAAGACCCAGCGCTACGCAGCTTGGGCTGTCAGGCCTATTCATGCAGAGTGAATGGTGGAGGCAGTGTGTATAGCTTTCTTGCTGAACCCTACACATATGATGGCTGTGTACCTCTGAGGGGTGTAGTTCTGTGAAAGCAATACTGACTTCCTATCTGTCACTTTGAGGACTTGTTTATTGTAAGCCCAAGCTGAATGCCTGTTGGTCTCACTGGCTTTTAGGGCAAGAAACAATCAGGCTTTAACAAAGACTTTTTCCTCTCTGCTCAGTGGGGCCTGCTAACACTGCATCTTGCAGCACTCGTCATTACAGTCTGAACTTGCTCTTCTGCACCATGTATTGAACGATCCAAAAGGAAACCTTGCAGTTGTGGCTGAGTTATTGCTGCAAGCCAGTGATTTCCAAGGCTCTCTGTGTTTTCAGTTGAGGAAATTCACTGATGGAAAAACAATGACAAAAAGTAATTCTCAGAACACCATGCATCTGCTGTGATATTTTGTTACGCTTCATTAAAATGAACTGGA
This sequence comes from Perdix hodgsoniae, assembly GCA_035772895.1. NCBI lineage: Eukaryota > Metazoa > Chordata > Aves > Galliformes > Phasianidae > Perdix > Perdix hodgsoniae. The sequence goes on along the minus strand of JAPSGF010000046.1, from coordinate 5,644,728 downwards.
TACAGAATTATTTTTTTTTACGTCAATATTCATGTTCCATCTGATGTGAAATGAAAATGCGCTTGCTTTGATAAACGGATAGGAGAGGTATCTGATTTGACTTCTCTGCTGATTGTTAAACAAACAGCCTGTGCTTGTTGAAATCCTGTTTTGTAGGTTACACTCATATCCTCTGCAGAATCAAAATGTTCTCTGTCATCTGAGGAGCAGCAGTTTCTACAGGACTAATTGTCCTGTTCCTTAGAAATCAAAGAACGCCCAGCAACACAAAATTACAGTTAAGTTCTTATCCTCTGTCACATTGTGAAATGCCATGTTTGGGAAAATATCTCTGCAAGTTATTTATTTGAGCATAGAGAACTGTGAAGAGGGGAGAATTTCCTTGTCTGTTTCCTTAGTAGGCACCACAGCCACAGACTCTAAGCTGTAAATGTGAGTAAATTAGAATACGCAGTGACACTAGTGCAATGTATGGAAAATACAGCAATCCAAGTTGGAGTTCTTAGTCATAGCCCATGAAATGCAATAGCTGGAGGCCTTGCCAAATAAATTCCCAAGTTTCTTCTGCCTGGTGTGATGTTATTGATCCCATTATTCGTCCACACTGAGCAGGAGACACAGTTCTGCACTAAATGTATCTTTTGTACTTAGGAACAAGTCAGGGTAATAGTTGGCTCTTCAATGACCATAAGCATTCAGTAATAGTTTGCAAATTTCTGTCACTGAGAGAAGTCTGAATCAGAGTGAACCAGGCTATAGTGAAATTCCTAATTAAGTCTTCTGTTTGGGATTTATTCATCAGATACATTGGTGGGTGGAGAAATTGCTGGAACACCAGCTTTCAAGAATAACAAGAAGTCATCTTATCCACTCAGCATGAAGTTGGTTATCTTGTATGATAACTTCTCAGATGTCAAGTGATTTGAATTCAAGATGTAAGGAAATTAATTTAGACTGCTGGTGCTCTTTTCAGTAAAGAAATGCATTATTATTTGCATGGAACTATTTCCCCATCACCTCATGCTGAACTGAATTATGATGTTGCACTCCTCAAGATGGTGAGGAAACCCAAGTACTGGCTTGGTATTCAGCACTGCTGCAGAAGCCAGAGCTCTTAGAGTCTGATGCTAGAAAGATACATACAGGAAGACTGGAAATGAGAGCAGAATAACTGGTAGGTAACAAAAGCCAAAGCAATAGGAAGAAAGGTCACCGATGTCTCATCCTAATTCTGGTGTGTTTTTGTGGAGATGTCTGTAGAAAAGCAAGCAAATTGAGAGGCAGCAGCGGTACAAGTGAGTGGGCTGGAAGCCAGCCATTAGTTCTGTGAGAGGTGATCAAGTGCAAGCGTTGCATCCTCTGTTAGGCTGGTTTCCAGCATGTGGTCAGTCACATTAGCTGATTTTAGTGGTTACGACGTTTTCTCTCTACTTGCATGTTTTCAGCAAGGTTAGCCAGGGCACAGTGCTGCCCTGTGGCTTGCTGCTCTGCTGCTCATTATGCTGAGGTGTCGCAGCTGAGCCCCACTTAAACTTGTCCTTCCAGGCCTGTGGACCTGCTGCCTTGTCTGCTGCCAGGCTGGGGGTTGGCAGGGAACAGATCACTCTTCTGAGGAAGCTGATTTCATATGAGGCAATTCGAGTGACTCTCAAATGCTCTGCTCCATCCCTCAGCAATAAGTCAAGAAGGTAAATGCAAGCTGTTCTGGCCCTTCCTGAGCCCTGAGATCTTAGGCTGTTGCATGTTTGTGTGTTGCTTTGGGCGAACCAGTCCTGAGGGGAGTGGGATTGGGGTTGTATAGATGTCTGTAGAACGTGAAACTTCTTTAAAGGATGGAAATAATTTAAAAAATGTGTTTGTCGGGAGTAGCGACAACCAGTGGGGAAAAAAAGTACATGAAATTTTTAGTAAACAAGCAGAAACCCAGGCCTCCAAGTCAGTGTGAAATGTGTTGCAGCGTTGGAGCGTGATGGGCTCCAGCTGTAAAAGGAGCCTGAGAAGATGAGAAGGTAATGTCCAATGCATGCTATGCAATAAGTATGTTACTTGACATAGGCTTCCTATAGGAATGCAATGAAGGGTATAAAATCAAACTGCAGTTGACCTAGTTTTCTCACTCTTGAGTTTCAAAAGTTTGTTTCAGAAGATGCTAGCTAGTTTTTATGTACTTAAATTTGTAATCCGAGCAATAAAAGGAAGGTACAGTGAATATGTGTATATGTGGGTGTATTTACTATTACACTCCCAGTCCATCAAAACAGAGGCTTTGGAAGATGGTTTCTAGGTGTGCTGCATAATAGGCAGCCTCTTCCAGAAGGTCTTTCCCCTGGAACTTAAATGGTGTATGTCAGCAACTTCCTTTAAGGTTGCCTGGTGCTGATGGTAATGAAAACTTGCCTCTATGTAGTTAGGAGGCTAATAAATTCATTACCTCATTTTCAAAATGATCCTCTGCAGGCAAATTTTAGCATTCTGGTCTGCTTGAAAACTATCTTCTAGATTTTAAAATGGAAAGAGAGGGGGCCTGAACTAAATGCATTACCAAGTATAGGGATGCTTTAAGGCTGGAATTCTGCAATTTTGACCCAACCTTTGGTGTTGAGTTTGTTGATGCTGTGACCTGCCCCTAAATGCTTTCGTTTACCCAAGACTGGACGGCAGATGTTTAGGAAAAGCAATAAATAAAGATGTTATAATTGTTTAAAACTGAAGTACTATCTTGGTCCACTTAATTCTGCAACATCTGCCAGTGGCTGAATGCAGAGGAAGGTGCATTTTACTTTTTAATTAGTATCTGACATCTTAAAATGCTTCTCCTGCTCAGGGAAGACTGAAATTCAGGTTACATACACAAACCATATGTGGAAGATCTTATTTACTGTCTGGAATATTCTGAAATGTGTGAAGGTGATGTTCCTGATTATATGTCGCTGAAGGTACAGATTGAAATGATTGCATGAATCTTTGAACTCCAGCAGCTATTTAAACATTTATATAACAGTACTGCAAAATGTATGTCTACACAGGCAGCCTTTCTAGCTTGGAGATATAATTAAACAGGCAGATGAGTACATGAATTCTTCAAGTGCTCATTTATAAGTTCTTAAACGACTTCTTCCTAAAGTGATAGAGCAGTGCTAGTACTGGATACTCTGAGTAAGAGCATGGAAGGAAGTACAGTGACTTTGTGTATGGTGGGAAGACATTTTTGTTGTATAGTTGAGAACACTCTGAAGTACTCTATTTCTGAAAAGTACTGTGAAATTGGGATCTTATGTATATGCAGAAACTCATCAAGCAGAAGAGCTGTTGGGTTGAATTGGGGCTCTATACAGACAGACCATATTGCAGTGGTTCAAAAATAAACTGGTGGTACACTTTTGCATTCAGAGTATTACATAATTAAAAGATAGCGAGAGACTACAGCTGTAATAGAAGTGTTTTGTATTTTCTCAGTTGTGTTTCTAAAGCATTTGACACTATAACATCTATTTAATACTACCTGTCAGCAGTGAAGACTCATTAATCTATAGGAAGATTGCCACTGAAATTACTTCCATGTAAAATTTAACATGTCAAAATTCTTGATATTTCGGTGAAATCTTACTGCCTCACTTACTGGATTAATTTAATAGACAAAAGATACTGGTGATGAGGCTTACCTAATATTTGAATGTTTGCTTGTTTTCCACAGTAAGGAGCAATTCAAACTCTACCAAATTAAAAAAAAATAATAATTATTAATTAATACAAACAAACAAACATTGAACATATTTTTTGAGGTTGATGGCATTAATCCCATCTAAAAGCATGAAGGTAGATTTGTGTAAGAACATGAAGGTCTATAGGGAACACATCTAGCTGGAATGGAAAGAGGTATGTGAGCTGAGACTGACAAGTTTATTTCATCCTCTCTCAAGTTTGGGATGGCTTTTGAGAAGAAGACTAGCTGTGTGTTCAAAGTATCTTGCAGAAAGTGAATTTTAGAGCTCAGCTACATAGCAGTGCTTGTGTCAGGAATCATAGCTGCAGGACTGGAATGTCTAGATCATTGCTAGAGTTCACGTAGCTATTTCAGTCAACTTTATTTCCAGTTGCACAATAGATGAACAAGAAATAGAATTCCTAGTTGTATTCTGTTCTTCTGAAACTCATTAACAATTAAGAACAGTCTTGAATCAAGAGTATCACATTATGTATATATATATATATATTTATATTTATATGTATGTATACATACATATACATATATTCTTATTCTTTGGATCAAGCCAAAAGATGTTCTGGTCAGTACATTCAGTGGTCAACACTTTTTAGTTTTTCTTAGATTGGCTGTTTAATCAAAAATGTATTTATTCATTTATTTTTCCCTACAAATTACAAATGCAAAGAAGAAAACAAAAAACTGGTGAATATCTGGAATGTGATGGTATACGGACTCAGCTAGTGAGCTCATTTCATGCACCAGCAACTGAACATTTCAGACAGGAGGTACATGCTATGGAGTTTTTACATAATTATGACTTTGGGTCCTTGGTCTGTGAATGTATCAGCATTCATATGTGCTGAGCTGATGAAAAATTAAAAATGGACGGTGTAAATATTCATTAGCTATGGTGATATTAAAGCTCTGTTTCAAAAACACTGTTTATTTTTTCCTGAACAAACCAATAGACTGGAGTGCTGCTGCTGGCAGCTCTTGGTGTCATTTATGTTACATCCCCTAAATCTGACAGAGGGATAAGATGATGTGTTTCAGCCTTCATTTCAGATGACAGTCTAAGTACCCTTTGGGTAAATTACCTTATCAATTTATTAATTTCAGTTCATAATCATGTAACCACTGAATGCTTTTTGCAGATAAGATGGAAGTGTTTTTGTGGAACTGTGCACAGCATGCACTGTGGTTAACAGTTGTGCTTTTTTTCACCCAATTCCACATCAAGTCTAGTAGGAAAATCATGAGTTTAAGAGAGATACTTACAAGCTAAGGCCTTCATTTCACAGGGAATTCTCTGCACTGCTTGCTGGATAATTCCTCCAGTTGTTAATTCCTTTACCATGTTTTTTGTGGTTGAATATTTTCCAGCCATTGGATCTGGTTACTCTGTCTGCCAGTCCTAAGAGCCAGAGACTGTTCCCATGTGATAGTAATTAGGAAATAGTCAGCATACTGTAACTTTTATTAAAACTTTTGACAGCAACTAAGTGATTTGTAAGGTGGATTTATAAGCACTGTTCAGTTTTTCAGCTACTTGATAGAGATATAATGCAGAAAACTGGACACAGTCATTCACTACTGATAATATATACTTTTTACCTGTATTACAAGTTTCTGTATTCTTGGAAATACTGCTGGTAAAACTCAGGAAGGACTTAATAGGTTTTGCTGCAGTCATGGCAGTTGAATGAATCCTCTGCATTGAAAGCTGCTGACTGCAAAGCAGGATGTAGAAGGTAAAAGGGGTTGTCTTTGAACCTCTGTGTCTCATCTGTCTCAGCTGGTAGATCTCTGCTTTCTCCACTTAGCATTTATTTTCTTTGTTTTCAAGTATGAGAGTTTTGTGTCATGAGCTTGTAGCTACCTGTTTGATGTTCTGGACAGGGGCCCTTTCATGTTTAGAACTGCCTCTTGTTTGTTAAATTGACCAAGGACTTTGTAGTGGCCATGGAGGAAAATAGATTTCACTTACAGAATTATCTAAAAGGCTAGTAGATGTAATTCATATTAAGAAGCTCTGAATAATTGCATGTGGCACTGTACAGTAGCCAACGCTGCTTTGCCTATTGAAAATAAAAGCACAGCCAGGAAGAGGGATGCCAGATGTCCCTATTCAAAAGCCTTCTAATTGTAGGACTGTGGTACTCCTTGCAAAAGCATGAGGCCTTCTGGAACTGGGGAAGTGGGCTCAATTCTCTCTCTCTTTGGTCATTGATTTTTCTCTGCCGTGGTGGACAAGTCACTCTAGATGTCTGTACCTTACTTTGTACGTATTGTAAGATGATGGCAATAGCAACTTTATTTCTTATTCATAACTTTTTCATGTTTGTTTTACCGTTTTGCACATCTGTTTTGAAGTATAATAATATGATGGGGAAAAAAAGACAATCGGGAATCTGCAGACTTCGTAGGTATCGCGCAAAAAGTGTAGGTAAAGAAAAATTCTGCCTTGTAAGAACACAGCTGTTGGACAGAAGACAATTCCCGGCTGTTCTTTCGTTTTCACTTTTTTTCCATCTCACTGACTGGTGTTTGAAGGACTTCTTTTGTTTTAATCCCTACCCCTTCTGCTCAGTCCTTGTATACGTTTTAGATACATGGTAGACCTACTTTTCCATGAAAAAGAGACTTCCAGCCTCTCTGAATGCCTTGTACACATGGCTACAACTCTCTTTCAGAACAGAACAAAACATAGATGTGTATCCCTGAGAAACGAAGTTTTAGATGTCACTTTTTAAAGAGTATATGTACAAAGTCCTGTGTTTCACGAGGCTCAAATCACAAAAGAAGTGACTGTCAGGTGAATCCTTGAAATCATAGCAGATGGCTGTATCTAGCTTGATATAATTCAAAAATCACTGATAAGATGAAATTATCTCAAATGCCATCATCTATGGTAAATTATATATTGCATCTGTTCTGCAGAAACAAGTGAGATCAGGAATGAAATGATATTAAGCACTCTCCCATCTGCCGAAACCAAGGGGTGCATTTAATGAGATATCTTTTCTTCTGTGCTTCCAGTGCACCAAATGGAACTGAGGATGGCATAGAGTATTTAGATTTTTTTCCAGGAGATGATGCAAATTTTGAACAGTTGGGCAGTAACTGCAATTTTTTTCAGTCTTTTTCAGAAAGTCCAAAAAGGATGGATGGATCTTCTTTTCACGGAAGTTTTTGGAGTTTTTTGTTTCTTTTTATGTTAATTTAAAACACAGATTATTGCGTGGGATTTCCGTTATTGTCAAAAGATATTCTTCAATTTTAAATTCTTTAGTGAATCTCCAAACAGACCTGTTCAAAGTAGAAAGCTGAAAATGTGTAATGCTTTTTATGACTTCATAATATTCAACAGGATATTGAATATGGATTCATGAAATAATTCTACACAGATCCCACAGAATGTTAGGTTCCATGAACCTAAATAGTATTAATGGAATGCTCTGAAAGCTAACCTGAATATGAAATTGTGTTTGTTTGGAAGACATATTTCATTTAATCAGTGCAAATAGAAGGTAGCCTAAATTAGGAACGTCATTATCAACTGAAATCTTAATCTCAAAAGCTATTCTAAAAATCATAGATAATTCAAGCCTGCCTTTATACTTCTTGCTGCCGTGGATGTAATGTATATGGGATCTCAGAAATAAGAGAGATTTCACATTTTCTCAAACTGTTCAGGCACGTTTTTTTTTCCTTCCCTCAGCGAGCTCAAATACCGTCAGTATATTTCCCTATCTAATTAAGTGGTCATTTCATCAATCCTCTGGTAGTAGTTTTTTATTTTGGAGGACCTTGTCAGGAAGAGGCTAAGTGTTCCTTTAAGGCTGAGATAGATTTCCTTGCCACTTTTCAGAGTTTTGCTATGCTATGGCAGAATGTGTTGCAGCCAGGTTGATAAACCTGATAAAAAATGAAACTGCATTATATGTTCTCCTACAGGAAGAATTTTGTTCTGGAAAAGGAGGAATTGCTCTAAACCCTTATCTTGGCTTGGCTTTGAACCAAGAATTTAAGTAGATTACAATAGGTTAGTGGAAAGGGGCCATCGAAGACCAGCAAGTGCAACTGTTTGACCACTGCAGTTAACCAAAAGTTAATGCACTTGATTGTGTCCAGAGCTCCTCCCCTAGGACATGCCTTCCATTCCTGTCACCTCCTCTGGGCACTTTCAAGGCCCCTAATGTCCCTTTTGTACTGTGCTGCCCAGAACTGCACGCAGTATTTGAGGTAATATCTGACGCTTTATGCTCAGAACTGCATTATCTGAGATTTTGCCATGAAATAGAGCTTGGTGATTTTTTAAGTGACCTCGTATGGCTTATTGCTTTGGTGACAGAGAAGCTTTTCAATTTTTTCCACTGAATACCAAAAATCAGTTGCTGATGGTGTTCTACTTAGCTCTGTAAGGTCTGTATTAGGAGGTTGCTCCTTGAGTGACAGCAGCCTTCAGTTCCTGGTCCCTGTGTGGATGCAGTGCATCTTGAGAGACTGCGTGGCACAGTGGGATCAGGTGCCTGGGGTAAGCTGAACCAGGTCTGTTCTCCAGAAATATTCCACCTCTTCTTATTGTATTCCTTTTTAGCAAGCAACTGCCTAGAAGTAGCAAGGCAGGCTCCTAAGTGATTGTTATCTTGTGAATGTTGTGTTCTATTTATAAAAATGATCACTATTTTCAGTTAATGTTTTTTTTTCTTCTTTTTGTCTGAATCTGCCCTTTTTTTCTGTCTTCCTGACTGACACTAGTGACAGTATTTCAGACTCTAACAATTGCTGCTGTCTATTTTGGTTTTGCATTTTCTGTCTCGTGTCATATGCCTTCACTTCTGCTTGGCTCTTTCTCTCTGTTCTTAGTCTGCTAAACTGTTCAATTTGTCCCACATTTGCCTGTCTTCTCTCACCTGTTTGCTGTTTTAATCTCCTCATGTCCTGCTCATCCAGTGCAGTCTGTATGTATTTTCTTCTGCTTTTTCTGTTTTCCTGTGGTTCTTTGATCTGTGAACTGGCCTGTACATGCCTGGTTTGACTGTTTCCTGTTTTAATTTCTTGTATTCATAGAACCACAGAATCACAGAATGGCCTGGGTTGAAAAGGACCACAGTGCTCATCCAGTTCCAACCCCCCGCTATGTGCAGGTCACCAACCAGCAGCCCAGGCTGCCCAGAGCCACATCCAGCTGGCCTTGAATGCCTGCAGGGATGGGGCATCCACAGCCTCCTTGGGCAACCTGTTCCAGTGCCTCACCACCCTCTGGCTGAAAATCTTCCTCCTAAATAGAATTCATTACTATTTCAGGGTATGACTGGCTGTGGGTACAGCAATAAACGGGAGTGAATGTGAACTTGGATCAAGCATGTGGAATTTTCTTGGGGGAAGGAATACAGCTGATGAAGGTGTCAAAAAAGAAAAATCAGAAAGTAGCCCCTTGGATTAGGAATCACTTGTAAGTGCTGCAGACCAAATCTTGAGTGTAGGATTAACAGCTCCTGTTACAAGAAGTGGGATTTGAGGAAAGGATTTAGGAGGATTGCAGAAACACCTCCAAATTAACATATCAGATGGTAACTAAGTAAAAGTGGGTCAGTTTCATCGGTGTACTCTTACAAATAACAAATCAAGAGTTTTTAACTAAATCTTAAGTGGAGCGGCACTAAAAGGGTGGATATTTCTGTCACTTCAAGAAGTAGCTATGGTACGTCTCGGCTTACATTGCAGATGTGGTGTTTCTATGCATGAAGAAGCAGAAAAAGAGGTGACTGGAAATGCTCTGAGATGATGGGACACCAGGCACCAAGCGACAGTCATCATTCTGCACGTTGAAAAATGCTGGGATGACAGTGCAGTCCCATTGCTTTTCTGGCACAAGTTACAAGTAGGTCATCTGCAAATGTGTCGCTTGGGTCTAACACTGACAACTGACAGATGTATTTGGTTTGCACACAAGTCTCCAGGCCCCCAAAATAAACCAGGGTTTTTTAAGTGGTGGTCCCATTATGATACAGCTCTTATAAAGGTGATAATATGCTTCTGGAATATGAAGTGCTGTGGGGATTTAGTGATGTTTTCCCAGTTTAATATAAGTTGGGCTGTTTCCAAGCTCCAGTGGAGCACAGCAAAAATGTGCAATGGCTACTAGAACAGGCCTGCTCAGAATGGATCCATCTCAAAATATGATGCTGGTACTGGCTATATAGACCTTATACACATTTACTTTTTGGTTTGTTATCAGTTTTATATACATATATGTTTTTGTCAGGAGAGATACCTATGCAGCTAGCTATTTCTAGGGATCTAGCTGAGCTTTAGCATTGTGCTGGACTCATGATCTAAGAGTCGGGCCTAATGCTCTGGGAGTCCATTGCCAGAACTTTCCAATAAAATAGGAACAGCATATATGAAGCAATTACCTTTCAGTAAGCAATTTTCAGTCTTCCTATCTCTTCACACTGGGGAAAAAAAAAAAGCAGAGGCAGAATCTGCTATGTAGCATTAACCTTGAACCTCATGCAAACAATGCAGTGTTCTTCTTAATGCTATCAGAAAATGAATGATAGCGGTGGCATTTATCATAGCTTTCCATATGAATCATAAATTCTCCCATTTGTCAGTAATAAAGGATTTAAGAAGTGTCAAATCTCAAGGAAGGATATTAATCCCCATTTTGTTTGATGAGTCTCTGCTCTAATAGTCTAACACTCTACACGTACCTGTAGACTGAGAGTGGTTCAGTTAAGCCGTGAATATTGAATTGACACATATACATAATATACACAAAGCAGGATTATTGTAGGGAGAAAGGAGGGCTTTGTCCTCTATTGCCTAGAAAATCTGAAGAATTTTAAGACTTAACTTTCCTCCCTGCCTTTTTTATTTCCTGTGTTTTCCTCTTGAAAAGATTGACGTGGTTTGTTCTCCATTTTCTTCATCTCCTCAAAATATCTGCTTTTGGTGATAGAATAATTCAGTTCTGCAACTTCTTTGTCATTCAGCTTTTCTAGAGAGCTTTTCCATAGCCTTTCTATTTTCATACATATTCTAGTTAATTTTGTTGTCAAGTTAGCCTCTAATATCTGTCAGTAAGAAGAAAGATGTCAGTTGGTATTGGTTAGTGATCAGGAAGCATCTTCCAAATGATGCTGAAGGAAGGATCCAGCACTGAAAATTCTATGTTTTTATGTATGAAAGGCTCCTCTGTGTGTAGTTAATAGTAATGCAGAGGTTGGATTGCGTGCCTTATAATTTAGGCAAGATTTATAATCATTTAAAGCAACAGTATTGTATCTGGAAGAATGACTCGTTTGTGTTTTGCAAACGCTGTTGCAGCTTTTTCCTTTTTAAGAGATGAAATTAGCTTTACATTATTGTGTTTCCATTATGTCTTCTAACTCTGCGACAGATGTTAGCTTACAGCAGCAGCGTATACAGGTAGGAAAGCAACAGAGGTTTTTTTTATTGCATTTTTCATCCCAAGTCTAGTACTATTTTGTATTTTCATTAGTAACTTGGATAATGAAATAAAGAGTGCACTTAATAAATCTGGAAATGGTAATAAGCTCTAGGGAAAGGCTTTGAGTGTTCTGAAAAAAGCGTATGATAATTCTGAGCAATTGGTGGGATAGCCTGAACAAAGCAAAACTGCAAAAGGCTGAATGCAAACCATGATGCTTCACTAGGAGGAATCATCTGCAGTGGCACAAAAAGGGATGAACCAGGCAGGAACTCTGCAGACAGGATTTGAACGTAAATCAGTGGCTTCCTACTGTTACCAAAACTCATTGATTCCAGATATTGTAGGATATAAAATGTTGTACCCTATTAAAAACAGGTACGAGATATGCAAAAAAAAACCAAAAAACCACCAACCAACCAACCAAAAAAAACACAAAACAACCCAAACTCCTTGGTATGTAATAGTATCTAGACCCAAGTGCTGTTCAATAACGCTCTAAGGAGGCCTCATTGTAGCCTTCCAATATTTGAGAGAAGCAAATAAACAGGAGGGATACCGACTGTTTATGAGGGTGGATAGTGATAGGACAAAGGGGAATGGTTTTAAACTGAGCCATGGGAGGTTTAGGTTGGATATTAGGAGGAAGTTTTGCACCCAGAGGGTGGTGAGGCACTGGAACAGGTTGCCCAAGGAGGCTGTGGATGCCCCATCCCTGCAGGCATTCAAGGCCAGGCTGGATGTGGCTCTGGGCAGCCTGGGCTGCTGGTTGGTGACCCTGCACACAGCAGGGGGTTGGAACTGGATGAGCACTGTGGTCCTTTTCAACCCAGGCCATTTTAGGATTCAAAGAAATAACCGGCATGCAAAGGGGGGATAGATATCGGTTAAAAGAAAGAGAGATATCTTCAGATAAATGTTAATTACATTATTGTTTAGCTTTTACTTTGCATAGTAAAACTTCATTATGAAGTGAGTTCCTGTTCAGCATAAGAGAAGCAGCCAGTCACTGTGATTTGCAAAGCTATCAGGACTCTGGAAATGCTCACTTGAATCAGGACTGTAATTATAAGGAAATTTGCTGCAGGAAAATTTACTCACAGAATAAAGATTGAAAAGATCTGGGTGTCATCTATCAAAGTGCAACAATTAAATTTTTTTTCCAAGCCTGTGAGATTGTTGTGGAAGGAAAAGAATTTTTTTTTTTTTTTAATAAGATCTGTCTTTTCCTTACAGTGGAGAAAATAAACTGCAAATGTTACAGTAATTTTCTCAGATAACAGTCATTAAGTGTCTATGAATGTACATACACACATGCAGTGAGTGGATTTATTCTGCTTTCTGAGGTTGGAATCGCCTATCAGTACTGCTACCTGTAATTAACTCTCTCGTGTTAAATAATTCTCTTGGCTCGAACAAAACAAAATAGCTAATCTGAAGAGGTGCTTTTCTCATTCCCAGTGTTCCTGTATCCCCCATAGCTGCCATGTGAATGCTTGTGATATTTCTTGTACTCATCTGACAATTGCTATGCAGCCTTCTCCTCCTCTCCTCTCAGGAGATAAAGCTGAGATGCTGTCATCCCATTGTGAGCAACCTGCCAGAGCAGGCTGTTCAGTGAAAAACACAGCATGTGCAAAGTGAACTATGGGACCTGAAATCCATTGAGGAAAAAATGATTTAAAAAGACAAAAAATCTTAAATTGAAAGACTTCTTAAGTATTTTCCTGCTAAAATCTTCCTTACTGCTTTAAATGGGACTAAACATGCACATCCAAGTCCAAGAGGAACAATAGCAACAAGAAAATCCATGTATGAACCTGTCACTACAATGTAGTTAATTGTACTTCGACAACTTAACCCTCCAGTAATAAAACAATTAACCAAGATTATAAGGGGGTTTTACTAAACCAGGAATTGAATGCTGTTCTACAATTTGGAACAGAATAAAAAGACAGATCTGGGGGGAATTCATCAATTGTTGGAAATTTTTGTGGTTTTTACAAACCCAGGGAATGATGGTGAGCATGAAGATAAGATTAATGATTCCATTATAAAAAATAGGTTAAAATACAATTTACTACAACTGCAATTTGTTGTTACCTGATGTCTGATGGAGATGTGTATATATTGTCCCAAGGAAAGTGTACAAATCTAATACCTTGATTTAAGTAACTGATGATTAAAGGCTGTATGTACCTGTGTGGTGCAACACAGAACTGTGTTAGAGAGATGTAAATATGCAAGCAGCCTCATTACTGGTAAAGCAAATTATCAGGCATACAACCAGTTCAAATTTACAAGAACATTCTTTCAAATGCATGATATGACTGAGAGAGGGGATTCAGTCATTTCCAGTTCATGAATTGGATTATGGTAAAAGCTACCTCACGGAGCCCTGACTTACAATACATTGAACAGCACGGAAACCTTGTTAATTGTATTGCTTCCTCACCAGCAATCTCACACAACTTAGTGCAGAGCAGGAGGCTGTCCCTCTGGCCTGACTAAGTCAGCACAATGGAGATATGAGGGTACGTACGTATGTTGGAGTAATTTTTTCTACTTTATCTACAGTGAGAATGGGAAGAAGGAATCTAATTCAAGCAACGCTGAAGTCAGGCACAGGATCAGAAGACTAGACACGAAAATGCTGTCTAGTTATCCTGTCAGTAGGAAGAAAGAATGATCCTATGAGGCAAAATTAATCACTTTTGGAACATTATGAAATTGCATCCCCACACTTGCTGATGCAGCTGAATCACAAGGGCACGTGTGAATGGCACAATGCAGAATAGTCACTGTGTTAGCTAGAGGCTTAGTCTGATCTAATTAACCCTGCTCAGAGGCAAGGTTAATGAGCCTGGGTACGGTCCAGCACAGGAGCTTGGTGGTTTTTTTCAGCTTGCTTGGAGCTACCCTAAGGCTCTACCGTAGGAGTGCAGTATAGGCATGCAAGTCATTAAAATACAAATGAGTAATGTGACTTTGGGATTCTTGTGTTGTTTAATGCAGTGCTATATCTTACTGAAATGGCACTTGTGCTGGTGGGTGGAATGACAGTCTTAGAGCTATGGCTGTGAGGAACTAGAAGATGAAAGCAAGGAGCGTCAAAAGGGCAAGTGACCTATGAAGACCACATTAAAGGCAGATGAGTGAAATGCTATGTGGAAGTGAGTGAGTTGGAGTGAGATCGTTTTGCTTGCTGTTCTACTGTAGGTTATACTGGATGCTGTTTTTGCCACTGATTTTCTCTATGTGTTGCTGATGTTATTTGATGTTTCCTTTCATATCCTGATCCCAGCCTCTGATAGAAACCAAGATATGTCACGACACGCTTTTACTCCATGAGTCAAGAGCTTGAGCTCCAACAATACAGGGGCTTCTTTTAGTATTTTCTGTGCAATCTCAGACACCTCTATACAACCTGTATTCCAGGAATTCTGCATATCACACATTTCTGGTCATAATCCACAAATTATTTTCCAAACACCAAGCAACACAGAGAGACTCAAAGTGTAGATGGTTTTATTTACATGGCGTAACGATATTTTCTCCTCCCAGCAACAGCTTCTTCCTTCCCACTGTCTCCACTGCCCCATGTTTCAGCAATTAATGAGCTATCTCATGGCTTTTATGTCCAAACCAAAGTAGTTAAAGGACAAGAAAGCATAATATTTTTTCCTTATTTTTCCCTCATAGGTGGAACATAATTGCAGGTATTCAAAATGAAGTAATAGTTTTATGGCAAGTAGAATAAAATAGGTAGCTTTCCTTCTCAAGTAACTGGGACTCTTTTCTTGAGGATGGTTTATTCTAAATAATATAATCTAGCTCACATGAATTAAGATGTATGAGTAATTAGCACCAATCTAGTGAATTAACTGTTTCTTCATAGAATATTAAGTTGGGTCTAAAAGACTAGCAAACAACAAATGTCATACAATAGTTTAGCCATAAATTTTGAGTGTGTGATGTTCTCATTAATTTCTGTCGCTCTTGCTCTGTGTGTAAGGATCTGTCATTTATCAACTTACTGAAATTACAAAAAAATTATAAATAATTCATGGACTTCTCTGTTTCCAAAGTCGAAGTGCTTGTACTGACCATTCTTTCATATGGAATTACCTGCAACTCACAATCCCAACTTTCTTACCTCTGATTGGATACTATATATCCATTTGTTAGAATGAGATATATTTCAGTTAATTATACAATTTAATGCTTAGATTGAATAACTGAATGTATGAATTCAAAATTCATATTCCATACACATTTGAACTAATAAAATAGTTACTGAAAAGCTTGCTGAAAGTAAATACAAAAATGGATACTGATTTGTCCAAATATAATTTCCAGTCTTTATATTTGCTATCAATTTGTTCCACCATATGCTTTCATCTATGTCATGTACTTCTTAGATTAAATGTTTTACTAAAATCTGGTACAAAATTAGTTTGCTACTGAAATGTCATCGCAGCTTCATTTTTGAAACTCTTATTGGAAACAGAGTAGCGATAATAATACTTAATGAAATGTCACCTTAAAAGCTAAGTGATACAGAGGTGCGTAACAAAGAGAATAGGTGCTATTCATTTCATTTCCAGACTGGGGAAACTGAGGCCTAAAAAGATGGAAAATTTGTTGCCCGAAGTCATTCGGGACTCTGGAAGTAAACTGAGAATTAGAATAAAGGTTCTTCCAACCCAGTTTCTCAGCTTGCTTGGCAATCGTGAACTTAGCAAGGAGAAACGCAGTAGCTTCCAGTAGCCCTTTAATAATAATTATAAAAAAGAATTATTACTCAAAAAATGGTACTTTCCACTTGTGAAAGCATTCCTGTCGGCTTATCAATTTTAGTGCTACTTAAGCCTTTTCTTGCTTTCAAATAATTTTTCAACATATCCACTGTATGTCATCGTAAAAAAAAAAAAAAAAAAAATAAAAAAAAAATTAGAAGAGTTAAAAAAAAGAAAAAAATGGCATTTCTGAATGAGTTTTGCAATCCAGTCCAATTCCACTTGAAAAAAACATAAAGCTCACCCTGCTGACAGAGAGCAAAACTGTTCTTGCAGCTTGGATTCCTGGTTTGGTTATTATTTTCCCCAGATACCAACACATACAGAAGGCTTCATAGTAAATTTTCTTTTCTTTGCATTTATGAATGTGAGAATTCATTAACTGTGGCCTTGACTTTGATTTTTGAGTTCAGCAAGTTGTTGATTACATCATTCAGTAAATCAGAATTAGACTCAGATGTCTGATAGTTAAATAGTATCTATATTCCTACTCATTTTCCTCCTCAACCTTCAATTGCCTATCTCTTGAGTAACTTCAGTATGGCCTGAATATTCAGAGGGGCAAAACAATACCCTCCTTCACACAGAGGTTTGTGTAATGAGTCCACTTCTAATTCCCTGTATCATCTAACTACAAGCAGTAATGATATTCCGAGTACAACCCACACACAGAGCAGTCTCTGTGGCCATTTGCTCTAGGGCATGCAGGAGTAGAGTGCCTTCCCCTAAGCTTAGCTAGCAATTCCCATGCTTGTTGTGTTAGATGCTGCCTTTTGATTTTATCTTGCATGCTTTTTCCTTCTCATGAGTAATGCTCTGTATGGAGTCTTATTCCTTCTGTTGTTTCTAATTTCTTCACATCCTGATGCTTCTTGTTTTCTCTCAGAGCAGATTCAATTCTTTCATCCCAAGAGACAGTTAAAAGGTGTTTCACGTGTATAATTATTTATTTTTTACTTAGAGAGAGTTCCTGCTCCACAAGGGGATAAAGAAAAAGCAGACTTGTTGCAAAAGCCTTTTTTTTGGTTTAATATTATGTGTGTTTTTTATTCTTTAAAACCACAGATGAAAGAGGTGCATGCATGAGTTCAAAGCGTCTCCTGCTAGATCAGTAATCCCACAGGATACGTGGATGGGAAAAGGCGGATGGGGAAAGTCTGGGTGGACTCACCTCATCGACTTGACTAACGGGAACTAATGAAAAATAGTTCTTCTAACTCTTATTGGTTTACTTGCTTTCATTTTTATTCCCCTCTAGGCACAAAACAAGCAACTTGAGCTCTATTTAAAAACAGAGTGCTTTTCTCCCACGCATCATCATTTCATAATCAGAATTGTGGTAATTTTGTCTTAGACTTTTTCGATGAGCTTTTTCAAGGAGAAAAAAAAGTGCTGAAAGAGCACCGAGGGGAAAATCTCTGCGGCCTCACAAAAGATTGTTTTCTACACGAATGCATAAATAAGAGCAAAGACTGAACTTCTTGTGTTTGTTAGCATTTAGGCCACAATTAAGATAACTGTTTTTCCTTGGGGTCATGCTTGTTTCTGAACTCTTCAAAGTACTTCATCCCTGTGTGTGCACTATATGTTTGTAAAATGAAATCCAAAAGGAATTGGAATAAAATGGCAGTGGGTCTTACCAGTGACTTTAGGATTTAACAAAATGGCCTGGGTTAAATCCTTTGCAGCTTTCTTCAGCCAATGAGATTGCTTGATGAGGCTGCTGAGATTGTGCCTCGTGGCACAGGAAAATCTCTAGCCAGAGACATTGGGAAGAAACTTCTAAATCTGCAATTGCTTGCCATGTGTTTTCCAGAGAGAGTTCTGTTATCAGCCTGGTGGACACATACTATCTCACTAACCAGGCCAATTTCTGACTTTTGAGTGGTTCTCGGTGTTCTGACACAAGAGCAGACTGCGTTGTCTTAACAATGCACAGGTTAGAAAAGGAACCCCATCAGAAAATGGTTCAGTGCTTGTAACAATTGCTATATGATGAGATTTAAATTGTTTATAGAGCTACAATCTAATTCCCTCAAATATAATTTCCATCCACTTTCAGTACAACTAGCTCTATCATTTGCCACTATTAATTTCATTAGGGGTTTGTTAGCAGCTGTGAGTGAGGTTTGATAATTGAGATTGATGAAGTGATTCAAATGTATCAGCGATTCTCAAGTAAAAATCTTCTGATGTACAGGCATGTTTTTAACAACATTTATTTTTAATATTTGTTGATTTTCAAAGGAAGAAGATGATAACTAAGAGATCATTCTCCTCCTAGCAGAATGGGAGGACACACAAACTGATCTTCCTGAAATTTGCTTATTGATGTGTGATAATACCTGTATACTTCATGAGAATCATCACGTAATTTTTGTCAGTTTACTAGATGACTTTACCAAACATTAGAGTACAGGTAAAGTTGACATGATGGTTACTGCTTCTGGTATTTGTGTGTCTTTCTCACAAGGCCCTATATTTCCATATAAACTTCTGAGGCAAATCTCTACTACATGTTCCTTTTACTTGGGAGATCGGTGATATAGCCAAGGATTTTTGAATGTGGATATTGCAGCTTATAAACTGAGCAGTTACATGGAACAGCGAGGTCCTAGCTCCAACCCACAGGCCTTTCAACATGTGAGGTGTAGCTAAGGGGGCACAGAATTAACCTCCTTTGGGAGCTGCGATGTTCATGCTGCACTGCTTCGATTGGAGTCATGTGTACACACACACAGCACTGCTGTGTTGCTTCTTTATCGCCTTCCCCCTTCAAGAAATTGCTAGGAGTGTAGTGGCCCTCCAGTTAAAATGGGAATCAACAAGGGACCCTTTCACTCTGCTCGCATGGACACCGAGGGGCTGCTTACAGTGCAAGTTTCAGCCTCCTTGCTAAGAATGCTTGGTTGCTTTCAGCCTCTTTAAAAATTTTTCTAGATAGATGAAATCCTGTGATGACATTTTCCCTATAATTTTTTTTTTTCTCTGATGTAAGAAAGAAGGGTTCTGGAAAAGACCCTTGAAAAGTATGAGTTTACTTATATGGAGGTTTTGGACTTTGGAACGTAAGATCAGAGATTACCTGTGTCATAACCTGTCTGAAACTGGAGCTGGGAAGATCATGAGCACTTGAGGAGTGGAGCCCCCAATTTTTTTTCTTTTTACCTCTAGTACTGGAGAATAAAGCAGATTCTGCCGATGTTGAGATTGAGCCATCTAATGATCTTTCCACAGGGCATTCCTGAAGACAGAAATCCAAGTGGCAGCCTTAGAAAAAAATTGCTTACTGCAAATTCTATACATAATCAGGTATTCTCTGCTGTCTTCATTTGTCATTCCATTTTCTACAGTGAACTTACGTGGTGACATGGTGCTTTTGCTACTATTCTGGAAGATGTTCTCCAGACAGTCCTTGTGGCTGATGCAAATTCACGCATCTTCTCTGTGTTCAGGGATAAGTCAGGCTTAAACAGAGTCTTTGTCTATACCAGAATGAGACTGATGTCTTGTTATATGGGGGAGCTAATTAACTGCGGATTGTCTGACTCTTTTGATGAAGATCTGAGAACAATGCTGCTTGTGGGTAACACTCAGTGCCCAAACTGAACATCATAGAAAGTAAAGCCAAATACAAAATCACTTGCTCTGCACGCTCTCCACATCATTGCTATTATGTACACCTAATCTGGTTTAATTTCTGTGTTGTCTTTTTAGGGAAGGTAATTGGTAGTAGGTAAGACTGGCAATTTTATATGTTGTGGTTGTTTTTTTTTCCTCTCTTTACAGAAAGTCTCTTATGCCAGAGAGGTTGTGAGAAGACAATTGAAAAATGGGGGCTGAGTGGTAGCTTCAGTTTTGAATGACTTCTTTTAAGGAGGGGAGATAATTGTGACACAGCTATCAAAAACTTGGGCCCATGTTGTGACCTCAGTTTCTAAGCAGAATTTTCTTTTGAAATCAATGGCATGAGGTGACACCTGGGTTTTTATCAACGCATAATAAGTTGCTGAATGTAAAGAAACATTCATTTCGCTAGTTATCATGACATCCTCTCTTAGAAGGAGGAATTTCTTCATAGTTTTTCCTTCTTCCACATAAATTAGGATGACCGTCTTTGTCCAGCTGGTGTAAGATAGCTGTGAAATACAGTTTGCTGAGATACTGGGGAGAGAGCACTAACTCAAGTGCTGACAAAAGGCTATGTGTATGAGATGAAAATTTCGATGTTGTACTGTTCTGACCTGCACAGACTTACAGTCATTATTGTCAAAACAAATGTCAGCATCTCGCAGAAAGAGGACAGCTTCCATAAACAGAAAAGTAAACAGAAAAGTAAACATCAAAGCCAAATACTCTGCCTCATTAGTCCTCATTAGGATTAGGGAGGCAGGTAATATGTCAATGAGAATGAATAATTAGGGCATAATGAATCTTCCTAACAGTTCTTGCTTTTCAGCCTGGCAAAGACCACTGATAAGAAGCAGGCTCAGTCTGGGGCTCCGGCCTCCTCTTTCTTTAGTTTTATTTAAATATTTTCTGCCATTGAATGTGGAGTGAAAAGTTCAGGGAATGTATGAAAGCTGGTGGACTAATGTGGTTGAAGTTTTAAGAGGGAATAGCTTAGTCTAGTACTGTATGGAAACAAAACATAATAATTTTTTCAGTGACTGCATCCTTCCTTTCACTACCTGCTCTTCTTTTATTGATCAGTGCATTCTTCCATTGCCGAAATGGCTGCAGCTGTTTAAAAAAAAAAAAAAGAAAGAAAAAAAGATAAAATAAAAATCCCAGCTAGTAGAACGGTGGTATTGAATTTAGTCCACAGCCTTTGCATGTGCCTCTGTCCAAGTCTATACTGTCTTTTCATTTCTTAAATTAATCTTGTAACAGTACACTGTGCTCATCTGAATAGGATGACTCTGGCAAATGCCTATGAGAGATTGTATTTTCTCAAAATTAGGATTAGAATTAACGCTTCCAGAATTAGCATAACATGCAGCTCTCTGGAGATTTATGTGGCTTAGAAGTGCTATCGTCTATGTAACCACAGCAGGATGTGCTGTGAATGAGATTGATGCTTGTTCCTGTAGATCCACATAGGAAACACTATCATGTTGCTGGAGTATTTTAGCAGTCTGGATTACAGTCTTGCTCCAGTGGGAGAGAGATTTATGAGAGGAGAAAAAGGTTTCCCACCGTATATAGCATCCATGACCATTTGCTGCTTCTTAGTAGTTTCTTTCATTAATAAAATATTACGCTTCTCTAATTATACTCTTAATTTTATTGACAAATAAGCTTTACTAGAAAACTATACTTTCTAATGTCCTTGGATTGTTTGTGGGAAGGGAAAAAGGGAAAAGGTTAGTGGAATGTAAGGCATGTATAATTCTGATACAGGAGGGGCATCTGCAGTCTGTGGTTTGCTATGTAGGAATGTGGCTTTGGTAGCCCTAAGGGACAGCACAGTGAGGTTTGCATATTTGCAGTTTGCATATTCCTAGAGATACAGTAGCATCTAATGTACTGGCCATTTTGTGGCCAGTTGAAACTCCTGCTTTGCACTGGTTTTTCTAGTCTGGAAATATTTTTGAGGCAATAGGTTATTTTGTATAACGTGTTTGTCCAGTGACATAATCCCAAAGAAGAATCAGAAGTTATATGGTAGCGTGATCTTCTTCTGAAATAAGGGAGTATGTGTTTGTTAGGTACTCTAAATATACGGGGCTTTTTTTTTGCATGCATCTGATTTCCTAATGGAGCAAAGTGGACTTTGTACAGATTTCTCCCTTCTGGATTATTTAAATTAGTACACAGTTAATTACTATCCAGTCTGAGGTTTTTGCATGGGTCCCCATTTGGTAGTGCTTAGCAGTGCTTTAGGAAACCTGAAGTTCTTTGTTGTGCACTTGTTGTGTAAAGCCATTCTTTCTGTGTACTACCTGAAGACCCACAGGTTTGTAAGTGTCAACTAAGCATTCAGTAGAGATGACTTTAGATTTCAGTCACAGAGCTTTACTTTAGGATTGGCTGCCTATTATCTTCCGATAGTCAAACAGCATTGTCATTCTTTGTGTAACAATGAGCAGTAGTTTGCATGCAGCTCCATTTTGTTGTGTCTGATTCTGGTGTTCTACTGCAGTAAGAGCAGTATAGAAAAGAGACTGATATGTGGGGAAGAGAATAAGGGGAAAGGACTGTCCATGTCCATATTCAAGAGTGGCGGCCCTCATCCCAAACACAAATGTTCTTTCTTCAGTTGAAATGTAGATCCATTTCTAACAGCATCAATTTTCATGACTAGCAGTTCCTGTTTCAAATTCAAATCACCGAGTCTCTTTAGGCTCACACTTATCAAGGCTTGCTTTTCAGCTCTGACATGTTTTCTCTAGGATCAAAGCAGCCATGCAATTTTTGTTGTGCTGACCTGTGAAACATCAGTGAGACAATATATGGGCTGAATTCAAACACTGGATTTATCGCCAAAGTACACGTTTTCTGTGTAGAGAAATTGATGTTGTGTTGTTTCCTCACATGGGAAAACTCTCTCTTGATGCAAGCAACAGAGGTGCTGTTTCATCTGTGTATTGAGTGTATTGAGTGGTGGATTTAAAATATTTTTTCTTTTTTTTTTTTTTCTTTTTTGTATATATTTTCAGAAGAAAGAGCATGATTACATTCCATACAAAAATCCTGTTGAATCTTGAGGCAGCAGTATCACAGATCATGAACTGTTCAGAGACATCTGCGCAGGTTATGGGGATATTTTTGCTGCCAGTAGAGCAATTCTTACTATTTCTTACTCGTTCATTCTTACTATTCTTACTACTGCTAGTTTTCACAGGGGCAAATCGGTAATTTGGTGTAAGCAATCTTACCATAAACACTGGCAGTTCTAACATTACTAATTAGAGTATTAAGCTTGTTTTGTTGAACCATATGCAATAGATTAAATTCACCAAAGGTTTTTTCACGCATGACAGACAATGAGGTATGTGTAAATATAGCCTAGTGTATAACTTCCCTGAATTTGATGAACTTTACTGTATAATACTATTTAGAGACCATGACAAATTATTTGTTACAGAAGGAATTCCCAGTGGCTACAGTTCAGGCAAGCCAATTTTGGTAGAAAACTTGTTCAGGTGCGTTTGTTTTCATGGTCTGTAAATGAGCAAGCTTGGAATGTAGACACTGCCTTGAAGGACCTGGTGCCACCTGTTTCTAGCCTTCAGTTACTTCTGTGGCGTTTGCTAATGTCACTACCATTCTGTTGTATTGGTCAATGTGAGATACAGTGATTTTAGGTCAGACTATGGATACCTTCTATTTCTTTGCTTAAGCTCTACTGTACTACTGTAAATGATACAGTTTACTGTTTGATCATCACTGAGAGAACCTCACTTGCAGATCGATTTAAAGGCTCCCCTGCAAGCTGGGGAGCAAAAAAGAAACAGAAAAACGCTGACATGCCGATTCTTGTCTGCATTCTGTTAAAAAAGCAAGCTGCATTGCTCCAGCAGCCATGTGGCTAACACAAGGTTTGCCTGGCATCACATGCTAAAAGTGTTTTTGATGATAAATTTGCTCTGCTGCCCTCAGCACTTTTTAGTCTCTCAGGTACACTTCCCATCTCTGCTGAAATTGAAATTTCAGTGCCATTGGGGTTGTTCTATGCCTCAAGTAGGTTGGCTGAAAGGAATGGATGTTGTGGTTTCCTAACAGTGTGTTAAGAAAAGAAAATACCAGACCCTAAAACAGCAGTTGTGCTCTTCCTGGGTTCCTAAAATATTTATTAAATGGATATCTGACACCTTCTACCAGAAATATACCAGTGTAGCATGAAATTCTTTGAGATAAAGCATGCTGGCTTAATGCTGTCTCCTGAGAAATACCAGGCGATAGAGTCAAGTGATGTTTAAAATGTAAGGAAAACAAATAAGCCACTAGTGCAGAGCTTGAGGTTTCTTATAGGAAGCATAGTGTAGCAAATGTACATTTCGTGCACTAAGCTGTGTCCTGAAAGTAAAGGTACAAAAATCCTTAACTTAAAACTTAAATAGAAGAAACTTATCTGATGTTTTCAGAATGTGAAGAGAGATGGAAAACATGCAGTATCCATTGGGTAGACAAGGCTAAATCTGATTAACGTACTTCAAATAATGACACATAGGTATCTACTTCTCAGTGATCACGGCTTCCTGCTTAGTTTTCCAAACAACCATCCTTAATTCTTTTCTGGAATAATTATGGATGTGCATTCAGATTTCGTTATTTTATGCATTGCTCTCCGCTCCTGATTATTTCATTAACCCTGTGTACGTTTGTACCTGTGATCCTTTGGCACTTGGAAGATACTGGATGATCTAAACAAGCTATGATGCAACCAGGAGCAAAAACAGTGGCTGTATTTATTCAGTGAAGGGCTGTGAAGACTGAGGACCTAGCTGGCTGTATGTGCTGGCGCTGGTTCAGTGCTTTAGTTGGCCTTCTGCTGTGGGGAAATTTCTCTATACAATTCCATGCTTACTGGAGAGCAGAGAGGTGATATGGGAACAGCTTAATGTAGAAGTGTTTGCAGAATGAATTTTCTGGGTTAAGGAAAATATATGCTGAGCAAACGGATGCAATTTATGACCCCTTCATGTCAGTTTCTGAATGTATTTGCTGATGAGCAATCTAATCTGGAGCAGAGCAATAGGATATTATTACAGTCAAAACCTACAAAGTGGTCCAGAATGTTTAGCTCTGCACATTCTACTTAGTCTGCGTGTGAAATAAGGAGTTATTTTTGCAATAGGCAAGAGCATAACACTGATACACAAGTCTAATTAATTATAGTGAAGGAGATCACAAGTCAAAGCATGAGAATGTATTATACCCATCCAAAATTCATTTTTCTCAGAATCTCAAGAAAATAAATGCTATCTGATCTCACACCAGCAAATTGGAGTTGTGGACTAAAAAATTCATTGGGGTTAGGAATTACCTCTAATGTCCTACAGTTAAATTTTGTAGTGTAAATAACCTGATATCACTGTATCTTTTTTTCCTAACACTCAAGATGATTACCTGTCATTGTTCCACCTCTTCTCCTCAGAGGATAAACTACTAACTTCTCCCAACTGATGTATTCTAATAGCTCCTCTTCCCCAAAGACTCTCTTTCCCTAAAAAGTGCATGAAAAAATAAGTATTTTAAAATCACTCGTATGACTGTCTGCAACTTTGAACTTCTCATTCTGGGAATGAGCTGTGTTTAAAAACAATAAACAGTCATGCAGTGCACCAGTTGAAAGCTGAGATCTGAGTTGGATTAACTTGATGTACAGAGCTGTTTTAACTACAGTTTTCTCTGTCTTTTGTAACCCGTACAGCTAAGGGCCAGTTTTAGTGCAAAGGAGATACTCCTGCTTCAGATGGTTCCTTGTAGTTTTCCATTCTGTACTTTATTTGTACTCAGTATATACAAATGTCTCGCGAGCTCTCTTAATGTGTAGTTATTAGTTTGGAGAGCACTGCTTGTAGCTTCTTAAATGGTGTTCTGGAATCCACATTACTAGTTAATCTACATGAATTTAGTACTTGGTAGTCTTCAGTTACACAGCTGTGCTGTGTTTTTTTCTAGCCAACAACAAAACCAGTACATTTAATAGCAAGTGTGAGGCAGAGAGAAACCGAGTGTGGTTCTTGTCTGCTGAAGCAGTGACATTGCACAGCTGAGAGTATTTGTGCAAATACACAGATTTCTGCAGTGATGTCTGGAAGCTGCAGGGGAGATGAGAGTGCGGCTTTGCTTACACTCTGCTGGTCTGTTGTTGGAGACTGTGGCCCAAAGGCTATGCACAGCAGGAATGAGGACTAGGTGAAGGGCACACTGCCTTGGATAAGGAGTCACAGAAAAGCAGATGCTGCAGGATAACAGGCTTTGTCCAAGATCCGAAGAGACCAAAAGTAATACCGGGCAGCAACTTGATTTGGACCTACATCCCTCCCCTTTGCTGAAATCTGACTGACGTTGGTTTTCTGTTTCTTTATTTCTTTTCTTCTGTGTTTGGGGATTAATTTAGTAACTGCATCATCTATGGAAGCCCTTGATAAAATGGGGAGAGAATATATTTGAAATATCTTTTTTCATTCACTGAGATTTTATATCCCTCTTTTAGCTGCTTTGTCTTCTGGTAAGCTGTTACGTTTTTGGAGCCACCTTCAGTCTTCCAGTGGCATCTCTGTTCTAGACAACATATATTCCGAAGTTGTCATGGTAATATTTTTATAGAGTAGAGCCACTTTATTTTACCTTTTGATTCAGAATTTACCGAAAGTTATTTTTATAGCATGTTGGTTAATAATGTTACCCTGATTTTTAAATGAGGGCAAATGAAGTGAAATGGTCTGCTAAGAGCTCCTGGCTGACTTACATTTCAGTGTATTTTGTGGCTTTGTACTAACGCCTCTTGACTCCAAAGCTGACATAGATTTTTCTATTGGCTTTGGAAACGGTAGATGGAGTCCTCTTAGCTTTGCTCAGAGTCTGCCTGGCTTTAAGGGCGGCAGTTTTTGTTGATATGGAGCACACAGTAACAGACCAGGCCTGCCCCATTCGTGCTCTTGGCAAAGGCAGATGCTGAAGGAATTCATCTTCCATCCTTATTGTCACATTGGGATATTTTCGTTGGTATCGTGATCATTGGTGTTTTAATGTCACAGCCATCACTGATGGTCTCCGGGTGAAAGAGATCGTTAAAGCAAGCATAAATTAGAATTAATTTGATTTTACTTTGGATTGCATCCTTATGGCCAAAGAGCTCTTCTCTTTATTTATTTATTTGTTTGTTTCCCTTGCTGTATCATTGTTATGATTACTCTGAAGACACATACGTTTAAAGGTGTAGTTTCAATTCTGTTTTCTTGTAGATCTGGCTATTCTGCTACCACCAGTGTTAAACGAAATGTGCTTTCTCTGGTTTATTTGGTGGAGTATTTCCTCTTTTATCCTTTTATTTCTACAACACCCTGAAAGAAACAAGGTATCTTGCTTTTCTTGTTAATGTAACAACTCAGGCGTGGACACAGAGGGGTGGCTGTTTGATTCCCCTTTGTTTAAGTTTCATGTGTTGTCTGCCTTTGAGGAAAACTACACCTTTCATATAAAGCATAGCAAATGAGAAAAAAAAAAATCTTTGTGAGAGTTTATCAGCAAATGTTTGTCATCTGTTGCTTTCATTCTAAAGACTACTGGAGTGAGAGAGCAACAGATTGTTAGAGTCTAAACATCCTTGCCCAATAGTTAATATCAGAGATCAAATTCAGCTCCATGATTTGCAACATGCTATCTTTTGGGGATAAAATATAATTTGCTGATCAACACCAATGTCATTTAAAAAACAACAAAACAAAACAAAACAAAACTGAACACACTGCTTTTAAGTACTTTCTGCTGCTTGTGGCTTTGCAAATCTTAAGGATGCTTGCGTATAATTCTTGAAAAAATAAAGCCACTCTCATTTATCATGAGCAGCACCACTGATTTCAAGTATCCTCATTGATTACAGTGGAATTATGCACAGAGTCAGGGTCACAGAGTCTGTTCTTTATCGTCTTATTTCTCCCCCTCATCAATCTCCCACTATCTGCTAAGTGCATAGTCACAGTCTAGCTGAGGTTGGGAGGCACTTCTGGAGCTTTCTTACTCCAGTTTCACTGCTTAAAACTAAGCATTAGCAAGTTGATCAGGACTGAGTCCCATCCAGTTTTGAACATCTCTATGGATGCAGACCCCTCACCTGCTCTGGCAAACTTGCTAGAGTTTTTAGCCACCTATGCAGTAAATAAAATGTTCTTGTACTAAAATGGAATTTCTCATATTGGAGTTTGTGCTATTGCCTCTTGTCCTGTCGTCTGGCTCCATCTTCTTGATGTGCTCTCATCAGGTATTTATATGTATTGATAAGTTCTGCCTTGAGCCTTCTCTTCATATGGCTAGTATTTCTAGACCTCAATCATCTTCATGGCCCTTCACCGGACTCAATTCTTTAATTCAATGCTCTTTTTGTTTTGGGGAGCCCAGAACTAAATACAACAGATAAGTCTTTAGCAGAACTGAGCAGAGGGGGGGATGACCCAATGGTAACACCCTACCTAATGCAGTTCCAGATGCTCCTGGCTGCCTCTGTTACAAGGGCATGTTTCTGGCTCATGTTCATTTTTGTGTCTATCAGGACCTTCTCTGCTAAACTGCCCATCATCTTGTCAGCCCACAGTGATGCTGGTAGATGAGATTACTCCTCTCCAGATGCAAGACTTCTGTTCAATTTCACGACATTCTCTCAGCCTCTGAGCCAATCATCTCATTGTAGATGGTTATCATGTATAATCAAATACTACAATTTCCTCTTCAATAATCCATGCTGACTACTTCAGTTCACCTTAACCTCGAGGTTGATAGCCCTAGGGCTCCCCAGATCTTCCTCCTTGCCCTTCTTGAAGATAGAAGTGACATTTGATTACTTCTGGTCCTCAGGAGTCTGCCCTGATTACGACCTTTCAAAGCAACTGGAAGTGACCTCACAATGACGTCATCCAGCACCTTTAGCACCCGAGGATTCATCTCATCAGATCTTGAATACCTCCTAGCATTTGCTCACCCACAAGCTGCAATCAACAATTAATTAAAGGTAGACCTGTTTCAAAATGGCAAAAACCATTTTACAGCTATAATTTTCCCATTCAAGACAGTTATTCGATCTGCTCATTCACTGAGTTCTTGCAGAGTGGAATGCTGTCTGGTATTTGGCTTAAAATCTTTGGTAAACGTAACAGAAAGACAACCATTTCTCTTACAGTGGGGAGGGAGGGAAGGTTGCATTTCTAATGTTGCAGTGATAATCATCCTACTGTCGTTATTCTGTCTCACATTTCAGCATGGATTTATAAAGGTGATACGATATGCCTCCTGGGCTTGCTCTCTGAGAAGCAGATAAAGTTCTGTCTCCATACAAACCTGCAGGGAAGAGCTGATTCAACCAGGTTAGTCATGATTTATGGGTCTTTATCCTAATCAGCTATTCTGACATGCCTCTCCTTAGAATGTAACTGGATTTGAAAGCAGACACAAAAAATCTACTTTTGTTTCTTGCTGAGAGATATGCAGAACTGTTCAGTTCAGAGACTGCTCTCTAAGTACATAGTCAAAGCTGCCTCTAGTCACAGCTGTATTTGAGATGGGGGGACCAATTTCTAACAGCACCAGCACCACCAAGTCCAGCATACAGCTTGTCTGTGACAATGCTAGGGATGCTAGGGAGCATTCAGGTAGCACTTCATGTTTCCTAGTGAGTATTGATCTCTCTAATTTTCATTATAATTTTGAATCCGACTTTCTGTGGTAATTACTTCTTTGTAGGCAACAGGGACGAAAGAAAAAAAAGGAAAGTGATAACACATTCAAATCAGAGATTAAAAAGCAGAATTCTCAGCCTTTTTTCCTTTTTCTTTTCAAGCAAGCTATTAAAGAAAATATTCTGTCACTGCACTCTCAAGAGTTGCTCTCTTTGGAGATTCTTGGCAACTGCTTTACAAAAGAAGTACATGAAGTGCTTCCATGGTGTTCTGAATACTGATTCGCCACTGTACCTAATGATGTCTTTTATTGCCTGATGTCCACAAGGCACATTATCTTCTGGGACATTTTTTTCTGGTTCTTGCAGGAGTGACATTTAGAAGGATGTAAATGTTCATTAGAAGGGAGATGTAGGTCTGATGTGCTGAAGTGCCTACATATCTCTAGAGAACACCAGATTTCCCTTGTCTGGGACATTTGTGAGTTTTTTGAGAATTCAGCTTTTAATATTCACTCTAGTAAGAACAAATTAAAAAAAAAAAAGGTTAATTACGAAGTTCAAATGGAAATCAGGAGGATGCAAGTAGTCATTTGATATTTCAGATTAAGGAATCTAGTAAGGCTAGGGATTTTGGCAGTATGGTTTACATAATTCAGCAAACTCCAGTCCTTCTCAGGTGAATTTGGAATCTAACCTAGAGAAGCCAAGCTCAATTTGAAGGGTAACTCATACATAATTTTCTGGTATTTCTGAGTATTTCATGTAGATACCACAATATTTATGTGAACATAACATCTTAGATGCAAAGGACATCATTAATATTCTCGAGAATGACAGAGGTTGTTCTGTGTCAGAGTTACGTAAGCTTGAAAAATGAAGTACAGAACCAGAAAATTTCTCCCTGTGTCTTGCACCTCATAGAAGGAAAGTGGGAAACTTTCCCCTCCAGGAAAGCCTGAGGTTTTCAGCTCGTTACACCTCCTTTCTCATGATATTGTACGAAGCTTAAATCTGGACCAGTTGGTAAGATGCCAACCCATATTTCTGGAGCAGCAGAAGTATTATATCTCCAAACTTCTGGAGCTGATACTTTGAGTATCACTTCAACATTAGCTATAGCCCTTCTTTGAATCTGTACCTGAGAGCATAGTTATTTAGTAAAATAACTAAAAAAAATGTGTTTACTAGTTGGAACAAGTTTCAAAACAGCAATGAATATCCACTTACCTGTCAAGAAAACTCAAGATAGGTTTAGTTCCTATAGTCTAATGAATTAAAAGTAAAAAGAATTATCAATTATGCATGGCTGCACTTGCATAAAGTGTATACAGCATAATTTCCGTGGAAGCCATGTCCCTAATATCCTTTGAACTGCCAGAGGATTTGTTATTTGAGGTTACCCTTCTTTACACCTTCTTTTGCTTTCTATTCTTATCCCATGATGGCGTTTCCTTTGTTTTCCAAGGAGCGTAATTGCTTTTTGGTGTTTAGGTAAAACTCTAAAAACACTCTAAAAATGTTTCACAGAAACTGATGACTCGCACTCACGGCTCAGGTAAGGATGAAGTATTTGGATTGATATCTACTTGTTTAGTACAATATGCACTTCTTCACCTTCCTGGGTACAGTGATAAAAGCATTCCACATTTTACTAGTTTATGCAGGTGGACAGGTATTACCTCCCAAAGCAGATTAAACAGAAAATAGGAAAGAGTTATCCTTGGGCAGTTATGTTCAAACTAATTCCACTTCCAGGATTTAAGCTTAGTTCACTAATGCTTTTTGTATACAGAATTTTCATTTGCATTCAGAAGTTGCTTCCACCCACTTCTGCCCATTGTCCCGCAAATAACTGGTGAGTTAAGAAGTACAAGCCATATAAGCAAACATTTATTACTGGTAAAAGCTCATGTTTGCCCCGATGGGAAATGTTTTTCTCCACTGTTCTCCATAGAGAGGAGCTTTAATTTAGAAACTGATAACAAAGCAGCACGCTACAGTCCAAGGGTTGCTTTAGGACAATCCAAATTATTCATTCATTGGCAGATATTCAAAGTATAGCTAATTTTCCAAACATAAATTTGCTGCTCAGGAAAAATTAGTGTCCCACATTACAAACATATTGATGTGAATTTTTAATATCCCCAAATTCAAGGCTGTTCAGTGCCAGAACTGTGGTTCAGCCCAAGGAAAAAAGAAGTTACTGGGAGACTGTGGTGATAGATCATACTCAGGATATTTATACCGTGATCAAGACTGATGCATGAATTTAGATCTATTTGTGATTTGCCAGTGCTGTTTCTATATGATCATCTCTGTGTTTGGGTTCATTATTGCCAAGGTTGAGGTGTTGTGAGTGGCACACTCAAGCACACAGTGATGTTCTGCTTGTTCATTAGAGAAATCGACTATGAAGTTATTAGCAATCTTCTCAATACTTCTAGTCTCAGTTGAAGTATTTTTAAGAAATGTTAGTTGGTAGGAACATGGAATTCCTTGCGTGGCCTGCAGCCAGCAGTTCTGGAGGTACCCAGTGAAGTAGCCAATGAATGGCACTCCAGGGACTCGTTGCCAACAGCGGAATGGTTCTACCCAGCATTTGTCTTTGCGCCCAGCACTCAACTGCAGCCATGAGGCTGCACGCCGATAGACATGTAGTTATGAGCTTTCAAGGGAATCCTGCCTCTGCTGAAGTCAGTGGCAAAATTCCCATAGATTTATCTGGAAAGAAGTAGCACTGTTTCTTACCCACATCCTAGGCGCTAGTGTGAGTGTACTGTCTCATTACTCAGGTTACCCTAAAACCTGATCTGTGCTTGCACGCATAATGACTTGCAGTGGCTATTTCTCAAGATTGTAAGATGGGATGAAGGCCCTCCACAGCTGTGCTTCTGGATTTTGCCGCAGCACTCTGAGTAAATCTGATCATGGTCATGAGATGTTTTTGCTTGCAAGTGAGGAAAATGCTCTCATGGTTATTTGATCCAAAGGGTACTGAAGGGTTTTGACCTTCACATCATCTCTTAATAACACACTGATCTGATATTTTGTGCTTCCATGATCTTTACAAATTCTCTCCAGCGTGCAAATTAAATTCTCTGTAAAACACTTGAGAAATGTCACGTTAAATCATAGGCATGGGTCCCATAATTACAAAACTACCTACAGAAAAAATAATAAACAGAGAGCTTTCTGTACCATAGATGGAAAATTGTTTATTGCTTGTGACTGTAAATGTCTCAATGCCTTAATTTTAAAAACAATCCTGCAATCAGTTCTTACGTTTTTGAATGTTGAGGTGAAGACGTGTTTTCTGGTGTGAGGGAGAAACTGTGCTCAGGTTAACCCTTCTTCTTACGGAATATCTCAGGGACATTACTACTATTTGTTTTGGCTAGAGAAACATATTCAGGTATAATGAAAAACCTTTATATGGGCATAGGCAGAATTGTTCTCAACTTGGATAATTGTAAATTTGTAAACTTGTAAATTTTCTGTGGTATGTTATCATTACTTATGATAGCCCAGTCAAGGAAGGTACCTTTGGTGAGGCTTTATGTGTGCTAGCAGGATACAAAGCTGTATTGGAGCCAACGTAACTAGTAATAGAGCAATGCTTTTGTTGGCTGCTGATAAGGTGAGGACATTGCTAGAATGCACCTGAAGGGTGGTGGTGGCAAAGAAAGCACTTGTCAAAACCTGATATAAACCTTCCATGGGATTTTCATCCTGTTCTATTTCTGAGGTGGTAAAGCTCTTCTGGAAAGTGTCCTCATCTAATCAGCTGTGGGATACCCTGCATTTTTGGTCACAAAAAAAAAAAAAATAAAAAAATAAAACAAAAAAACAGGTGAGTTCTGCTCAAAAAGTTTATGTCCTGGAAATTCAACTTTATATCTATGCAGCTGGAGGACTCTTACTCTCAGGCATTAATGATCATAAAGATTTTGGAATCTATCCATGCTAGCATTATATTTCTACTGTTTTTCAAACTAAAGTAGACTCTTGGTTTGTTTCTGTATCCTGGTCAGTGACATACACTTAGCTTGACCCACTAACTAAAAAGCAGCAGCTCCTCAAGGTTGTGGAAGGGAACTGAGTTTCAGCTGCATGGTTCCATGATGATATTCAAAAGGATCTCAGCAAAGGGTTTAAATTCAGTGGGTTTATCAACTTTTTAGCTTTACAGGGGCCATCATCATCCCTGCTTATTTGTAACATTCAACCTCTGAGCTGAATTGCTCTGTTCTTCACAAAACGGTTCCTTTCCTGGAAGCAAACCTACCTGTCTCCTGCCTGACAATAGCCCCAAATGTAATTTTCAGGTCTTCTCTGTATGTATGTCCTGCAGTGAGCCCACAGGAATGAGTTCATTAGTATCAGAAGTCCAGTATGAAATAAAAGGGAAGCATACAAAAAAGCATATAACTTTATGGGACAGCTTCAAGTGCAATATTTATCTAATCCAGAAAAACAAGTTGAAGGCTTTTGGGAGCACAGAAGGGCATTTGTCATGGCAAAATGAAAAAGACTAATAGCTTGAGCAAGCTTTTCATCTATTAAAGGGAAGTCTCATGAGGATCAGGTGAATATATTTAGTCTCCTTTCCATTTTACATTGAAAACCCAGAAAAAAAATTATGTCTGACAAGTACAGCAATAGGTACTTTTAATACTTCTATAATGAGAGCATTTGTTGCTTTTGAGGAGGTGTTAGAGGGTTTTAGTGGTTTCTTGTTTATTTACTTGTTTGTTTTGTGGGTGATTGTTTTTCTTAGATCTTCTTTTGGGATATTTTTTGTTTGGGTTGTTTTTTGTGTTGAATTTTTTTTTTTTTTTTTTGTCAGAAGTTAAACCTATGTGAATTTAACTGTACCTTGACAGCTGTACGAGTCAAAAGTTAGCAGTTAAACCAAAACTAAACCTACATCTACAATGGTGTTTATTAAATATACTTAATAGGGCAACTGTCCCTGCAACAGTGACTTAGTTCTTAATAAAAAAGTTCTTCTTTCAATACTGAAAATGAACCATGAACAGCATTTCATTCAAAATTTATCTTGACTCTGAAAATGAAATGCAGTCTGTAATCCAATGAAATGCTTAAATAGGTAGCATGTCTGGAATCTGCACCACAGCATTTCATAATGTTTTTAGATACAACGTAGATGATATTTCCAGTTAGGTTACTCTGTAGTCACCCTTCTTGAAAAGTTTTGGCTTATGGCAGACTAAAAAATACATAGAACAAATCTTTGAAAAAAGGAGCATATCTGAAATGGGATCTGCTATAAAAAAAAATGCTCAAATATGGTCAAGGGTCTTACATATTAGAGCTTGAATGATTACGTGCTTATTGAAAGGGAACAAGATTGTAAGAGAAGTTTCCTGAACACAGAACCTAATTTCTTCTGCTAGTCACGATTCATCTTTACCTAAACCATTGTTTTTTCATTTATAAATAATCATAGCTATCACATGCTAAAGATAAGAAAAGAAAAATTTGGATTGGGCATCTCAAGTTGATATGAGAAAAAAGAAAGACCTCTTGTCAACTGTAGAAGAGAGGAAATGTATGGACAAGAGAAAGAAGTAGCAATACCACAGTATTGCTAGGTAGATGAGGCCTGATTGAACTACGGACTTTTGTCCCAGTTTGTCCCAGTCTTTTAGTGTTTCTCAAACAGGATGGTTTTCTCCATCCTCAGGAGACACGGAGATGTAACCTGGACAGGGTTGAGAGCAGTGGTCTCTGAGGCGGATTACGCTCTTGAAAATCCATTGCTGTGTGTCAAGAAAATAGTGTTTGCATAGTTAATAAATGAAGTAATTTTTTAAAATAGTGCTTTCATTTTCATCTTTTCTATCCTTTTTTTAATGTCTGTTTCTGTTTTATAATGTATTTAACATGAGTTGGTAGTACGTGTATGTTACTACTAATAATATACGTGTAAAAAGTGAATGTTTTTTAATTAAGAAAAAATATAGGATTTTTTTTAAGATCTTAAAAAAAAATAAAAAAAAAATTCAAAAATATGATGAAATGTATTTGGAGACCAGCAGGCATTACATAGGCATCTCTGAAAGAAGGGTGAAAAAGGAATTGAACCGGACCCTCAGACTGTAGAGTTCACAGAAAGAATCTTATTGATTTTTAAAATAGATAGTTAAAAACATTAATGACACTGATAGAAGGACTAGAATGCAAGACTTTCAACTCAGAAAAAGGAAGCAAAATTCCTTTAGAAAATAAAATCTGGATAGCCAACAGATGCATTGGAGAGGTGTGTAAACTAGCTGTGCAGATGGAGAGTTAATAGAGAGAGTTAATGGGAGAGTGGAGTGGATGCTGAAACAAGTTTCTACATGATAGAATAGCACAAATGACCAGAGATTTTGAGTACTACTGTTGAGTGTTTTAGAATAGGAATTGATCATTCATGTTGACTTGCCTTTAGTATGGCAATGTCTGGAAAACTGCACTGAATTCATCAGATAGACCATAAGCGAGAGGAGAGTTTAGGAGAAACAAACTGCTACAAAAAAGATTAAGCACATAAAATCCTTTTTATAAAAATTAAGAGATCGATTAAAATGCAACATTCTTGACTGCATATGCAGAGAATGGTGGGGACTGGGCATGAGAAGAATAAGTGACATGGCTTTAAAAATTCTGAGATTCTCAGAGAAGAGAAGGAAATGGAAGAACATTAAACAAAGACAAATAGTTCCTGCCTTTAGATAAAATTATTGATGATGTCATGGTAATGATGAAGTACTTAGATTTCAGTAAAGTTCATGGTGCTGTGTATTTTCTAATCACATAAAAAGATTTTTCAGAGTGTGATATCACAAAGACAGACATGAGCTGAAATAGCACTGGCATCCAGGATAACAGAACAGTCATAAAAGGTCACGGGGTTTTAAATGACCATGCAGTATCTGGCCTCTTCCCAAGGTATTTCAGTATGGTTAAGGTTTGTTTTTTTAAACACAGATGCATCGCTGTTTGTTTTATGGGAAAACGAAGGATTATTGAAGGCAGACTTCTGCTGGCGTTGGACTGTTGTACATTCTTTTTTATGGTGTTTTATGAGGGAAAATGCAAGAAATATACTGTGATGTTAGTTAAACAATCATTTCGCGTCATGCGAAGGTGACAAAAAGCCACCAGCTCTTTTTTCTAAGTGTGCATGTATATTGTTGTAATGGGTTATACGATGGTCTGTAGGTAGTGATACAGCTTGTAAGCACTTTATTACAGTGAAGTCAGGAAAGAGGGTGATTATCCATGGACTCAGTGTGAGAAAGGTCAAGTACTTGCGCAATTGTTTGGCAGAACTGATGTAACTGTTTTTTTTTTAGGACGTTTTTTTTCCTGATGCCTCTTCATTCAGCTCCAAGGTCTCTCATAAATAGTCAGTGATTTACCTTTACTTACTTTACCTTGAGAAATTCATTGTTGTTTCCCAAAGAAAAGTCGATTCTTGATGTTTTTTTTTCCCTATTGCGTACAATGGATTTATCATATAAGATGAGAATTCTAAGCATGTTTATGAAGTAATGTAATTGTTTTCTAGTGCATCAAGTTGTACCATTTCTGGCTGTCACACTGCTCTTTACAGAGGTTTACAAGAGCAATTGTATCTTCAAGACCTTCTAATTTTTCTTGTATACTAGCAAATTTTGACACTAACCAAACCTAATTTGCCCCTGTCAGCAATTTATTTTTCGCTCTCAAAATAAAAGCCTCCCTGTGCTAAGGACTGCTTCTATAGCACAGACCAAATCTGTTCATCTTCTGTGGTTCCTGTGTTAACCCACTAAAAACATGAAGCAATTTCTCAAATAACTGGTACGCTAACACTTGCAATCCCAAGATTTCTGTTGTTTTGTTTCATTATGTTGCAAAAGTTACCTGCGCCTTAGCTGGCTTATATATGACTGCATCCTCAAGAGAAGACTTTTTAGAATATACAATGACAAGATTCAGAGTAACGTGATTCTAATCTCAGGATATAGATATATGTCTACATTTAAACTCAGGATATAGATATGTAGGAAATTCTGTTTAAACATAAGAACAAACCTTTTTACTGTGAGGATGATTGAATACTCGTAGAGGTTTCCCAGAGAGGTTGCAGTGTCTTTATGCTTAGATGTGCTCAGAATCTGGTTGGACACAATCCTGGGCATTCTGTAGTAGGAGGCTGTGCTCCTACCAGAGAAGGTTAGTGTAGATGACCTCCAGAGGCTCCAGCCGACCTCAATATTTCTGTGAAAAAGTCAAGCATTTCCAGCAGATCAGTATTTTGCTGTACCAGTTACAGTGTTCACAGTTTCTTTATGGACTCTGGTGTCGGTTCCTGTCACATTTTACTTGAAAAAGTTGCTCACCATAGTATCTGAAGATCTAACATTGTGTTGAAAGTGGTACATACCTTAGATAACTAAGATTAGGTTTCTGTCTTCTCCATAGTGCTTTCACAGAAGGGAGGAGTCGTAGTTATTAATCATACAGGTCAGAGAAGATAAGCAACAGTATTTAAAAGATATAATAAGTTATTCTTTTGGTAGTTTCAGGTACATCATGAATGGAGTCACAGATATTTAAAATGTTTTAGCATTCACTGAGATGAGTACAGCTATGCCTGCTCCCTGGGTGAAGATGTGGATGAAACAGGTCTCCATTAGTGTCTCTACTCAGCTCTTTTCAGGTTCAGCAATTTATCTCTGAATAAAATTATGGATCTAAGAAAACTTTTATGAGAATGTCTAGACAAGAAAAATCAAAGAAGTGAAAGCACACTGAGGATTGTCCAGTAATGAGAGAATGGGGAATGCCTACTTCACAATGAATTCTCCCCTCTCTATTCTTTTCCTTATGTTATTGTCCAGATCTCACCTGGATTTAGTTTCCAACAAGCTTTATTTCAGTGAATTTAGAGGACTTCAGCTTGCTGAGAGAATCTATGTAGGCCAGCCTTACTCCTAACCCTTTTCAGTGTCTCAAGGAATAATAGATTTTTCTCTGGCTCATTAACGGTTTAATTCAGTAAAATCCATTTTAACATATGGCCCTGCACCAAATTATGAGAACTGTTTGAAGGAGAGGCTGCTTATAATGCAAGAGCCCCTCATAAGCACAGCGGACTTCCTTCATTCTGTTTGTAACCCCGTTTTTCTATCTGTAACTAACTTACCCCATCTGCAGACTCAGTAAATATAAAATTAATTTGTTTTTTGTTGATTTAAATGATTATACGTTGAGGTAATATTAAAGTTGATCTCTTGCTCGTATTAGCTCCAAAATGTAATGGCCTCAGAGTGGGAATCTTATACTTCAATTAAAAACATTCTCAATTAACTCATGAAGACAGAATTCCCAAAGGAAAGGTTGACTGCCGAGTTAAATACGTGTCTTGGACTCCAAGCAGTACATATTATATTTAGGGCTTGTTTGCCAAGGCACATGCAGAACTGAGCTGGTATACATGAAACCAGCAGGTATCATCAGTAGCTGGCTGGCAACTGGTACTGAATGATGCATTGTATATGCTGAGTTTGGTCTGATCCAAATTTCTTGAGGATGCAGCAAGAAGCTGAATTTCCTGCAGCAAGTGATGGAAAGAATGGAAAAAAAATCCACAAACATAGGCTTAGTTGGTTGTACTGCATTGGTGTGTCTTTCCTTATGTGTTTATTTTGATTTCATCCTGAGAATTAAGAGATGATACTCCCATTTTATGGGTAGTGGAAATGTACGCACAGTTGTGTAAAGTCACCTCATCAGGCTTCACTGGTTGTGTTACAAAGCAGGAGATTTAACCTGTGTCTTCAGTGTGCCAGATTACTCTTGCAATCTCTTAACATACCGCTGAATAATTCCAATGGAAACAATCTCTCAGATACAGGCTGGAGTCTCAGCTGTTGTTCAGATCCGGGCTGATAGAGACCTAAAAAATATTCCAAATTGTCTTTCTGGAAACCAGTTGCATTTCTAACTGGGGATTGTTAACTTCTTCTAAAGGATGAGTTTGTTCTCTTAATCTGTTGCTAGTGTGCGATTGGTACTACACTGTCTGCTGGAGACATATGAGCAAATTAATGGAAAAGGTCAGTCAGCACTTATTAACGTTAAAATCTCATTCAAAACCGCTGGTCCCCTTGAGGGTGCTTTGGTTCTCACGATGTACTGGGTTTTATACTGCTTTCCAGTGTGTGGAAGCTTGGGTATTTCATTGCTCCTTCTGAAAGCTAATATCAGCAATAAAGGGGAGAGTTAGGTGACATGGTACATGTAGATCATTGCTGCTGCATCTGAACTGCTGTTGAACCCGATGCTACACTCTTCTTCTCATGCTCTTTAACTTATAGCAAGTTCTCTAAAAATGTGGGAGAGCTGGGAAAGAGCTTTTGGTGAGGCTTTCAGCATATCTTTGTTCATTCCCATCTTCGACAGGGACAGAGCTCCACCATGAACAGCCTCCAGATGCCCTGCTTGGCATTCCTGGCAGTCAGCTATCCAAATTGAGGGGAAATCCATTCTGAATTATGCTCTCAGCAGGCAGTAGGGGCATAGGCTTAAATAGATATAATTATTAAAAAATATGGGTGTACAGCTTAGCTGACCTTACTTGCTTTTATGTATCACTAAATCACAGAGGTTCCTGTGTCACCTTTTCCATGTTATGAGTGAACAATTCTATTTTATCCCGATGTAACCTACCTAAGCATGTAAACATTGCACTAAACACCATAAAACATCTTCCCTAAGAAAACTTAGTAGTCATTAATATCTGCTATTTGTGGTTTGTTCCTTTATCTTTTCTCCACACTGGTAGATGAAGTAAGCTTTGTTGTAGAAGATTCCAGAGTTTCTTCTTTAAGTGTACTCTATTGGAAAAGTAAGGTAAAAACTCTCTTCTCTGAGCATTAAAGGTGAAAAAGGGATCCTAAGGGATCGACCCCCATGGGCTGCACTACAGCATGGACATTGCTTTGGCCACCTGTTTTTACTTCTGTTGCTGAATGAGTTTCTCATTAATGCTCTTGCGATTGTTCAGTATAGAAGATTCAAATGTGTCTGACGCTGTGTGCTAATAATAGCATAGTGACACAATTAACTATGCAACTTTGTTACTTGACCGGAATATCACATCGTATTATTGATTAAAAATGACAGAAATCTCTGTTCTGCTTTCAGTAGAGCAGAAACGTACTGATTTGTTGTAAGTGGTCATACAGAGAAACGTATGACTAAAAATTGATAGACTTTCTCCTTGCATCCCTACAATATTTAGCACTTCTGTGTAAAAAGCCTCTTCTGCTTGGTTCTATGTCATAAATACATAGAAAAAAATTAACTCAGAAGAGGAAAAATAAGGCATTACCTATTTTGGGCCAGCAAAACAAAATACAGTCTCTGATGTGTTTATCAGGCTGTTTCTCATTTCCTTTCAAACATGCCCCAAACAGCTCTTCTAATCATACATAATCTAAAAGCAATTTGATAAAAGATAAATCTTTGACTGTGGTTTTTGTAAGAGTGCTTTGATTTATTTCCACATGAGGAATTAGAATCTTAATCACAATTAACATACTTGGGTGTTGTGTTAAATGCTGATCTTAGGGTTGCCTTTCCGTATATTTTAAGAGATAAAACTCACAGAGCTACATAATATGACTAGGCACAATTTCTGGAGTTAGCTTTGCTGAAGTTACTGGTAAATGTCGCCTGAATTTGCAAATTGATTTGAATTTAAGCCGTGTGAAATGTTTGCAATGGAACTTGAAGCTGAAAATACGTCTGGTTTGGGTATTTGAAGATAATACTTAGTCTGCGTGCACTCTTTTCAAATGAACCTGAGTTGAAATATGTTCTTGCATACTCAAAAAGTTTACCTGACACTTCATATGAAGGTGAGTTCCGACACATCTAATATATTTCATTTGGAGCTTTGCGATGTGTTTGAAACAAATCTCAGTTGGCTTAGTCTGGTCTTGTTCCCCATGCAGTCACTGTTTACACTGAAAAATTGGAACTTCATTTATTTGTATCTGCTGAGAAACTGGTCCAGCATTTTGAGAAAATGGAAATACGTGCACGTGTGTTCATGTGTAAATATCTGAAAACATTTCCTCTGTATTTCTTCTGAAATGTAAAATATGGGAAAATCCACGTTTTCTTCACAAGGAAAACTTAAAATTCTTTAAAAAGTTATGTAACTTTTTTCCACTTGGTATGCTTAGAAGAAACATTCCCCCAAAGATACCGTACTACAGATTGAACTTAACTGCCCAATGCAGCCTCCTACCAGCCATGCCAGCACCTCCTGGC
The DNA here is from genome assembly GCA_035772895.1 of Perdix hodgsoniae. Lineage (NCBI taxonomy): Eukaryota > Metazoa > Chordata > Aves > Galliformes > Phasianidae > Perdix > Perdix hodgsoniae. Next base: position 5,603,077 of record JAPSGF010000046.1, on the reverse strand, counting down.
CTGGGAGAAGAGGCAAGCTGAGAGGAACTGCTGCCTGTAGCCAGCAGCCACGTGAGCTGATGTTCCTGCTCCCGAGCTGTTTATTAGAAGTGGGCTGCAGGTCTTCCATGATCCTGATAATGTTTCATGCACAAAGATGGGAAATGATAAATAGCATCATTTGCACACGGTAATTTAAGAGTTAGAATAAACGGCAAAGAGATGTTATGAACTTAACATAGATGGTTATGAGGAACATGAGCAATTCCCTTTCTTATGTTACTATAAACACTGCCAACAAATCGAGGGAGGATTTGTGACTGAGCTCTTGGAGATTCTTCGCTTGGGCTTGGTTTGTAGGCTTTGACACTACTTTCAAAAATTAAGTTCATTTAGTTCTGAAATAGAGGAAACAGTTTTAGCTAACAGATATTAAAAGCAATTTCAAAAAGAGAAAAGAGTCCTTCAGCGAACAAAAACCTGGAACATCAGAAAGTTTGGACTGCTTTTGGCCAAGGACTTGCATACAGATCTGTTTTGGGGCCTGACATAAAATTTTGAGTCCTTGCAAGTGTCAACACTCTAGGAGTGTCTAGCATTTTCACTGGAAAATTCCACAGCAGCTTTACTCTGCAGAAGATGCAGTCACCTTTGTGTAATGAAATCTCTAGTCAGTACACTAATGAAGCAAACTCAGGATAGAGGAAAAAAGGATGGAGATATTAGCCATAGGTCAGCTATGCCAACAGCTGAAATACCTGAAGATAGTTCTTCCGTAATTTAAATTGTGAATTATGCACTGTTGCACTTTCTCAGCTAATGCTGCTACTTCTCAGAATAGCAGGAGCAGAATAAGACTCCTCTCTACTCTGCATCATACATTCCCTTTGTTTTATTCTTTTTTTTGTGTAGCGTTTTTTGGGTACTGAATGAATCTGCCTGACCTGCTAGTGTATGGAAATCTCTATCTGGACAGCAATATATGACCATACAAAAGGAGTTGACTGCAAATTTTTAACATACCTGTAGTTTTTTTCTTTTAATGATGCCACAGATCAATTTCTATAATCACAATATGACACCTCAGGCTGTACTTTGTTTCTTTATAATCACAGTTTTTGTGCAGCTGAGGCTTCATAGATCCATGTTGTGTCTCTCATTCCAGCCTAGACATCTGATTGCAACCAAACAGCAAGTCCTTCGGTATATGAATCTTCCATCCCCTGGTGTACCTGTCCTCAAACTTCTTTAGGAGTATTTGCAAATGTCACCAGTGTATAAAATCAAATTACAGTTGTCATGTCCTTCTTATTAGCCTGTGTCCCAAAACAATTCAGAGTATTAATAGAAATGTTGACAACTCAAATTAAGATAAAGGCTTAATCTGAGTGATTTTTGAATTGCCCTCCTAGCAAACAGCAAACAGGACCGAAATAAGCCAAGACTCATTTCTTCCATTCGAACAAGCCTGTTCCCTCTGGGATGGTTTTGTTTTTTGCACAGTTCTATCCCTAATTTGTATGTCAGTCTCCAGAAACAAACTTTGGGCCAAACTTGATACCTGCCTTTGTTTTCAGCTATCTCTATTTCTAGCAAGCAGACAATTTTGCTTGCTTGCTTGACTTCACTAGCAATCCTTACAGGATCTCAGGTCCTAAGTTTCACAGGAGTCACTTAAGGTTTCTGCACATATTGTAAAATAGTATTTGCTGTATGCTTCCTGAACCCATACCTCCATCTGCTTAGATTTGCTTTTATTTTAAATTCTTGTGAACTGAATGCACATTTCTCTGCAGGAATGTCTGACCCGAAACTAGGCTGATTTGGAACTGTGATGTGCTGATGGATATCTGCCATCAAACTTTTGTTCAAGTGCAAGGACAAGGTCTGCTTGCAGGATCACTTGATCGCTGAGGTTTCTACTCAGCTGTGTTTTCTATGGAAAGGTTTTTGATATCACCAGAATACAGAATGCATTTTTTTGCAAATGACCCTTGACTTAGGATTGCCAGAGAAGATATAGGCAGATATCCCACGTTCCAGAGGGTGTCTTTCTCTTTAGTGAAATAGAAGAATAGCTACTTTGAATAGATGAATAAATTATTAAAAACATAAAATGAGACATAAACTAGAAAACCCTGGCAATGTTTGTTGGATTTTAAAAGGCATTTGTGTTTACCCTGAACTCATCTAAATCCAACCTGCCCTTCATGCTCACAAGGGGATTGAACTTGAAAATCTCTCTTTTTATCATTCCAGCTGTGGATAATCGAATTAACATCACAAGTTTGACAGTTTCTTGGGTTGAAAGTAGTAACCTAAATATTGGCTTTATCAATTTATTTTGGGAAATGGAAACACTAATTATTTATGGGGTTGTGCAATACTTCACGACAAGCAATTTCATTTCCAACAGGTCACAATTATACAACGGGGGATGAGATTTGCAAATCCAGGGTACAAAGCCAAGCCCCATTGTACTACAAGCTTGGATGACCTTTAATGATAAACTTTGATGTTTCCTTTTTTGAGCTCTTTTCTTATCAGTTTTGATGAATTATAGATTCGATCTTGCATGTGCACAAGTGTAAGAAAGTGTAAATTTCTTCAGCCATTTTCATTATGACTTTCATTTAAATGACCTCTGCAGTGGAGATTTTCAAGGGCAGTAAAACAGCAAACTTCCTGTAAATCTCATGTGAACATGTAGTCTTTCTACCTTAAGCTCTTTCCAAGTAAAATACTTCAAATAACAGTGAAGAAATAAAAATAACCAGGCCTGGAAGTTATTATATTTATTTTTATACAATTATTTTTTTTCCCATTTCAACTATTCTGACTTCAGCTGGAGTTTCTCCCTTCTTCACAACATCAAAGTATTCTTTATTAGAAAGATGCTACTGGTTAGCTGCAAAACCAGTGTGTGAAAATGTTATCTAATACTTAAAAACAGATATCACAAAACAATATGCCACCAAGCACTATAGAATAAATAGCAGTAGAAATAATTTCATATGACTGTATTTTTTCTTGCATAAAATGATAGCTGGTATGATTTAAATGACTCTATCATTTCTTCCATTTCTATTAAATGTGATCTGTCTTAACTGATGCGGCATCTTGTCCCAAGGTAAAAACAAAAAAACATAGAGTGAGAATGTTATCTTTCTAAAGGTCACGTCTCTTATGATTAATGTGTTGTTTTGAACACAAATATCACTTAGCAATTATAATGCAAACACTTCCGAAGTTTTAAGAGAGAGAGGGCTTGCCTACATATTTATTTAGACCCAAAGCCATTTGGAAAATGAATCTCTCCCAGAGGTATGCACATTTCATTCACAAATCAGCCCCCAAAATTGTAAGGCCATGAGTTCTTTTACATTGCCATACTGCAACCTGTGATTTTAATCTGACATTTCCAGTCTGCCTTAAATGGGTACCTTCTGTGTTAGTTTTTATTGCATTCTTAAATAAATAGTTAATAATGTGGAAGGTGAGGTTGCAGGGGGAATGACCCCAGAATGTGGATGAAGGCAGAAGCAGCTTTGTGTCTTTGGTGATCATAATTGCTTTTTTTTTTTTCCTTCTTCTTCCCCCTTTTATTACCCTTGTGCAGCCTGAAAGTGCGGCACAGACTGTCCTGAAATGCCAACTGTCTGTCAGTGTCATCCATCAAGGGCAGATCAGGTTCATTCTGACAGACATCTATGGCTTAAAAGTAATCCGCCTTAAATTTCATAAATTGAATTAACACTTGCTATAAAACGAGACACTTAAGACCAACGTGGAATGCAAGTTCATCACTGTTTTTATTCGTATTAATTTTATGGCCACTATATTTACTCTGTCTATTATATATACAGGTGAAATGAACAGTTCTTCTTGCCCTTTGTAGATCACTTAAATTGCCTGTGCAATTAGAGCGGGTCTAATGTCACCAGGCATGACAGCAGATTGCAGTGATATAAATGTTACTGATATTAGTAGTCAAAGGAGCACATGCTTTAAGCTCAGGCATTGTGGCTCTGTCCCTGTCTCCAAGTACCATTAAATACATTTTGGGTTACTCTCTACCTTACTGTCTCTTAGCAGGAGCAGAGATACATCAGGGTACATCTAGCTGGAGTAGAGATCCTCTACATCATTTGGAGACCTGTGGTTTAGAAGCTGGGTTGTACTTATCTCTTCCAGTTTCACCAACTATCACAAAACAGTGTTATTTCAGTAAAACACTTAAAAATAAGAATATACATACATGGACTGGAAGGATGAATACATTTCCTTTAATGCTATCATTCTAGTACTTGGGATTGCGCAGTGCATTTTTTCAATAAAGGCTAGATATGAAATACCATTTGCCAGCTTTTTATAAATATGGTAAAATAAAGCCCATTTATCAGGGAGCTTCTAGTGAGGTTTATCCGCGTTTCTAAACATTCACTGTTTATGTCCAGTATAATTAATTTTCAAGAACCCTGTAGAAGTTATCTCATTGCCAACTCATAGAAGAGAAAATAGGGTTTATATGATCCATACCTATTCAACTACCTATGGAGTTTCCAGCTTGCATTGTCTTGTAGAGACAGTCAAACACGTCTAGTCTGAGGTGTTGTGCTTTTTGAACACATCGTGGTAGAACTCTTCTCCCTCAGGATGCTTAGGAAAGAAATGTATGGGATCTGCCCACGTATATCCAACTGCAGACTTAATTTTGAGATTGCATTCTTAACTTACTGAGATTCTTATCGGATTCTCTATCTTTAGTGAACCTTACAGACTGTACTGCTCTTCTTCAGCAAGAACGCAGCCCGGATTTGTGCTGATGTATCATACTGCAAAAAAAAAACACCTCTGCTTTACTTCATTGTCAGAGGTATAGCCCACCTTCTATTTGTGCTTTCCTTTCTACAACAAGTACTATAGGTAGTACTAAGTTTGTCAGTAAAAAAAACCTGTATTAAATAGCAAATAAATAAATAAAAATTTAACAACACGTTCTGACAAGTTAACTTCCACATTACAAAGGTTGATGAGGTTTTTATTATTAAAAAATTATCTTCTATACTCATGTGAGCATTTGTAAATGCTCAGTATTGTTATGCTGTTTGCTCAGTCAGGGTGATTTTGAAAGCAATCAGGAATAATTAAGGATGACTTTATAATCACCAGGTGTGCTGATACAAGGCATCAGGAGCATCTACTCAGCAAATGGTGGAGTAAGTGTTAACAGTCTTCTGCAATGAGACCTCAGCTGCACCCACTGATTGCTGAGATTTTCAGCCTACTAGCCCTGGTCACTTGGGAAACGTTTTCCTGTTGCACAGAGGAGCTTTTCAGGTAGGATGATTGTTTACTATGCTTACCTTTGGAGCTGATTTGAAGACTGACAATAACCTTTCCTGTCTCTCTTAGTTTATTTCAGATACAGTCTTATTTTTCTGTAGTCTTTTTGAATTCTTCTCTGCTTTCTGAAGGCAGATGACTTGTTTGTTTGATGTGACTCCTGAAGTTGCCAAAGGAGAGGTAACTCAACTGTGAGCGTAATTCAAGTTCTGTTAGGGAAGTGTCTTGACTTCCTATCAATTCCACATTAATTTTCTCAAAATGAAGTGTGAGGCAGTAGTAGAGAATGTGACCTCGTGTTCTCCATTTTGTCCTCTTATCTACTTTGAAACTCTATTGGCCTGTGAGAAAAGATTTATGGAACTGGATTTTAGCCCAAAGAAAGAACAAATGAATCTTCAAATAGTTCAGACTTTTTTTGCAAAGAGGAAGAGGAACAAACTGTTGTCTTATTTAAGTTATGATGCAGAAAGTAATATGCTTACATTGAAACAAAACTAGATCTGGGAGTGTAATGTAAAAGCACCAGTGCTTCTTCATAGAGTTACCTACTAAGAAGAAAGTACATGGAGGCAAGTCAATATCTGTCAGTTTAACAGAGAGGTACTCAGTAGGGGCAGCCAGCCAGTAGAGTCTCTGCCCTGGGGTTTCTCCCAACAGATATGAGTGGTGGCAGCCCAGCAAGATGTTTGTTTAACTCCCTTAGTACCTTTGCCATATGCAACAGTGAGAGATAATAAAGCATTTTGTATCAGGATAGTCAAGGTCGTTCACAGAAAACAGGGAGCCTTGGTTTCAGCTGCAGAGAGCTTACTCACAAACGAGATTCCTTTAGCTGTGTGCAGAAACTACAGGCAGTACACTTGTGTTTCTCAGCTAACTTAAGCCCTTTCTCATGGGCTAGTTACCTCTTTGGGCCATGATCTGTATTTTTCTGCACAAGGGGAAATTTAGCCGTTGATGCATTCTTCCTAGAAAGATAATAAAGGACTAGAAAATGTGCATTTTGTTAGCTGTGGGCAATCCTATACAGAAGGTGTATGTTGCCAGCCTGGACTTAGCTGTAGAGAAACAGAACACAAGATATCAAAAGCATACAGCAATACTTCTCACACAGCGCAGCTTGGGAAAGTGGTTGGTGCAAGATATTAAGAAAAATGAGCTTACTTATGTACATTCTCTGTATTTCCACTAGGCTATCTGATCCCAATGGGAAAGATGGAATTGCTGTGTTTGAAAACAGGGAGTATTATTCCCCAGGGAGTATGTGAGGGGAATGGTCAGGTGTTGAAAATGCAGCTGTACTACACAGCTCTAGCCAAGAAGGTCAAGTATTCTCTGCCACCTTCCCATTAGGCATTTGCAGTGGATACTTGCTGATTGCTAGATCATTGGTTTAACAATAGCAAGGAGGGGTTTTCTTAGGTTATTTGTTGGAGAGATATGGTTTTGACTTACAATGAATATTTTCAATTTAGAAAGGATTGAATGGTGCACATCTGTATTCAGCTGAGGAATGGAAAGAATCTCAGATCATATGGCTTTTTTTTTTTTAATTATTATTTGAGCAACAAAATTACCAGTCAGTGTAGAGGGGTTAATGTAGTTTGTTCTTTTTGTGAGTAGCAAACAAATTGTCACAGGAGGTGAAGGGGTTACACTGTATAATCAGCGTAAGTCACAGAGTGTTAATTTAAAAAGTTAATTTAGATGATTTCACTAGCAAATATTCTGCCTCCAGGAATTATCCTTTCTTTGAAAAGACTTCTGACTGTTTTCTATTGTCTATTAACATGATGCTTTGGGGATATTTTCTGTGGGAACGTTCAAGCTTAGAGCTGTGCCCACCTGCAATGAGATAACTAGCAAAGCAAATTGCATTATCCTCTCAGTAAGCATTTTAGATCTTTATTGTTTTAACCTGAGTTCCTGTAAATCAGCCAGAGTAATCAGTTTTAATGACTCCTCTAAGAGAAAAACAAACAACAATGGAAGAGCTCTGGGTTGTTTTTCCAGTTTAATCCAAAGAAAAAAAGGAGGCGCTGCATTTTCCCTCATCAAAACTCCTGGTGCATAGCAAATTCTCATTGCTTGCCCTGTGCCAGAGGTTACGAACCTTCTGTGTGCATACCAAAGCTGAGAGTATTTTATTTTTTTTCAGCATTAGCTGCAAACAGCAGTCATGCAGCAATCTGCTCAAAGGCCAGTAGGGAATTAGATAGTTGTGGTCATCAATGTTCTGGTTCTGGACGCCATGTGTTTAGTAGTCCCCAGTTAAGTTTGTATTGATATAGTGGTGAGCTTGTTTGCACTGAAAACTGCTATGTGGTTTCTCAGCTTATTTCAACTGAGTCATCCTTTCTGCCAACCACCTCTCCAAGAATATATTTCTGTGAGGTGCTTTGGCTTGAAAAGGAGAGATAAATTGGAAAATCTCAAGGACTGAATGTAAAAGAAAAATGAGTAATGAACTTCTTCCTTATTGCTTTTTTTTTTTCTTTTTTTTTCATGCATTGCTGGGGAATTCCCTCAGCAACAGTGTTCATGGCTCTAAATAGAAGTGGCAAAACCAATGACTTTACATCTGCCAGCATTTGTTCTTTTCTCAGCAGTCAATATCTCTGTTCTTGAATTATAAAGATTATATGCTACAACCACAGAAATGAAATAGTTAAGGCTGGAAGAAACCTTATATAGAGGAATCTCTGTGTATGTCTTACAGATGTTCTAAAAGTAACAGATGAAAGTAATTGTATTCTAAATCTGACCATTTATTTAGTACTTAGGTGACTAGAAAACAACACTGTGATGGAAGCCTTAGGCCAGAAGCCCTGTTTCCAGGAAAGGGAGAAAAAGTAAATTAACATGGCAGCCTAAGAACTGGAAACAGTGTTAAGAAAGGAAGAGAACAATTAGAAAAAGAAAAATGTTTTAAGAATGTTCTTCCACCTGAGAAGAGATAAGATACAGGGGAAATGGACTATTTGTTCTTTCCTATTTCTCTAATAATATGTTACATTTTGTTGATTATGTTACAATATGTTGATTTTGCTGTCTCTTCATTCTCAGCCTTCTCCCCGACAATACTGCAAGCCCCACCAGTGAGACAGCAGTTCTGCAGCTGCTCCTAATGTATGCACATGTTAATTGGTAGCTAATGTCTGCCAAATAAGCTCCGAGGACTGAAGCACTCCTGCCTCGCTCTCAACTAGGGTGCAGAGCTGTTCATTTATGGGTGTTCACAAAATCCAAGGAACAGCAGGGGCTGGGCAGAGATGACAGACGAGTGGTTGAGTAAGTTTTGTTTCTACAGGGCACCCGAGTAAAAGGTTTTCAAGTATAGCATTTTCTCCTAAAACTTCAGTGTCAGCACAGGATCACAGTTGCTGTACAAAATCCGTATTCCCTACCAATATGGTGTTTGATGGAAGCCTGGAACAGTTCCACTGCTGGCGAATCAAAACAAGTTTCAGTGGTCAGACTGGTTTTGAATAATAATCTTCTTTCTAACATTTGTTCGATTATGATGTAAAGGAGCTAAATCAGGTCTCGAGGACCCCAGAATTACCTGAGGGAGCAGGCAAGTAACTGCTGTGATATACTGTTGCCAATACGCACAGTTCATCTGTGCATTTTGATCTCTCCAGAAAGACCTAGGATGATAATTATTTACATTGAGCATTGTGGCAACAGGAGGGCCTGAGTTCTGGTAATTAGCCATTTGGTTAAGTTTCCCTACCTTCACATCTCTCTAGGTGAGTTTGCTGTTAGTAAGGAGGAAATTCTTCTGATCTTAATGGGCGTGCAGCAGCTTCCAGAGCACAATGAAAGCCAGGCGGGGGAGCCCAGCAGCAAGAGAGTCTGCAGCACAGTGGAGGCTGCTGAGTGGGGACAGGCAACCTGCCAGAAGTACAAGCTGACAAAGAGACTTCCTGGTGCTTAGAAGTCTGTACAGTCTGACAAAATCCAGAAAGTGAGTGTGCTGGATTTCAATTGAGCCCAAAAAGGATTTATCCACCACCAGTGCTCCAAGGCATTCATTTACAAGTGCTCTTAGTCTTATTGCTCGTTCCTCATTCTAGTAGTTTGCTTTTGAGCACTTTTAGATGACTCAGAATGATCAGGTGATGAGATTTTATAAGAGTAATTTATATATCTCTCCTTGCGCATCTTCTCAAAACAGTTTGGTGGAAGTATTCTTCAAATATACGTTTTTTACCACCCATGAAAACCCAGTCTTCTAACAATTAGGCTTGGAACCTGCTGTCTGAGGAGCGGCATCTTCCACTGAAGTGATAAATACACTTCTGCTGAGGTCACACAGAGCACACTTTTGAATTAAGGTACCGATTGTCAGTTTTCTCCATTGGATGGGAATTATATTTTGATCTCCTCCTGCAGTGCTTGGCATGATCACATTTTATTAATAATACTGCCTTATTACAGTGTTACAGTGACAGATCTGGACCTCTTTAGTCTAGTTCTTTAGTCTATTTCGTTACTTTTTTCTTTACAGCTTTTAAAGTCGTTAATGATAGAATTGCAGACACGTATCAAAGCCAAGTTAGGACAAATCCAAGTTAGGACAAGTATCTCAAGATTAAAAACAGTTTCATATGAACAGTTTCATGAATTGCCATGTTTTCAATAACTTTGTCTTTTCAAATGGGTATTTGGGAAACTTTAATGCTGTGTTTGTGGTTGTGTTATGTTACTAATTCCTCTGGGATGGCTAATATAGCCTCAAAAAGTTTGAATAAAGGAACTCCTTATCTCAGATGAGCAATGAATTCCAACCTACCCCAACAAAAGCTGCTGGCCAAATACCATAACTACAGCAAAGACTAGTAATTGATGCTTATTCATCTCCGTTTTATATTGTTTCATCTATAGAGGATAGGAAACTGCTCTATTCAACTGTCTTATTTTAAGAGTGTTTGATCAGCAAAATTATACAGTCAAATACAAGTGTGAATTGTTGGGAGGGACTGTGAAGACAACTCACTTTTTGAGAAAAGCATTTGTTTTTATTGTGCTGGGGCCCATTTAGATTCAATTCACATTCCATTTCCTTCACTTTTTATGGAGCTTTTACTTCCATGGCTCTAAACAGCATCTGTGTCAAAATCTACATCACGGGGTTAGGCCTGTGGAGGCATTTTATGGTGTCTTCCCACGGATACCTATAAAAAGAGGAGAGTATCCACAGTATAACCTCAGACCAGCCAGACAGCGTTCTGTTGTTAAAGCAGTCATGCTGCTGTACATAAAGGGATCCAGTGTTTTCCTCAAAGCTGTATGTCAAAAGTGAAGACTTCCCTCATCTTTCCATTGGTTGTTCTCCATTTTAAAGGGCCTCGAGATTAAAGAAGATATAGTTAGGAATTTATCTATGAACACTATTATTTGACTTCTAAAGACATGAAAAATTTCCTAGCTGTGGCCTGTTTAATAAATAATGTATTTCTGTGGGCGAAATACTAATAACTGAGAGGACAGAAAAAGGCCCTGCTCTTCTGCAGTGGGATAAATTTTAAGTTTTCTTTTAGGTTTTGTAATGTAACCTTGCCTGTAAACAATGTGTAGGGTAAAATAAAAACGTGTGATCAAGAATAAAGTATGAAAAGAATTCAATGGAGACACGAAGTTTGCCTGCACTGAGGCGGTGAAAGGAATTAATTACTCGGTCTGCTCTATCTCATTTGAGCTGACTGTTCTTAGGCATATGATCAGACTGGTAATTGTGGCTTCGTTGCTTTGCAATTGGCAGCTTTAAACCAGTCGGCAAGCAAATACTGACTGTCTTCAAGTGATGTGATTACATCCACTGAATTTATTTACTTATTGTCTCTGCTCTCTCGTACAGTAGTTACTGCTCCAGATTGGAAGGGTTGATGCATTTAAATGGAAAATCTTTCTAGCGAGAGCTGTCTAACCTAGGCCTCAAGAGGACTAGCCAAGGCAAGAAGGCTACTCAGCAAGAGCTTGAGGTTGATTATGACAGATATTGGCATTCTGTCTAAAAACATGTTTGAAGTGAAACCTTTTAACCACAGTAGAATGAAATCTGTCACTGTTACCTGAGCTTGTGAAATAGTCTCCAGGCACTCTTTAGAGTAAAATGGTTTAGTTGCAGAAGGCACAGTTTCCTGAAAGCCAAATATTTTACTAAAAAAGACTGGGCATACTGAGCAGAGGTGGAAAATGCAATCCCACCTCTCTCGGATTGCTAAGCAGCAGCTTACAATTAAGCGACAGTTCCAAATGGGAAAATAATGTAATTGCCTTGCGTGTTCTACCCCTCTTGGTTCTCTTGCCTTTATTCTGTCTACTTGGAATTAATTACTCAGTCAGCATGAATCTGAAGTAGGGACTGGTGGTAGTCACGTTAGGAGGCTGTGGAAAAAAATACTTTTCTGCTTTAAAATTAGTCTAGCTGCAGGCAAGATGCATACAGATTCATAACAAGTATTTGAAAACTTGGATGTGAGAGTTATGAGACCCATGAGGCACAGGGTTTCTGTGCATCTGATAGTATCTGCAATGTTAACATGAGTAAGAAGTGTGTGTGTGTATACATACAAGTGTATGTATACATGTGTATATATATATATATATACACATATATATGTGTGTGTGTAACGCTCTATTAGGTTACTATGACTTTTTTATTGTGGTGGCATCCAGACCATAGAAAGAATTATGTGTCTAGATGTGATAATACGAGAAAGGCATCATCTCCAGGAGCAAACGCATTTCTTTGACTGGTTGCTGCCCAAGTAGATGTGAATTTTCACTGCATACAGTTTTCGTTAAAGCTTATCTGGATCAATATGTCATCAATAGTGTTTCAAGTAAGATAACATGTTTAGTAGACCAGATCTCTCCTCCAGATTGTGGAACTGGAGAAGAATTATGGTTTTCTATTAGCAAACCTATTTCTAAGGGCAGAACAGATGTAAATATTTTACATCTCTGAGATTTCTTATGCTAAAAAGAATCAGAAAGCCTTTAGCCTTGCTTTCTGTGAATATGAAAAATGCATTATTTACTTCATTATTTATTTTGCTACTTATAGATTTATTACTTAAGTAAAATAAAACAACTATTAGATAAGTTCTAGAACATTTTCTTGTCATAATGCTTGTTGCATTAAAACAGAGGTCACTAAGAAAGTGGTCAAAAAGTTTTAAGTTATCAAAACGATTTGTCTTCTTTCAAAATAGAGCCCTTTTAAAGAGGTAGTCTTATTTTAATCAGAACACTCTTTGGTGAAAAAATGAAGCTGCAGCTCAGTCGTGTGTTCTTAGGCTTGTTTGGTTTGTACTACGAAAAAGATACGGTGTCATTTGGAGATGTTCAGTTCAGATAGCCGTTAGTATTCCATCCATTTCTTTTCTCCTTTTTTTTTTCTTCTCATTTTATCCATTTTCATTAATCTCTTGACTGGATGTCAGATTTAAAATGAAGAAGTAATTGTAGCATGAGTTGATCTTTAAAAAATATATTCACAATGCATGTAAAATAAGTTTTTGGTTCTGAACAGAACAGGTTTTTTGCATGCTGGTCACACCGGTCCTCCAGTTATTCGTATGACTTTTTGTTATATTTTCAAAGTCATGCAGAGTTAGAAATGTGAAGTGTTTTGAATGGATTCTTTACAATATGACATCATTCAAGGATTGGATGTTGTCACAAACATACTTAATCAGAGCTTGATCAGCAAACTAAAAGAATCAGAATTAGCTGATGATGAAACCAAAATACAAATATATTCCCTAATTGATTAGAGCTGCTTGGGAAGTCGTGTAAGTCAAAGGATTTATCCCAGCTGGAATTAGAATCAACCTTTCTTCCTATTTTCCAGCCAGAAATAACATTAATGGCAGTTCAGCAGTCTCTACACCTGAGGAAAAGTTGGAAGAACATGAAAGGAAAGAAATGGCTTGTAGAAAATACCTGCTAATATAAAGTGTGCTACTTTGAATGTGCCAATTTAATCAGGACTGCAGGTGGGGGGCCATGGGGAAAGACTATCAAAGAACTAGTTTCTTGCAGAAAAAGAACCTGGTAACTTATGTGCGACGCAAGGAGAGAGACTGGCCATCCTGGTGGGTGAAATATCTCTGACAGGTGTGCAGTGCTTCAGATACAACTTTTTCAAGACAAAATGATCCTGAACCGAAATATCTCAAATTGCCAAGATTTGTGTGTGACCTCACAGATGTTCAGAAATGATCTAGCCATGACTTAATAGCCAGATAAAACTCACAGGGGAAGGACTCATGAAATGCTTTGTCACTGGAGAAGTAAAGATAAATATTTTCTTTGTCTAAAGTAAATAAAGGCTTATTTATAATTTCATACTTTGGGGACAGAGAGTATTATTGAAGACCATACCCCTTCCAGTCATGTTTGAGATAGAATAATTATTTTTCTCTTAAGAACACATCCAGTGAAATGAAATGAAAATGAAAAAGCTGTCAAGCATGCCATTGTAATGGAGCTATGTGAAAAGCTGGGAAGTGAAAAAGATGGCGTATTGAGAGAGATATCTAATTTCTGAGTCCTGAAGTTTAATTTTGCTGCTCTTGGCACTCATAACAATAATAGAAGGGAGAGAGGAAGATAAATAAGACAGAATTCATTGAACGAAAGCATGTGCATCCCAGAATTGAGAGAAAGCAAAGGCTAAGCGGCATGAAGCCAGGAAAACCAGCTTTTCTCATGCAGAAGTAAGGTAGCTTCTCGCTCAGATTCTCAGTCTAATTTTCTGTTGTATTATTCCTAAAAGCAGTATCCATACCTTGGTGGTGTATGATGAGCAATGCAGCTGTAATCCAGCAGCCAAGTAAGAGGAAGCTACAATTTTTCAGGACTGTGTTCAGATCATTTTTCAAGGTGCAGGCAGCTGAGTGCTGTACAGCATCAGCTTCTAGGCATACTGCAGAACATGGCATATTGCAAAATAAATTGGTTAGCCTGCTTCTTAAAAAAAAAAAAAAAAAGCCAGAAACATTGCTAGACAGAAAAATAAGAAATGGAATTAACTGAAGGCAAAGGTATGAGATGAGAAAAAAGAAGAATTATCTATTAACTGAAGAAGAAGTCATCTGCTGTGCCACCTATATCTTTCCCAGCTGAACAGCCAGGGAATTTGGAATACTGTTTTTTATCAATTTGGATGTTTTCAATTTTACACTGTCTGTCTTACTACTAAGATCCACAAAAATTCACTAGGCATAATTATTTTCTGGAGCAGTATCCAGTATTAAGTACATGTTATTTTTTTTTCTTCTTTCTCCTTGCATCTCCCCCTGTTTGCCCAAGATGTTGTTTTATTATTATTTACTTATTTATTTAAGGGGAGCGGAGGGGGTGGTTGTTTTTGTTTTGTTTTTCCCCAAATGCCTAAATGTAGATATCCTGGCGATGTGGACGTTTTATAGATTATCTGCCTCTGCCTAGCAACTGTATCAACATTTCAGGGACAGTAAATGATTTACAGCTTGTAATGTAGAGAAAACCTCACAAGCTGTACAAGCTCTTGTGCTATCGTTGAGAGAACTCATTTGCAGAGAAAGCTGCACCACTAAGGATCTTTCTAAAACTCAGGTCACTCTTTCTGTTGATAACATAATGTTCTAGCTTGGAAAAAGTGCAGCACTTGATACCCAATCAGCCCTCTACTGAAGTTTTAACCGTAAGGTCTACAGCTAAAATATCTGCAAAGCAATCACACAAGGATTAAGATTTAAAGAAAAAATAAATTGGTATATGAAGTTATATAACAGGATAAATTCAGCCAATTGTGTTTGGTTGTATTAATTTTACAAAGCCATAGTATGAGGACTTGGTTTTGCAAGGATATGGATGTGGGATAGATCTGTTCTGACAGGTTTTTTTTCTGTATCATCCTAAACTGAGAAAGAATAGTATATATGAGAATGATCAAGGCAATGACAGGAATGTAGGCTGTAACGCATTTTGAGGATGACTATTGATGATTTCTTTTCCCTTTTAATTTGACTCTGCTAGTTGTATTGTTTCTGTCGCGCTGATTTCCTTCTAGGGATGTCTCCATTCACATCCCAGCTCTCAGAATGTTGTGTTTGCCTATGTACCTAACAGGCTTTGATACTTCAGCATCTTCAGAAAGCTTTATATACAAATTAGCTGCTCAATTACAATGATTTCATGTAAATGAATAAAATAAGATGGCAATGAGGCTGACAATATGTCTGAAAATTCCAGAAAAGGTAAATAACAAAAGGCTTTTATATTTGTTGTTTTTCTGCAATGAGAGGCAATGAAGCTATCTTGAAAGATGGGCATGAATCTATGTCAGGGAGAGTCCCGTTGGGTGTTAAGAAAAGGTTCATCACCAGAGGGTGGTTGGGCACTGGAATAGCTAGCTCCCCATGGCATTGCTCAAGGCCCCAAACTGCTGCAGTTAGAGGAGTGTTTGGACAGGGCTCTTAGACACTGGGTTTGCTTTTGGGCAGTCCTGTGTGAAACCAGGGGTTGATCTCAATGAACCCTTCCACATCAGTTTATTCTGTGATTCTATGTGAATAAACACTTCACTCATAGGGAAACTAAACAAAACACCTGAGCAGGTTGAGAATGCTGTTGAATTAAGATCATTTCAATTCAAGAAGCTCTTGTACAAATAATTCTAATCAATGTGTCTCGCTTGAAAAGAGGTTGGAATGACAGGAGAATGATATAGGAACAGAAAACATTTATGTTTTTCCTGACATTAAACTGAGCGTGGGGCATAGCCCCTGTATTTCTCTGCTATAGGCCTCATTTTCAGGATGAGAGTGGCTTATGGAATTCACATTAAAGGGCGTTCTTATCTAAAGTACAGGGCTTGTACCTTAGAGAGCCAGTCAGAGGCTGGAACACACTCGTGATAAAAGTCTGTCAAATTTACAAGTGAACAATAACAAAAAAATAAAACAAACCTTAAAGTCCAAAATAAGTACAGTCTGACTTTGAGCAGGAAATTTTTAGGGTTAATGTGGAGCAGTTGTGTGCCAGCAGCCAACGGATAATTAACACTATGATTCTATTTAGAGCTTTGGAAAAGCAGCCATTAAATTCTGACTAGGCAGTAGAAATCGAGGACTGCGATGAGCAAATTGGGTAAGGCCGAGTGCAACAGAATCTTGTATACCATACACTTTTGGTTATTACCATCACCACTACTTTTTTAGTTACGCTAAACTTAGGCACAGATGCTTAAAAATTGTAATTAGAGATTCTGTAGTTGGCAGAGAAAATGTGAAAATGGAGCTATATCAGATACATCATTGTCATTTAGGTTTCATGCAGCGTTCACAGGGAGTCTCTTGGAAAAAGAATCAGTTATATGAAATGGTATTCTGAAAGTTGTATGATAAAACTCGATGGTACCCTGTGGCTTTATGCTAGCTAAGAATATGCATTATGACATGGAAAGAAATCACAGTTGGATTCTTAAGGCATCTTCTTTCAAAAATTGCCATGTCTGTGACCTTGTTAAGATAATACCTGCCATCCCATGCCTGCCAATAGGTAAACAATTTGTCCAGTATCTGTGTAGCTCTCATTGAGAATGGAGTGAAAGGATTCAAGAAATTCCAGTTGGTGGTGCCTAAAAGAAGTCACAGTGCTGATGTGGTTCTGAGTCTTCCAAGCAAAGCCACTTGCAGGCTTATGGAGGGTTCAGGCTGGTATCTGCAACTGCTTTGCTCATGGTGACAGCTTCTCTCAAGGAGATCCAGTGATGTTAGTATCGCTAAATCTGCCAAACTGAAAGCTGACAGCTTCAGAGAAGTTTAGGAAGTAAAATATACACTCTTTAACCTGCAAACAACATATAATTTTAAACTAACAGTTATGATTCAGTATAGTCCAAACACTCATCTTTTGCAGTAGAGACCTTCAGCAGTAATTTTCCCTGTCAAAGAGATAATGCTCTGGCAAAATTCCTGCATCAGAAGATTTTAAGAGAGAAGAACTCAGCTAAAGCAGAGCAGAACATAGGAGAGGTCTCCCCCTCTGTGAGCAGTAATCTCTTAATGCTCTGAAATGCTTGCTTCAAATCATTGAAATCACCATGCTATCGGTACATTTCTTAGCTTGTCACCATAGATGTCACTGATAGCTAGAAGATCTTTCAAAGAGAAAATGTATATCAGATTTTGAAACCATTTCACCGGTATTTCTCAGTAGCCAAGTTAACTTCTTTACAGCTCACTTGTAGATTGACAAAGGGGGGGGTAAAAAAAATCCATATTTCCAGAAGGCTTTAGAATACGAGCAGGCTGAAGGCTCCTAGTTTGCATTGCTCCTGGTGCTTCATCTCCTGAAAGTAACAATCCAAGTATTTACTGCATGCAAATTCTCCTTAGCCTTGGAGAAATTCATTGCTGTGCAAGAGGCATTTGTTTTGCTACTCCTGGGTACCAGGCTTCAATGTCTGGCACAATAGCAGCAAGAAGAATGGAGAAAGGAACCAGAACTCCAGGATGAGTTTTGTGTTATCTATTCTGTGAAGGAATGGGTTTTGTGCAAAGGAAGGGTTCTTGCAAAAGTATCAAAAGAGGGGAAGCTGACAGGTAGAGAGGGAGATACTGGCGTTTAACAGCACAGGTTCCCTTCAGTGTACTCAAGGCTGGAAGTAATGCTTCAACTTCCCGATTCAGGGAGTCCTTTGTCAGTCTAATGTGCCTACTGCTGAGATAGTGCCAAAAACATTTCCTTACTCCTCTTACCAGTTAGGAAAATAGAAGCAGAAGTGGAGCGGATAAATCTGCCCCCATTGCATAAAGATATCTGGAAGGGAAAGGAAAAGAGTTACGGTGCTGAACCTGAGAGATGGATGCAAAATTTAGGACAATTTCAGACTTTCAAAGGGATTATCTGCAATATGTAACTCTAAAATGCTGAGCTATTATACTGAATATTATGCTGTTTTCCCATTCTTCATAAATTTTGCTGCAATGGTTCATCCCAATGTTTTTTTCAAGGTTTTAGTAATATGATGGAATGTTGTATGTTTATAAAGGCTAAAAGCAGAATAAAATAAGAGAAAAAGAGTAAAATACTCCGGTTGTGAGCTTCTTGTGAGCATGAGAAAACTCAATATGTAAAATTTTTGGACTTTTCATAAAAGATATTTGAGAACTAAGCGTGACTGTTGCTGTATTTCTCCTTTCCCATGTTATGTCTTTGAGGCCAGGTGCACATCTTCAGTGCAGTGAAACTTTACGGTTGTGTAAGAATAGCGTAGTGTGCTGCGTGGGCAAGAAGCACTAGAGAGTACAGGTCCATTTGAACGCTGCTCAGTGAGCACTGGAAACTTCGATTCAAACCTTGGCTTAAAGTCCTGTTGCAAATAATCAAATATTTCATCTTTAGTCCCAAAAACCCATTGTGGACTTTTCTAACACAACACAGGATGTAAAGGTGTGTTTTCTCTTCTTTTGAAGACCACGGGAACTGAAATAGTGGGGTTATTGATGGTTAAGAAAGAGAAGTATTTCTCAAACTCAGCACATGAGAAGTTTCACTCAGCAGAGATTTGTTCACATTGGGAACAGGGCACATACTCAAATCAGTGAGTAAAAGCTTGGGCAGAAGCTGATCTGATTGAAAACAAGTCCATAGAGTCCATGAAATAAGCTGCTGGAATCACTGACGTTGTTCCAGGCCCAGTCTGGCACCCAGCACAGCTGCACCTGCTGGAGCCATGAGGCTGACAGGTACAAATCACCAGGCATCAAGGAGAAAACCATGAAACAGGCAACAACTGGCTCTGACTACGCAGGGTAATTAGCTAGTCCAGAGCTCTAGGCAGCAGAATCTGAAAGGAAGCAGGTGGACCAACAGGGAAGCCTCTACATTTTTTCAGTTTTTTTAGTTTATTTTTTTGCTTCTGAGTACAACAGTAGCCAAGCAACACAAAGACATTCTGCAAAGCGCTTGCCGAGGAGAGCCTCCCAAGGGCCTGACAAATCCATCGTGCTCTCTTCTTGCTTAACGCCTCTTTCAAAGGTTTACTCTCCTTTGCAGAGTTTTTCTGTTTGTACTTTGAAACTAAATCTATTTTGCATGTTATAGAAATATGCTGAGTATGAATTGAAAAAAAAGATGGAGTTCACGTGTCACGTTGAGCAGCAAGAACTTGAGTTTGGTGGTTCGTCTAGGTAGCTTATTTAGTGGGTGCACTGTATGGGCTAATTAGAAGAGTCTGGCTCACAGCCAGGCTACTGCTTCCTTAAAGATGTGGTGGTGTCTTTCTAGAAGGTCTGAAACAGCTTTGGCTTTTGGGTCTGCTCTGAGAATTAATAAGTAGCACAGGTGGCAGAAATCTGAGCACAGAAAGTTACCTGCCTTGTCAATGAAGACAGACTATAAATCCCAGGTGAATGACACTGGCAATTGTGAAAAGTCAGTTCCTCGCTGATTATCAGAGACCTTTTAGCAAAATGTCCAGCGAAACTGCAATCAGCCTAATTGCATTAAAATTGCAATCACAGGCCGGTTTGGCCTTTCTGGAAGCAGAGCAGCTATTTGCTATACAGCTGTGGGTAGGTTTGTAAATGCTCTGGCACTGTCAAGTTTGTTAGCGAACCACGTGGTTTGCTGAAAAGCTGTCTAGAGGTCAGGAGTTAACATATGGGCAGAGCCATGTGAGATCTACCTGAGTGGAGCTTGGTGAGATGCAGAGCAGTATCCAGACAAATCCCAGCATCTTGGAGGCAGAGGGTCAAGGAAGCTTTTTCGACTAAAGTCTTTGGAGCTGTTTTCCCTGTAGGTACGTCATGCTTATTGCCTCATACACAGGTGGAAGTGCAAACATGCACTTTACTGTGATACTGGATAACAAATTTTAGTTTTTATTGCCATGGATGCTGCCATCATCACATAAATGCTACAGAACAGTGTACAATAATGGGTAAACATGAGAATAGTTGGGTAAAAATTCTTAAAAGACAGAATTTTCACTGACTGCATAAAGTAAAATGCCCACAGCAGGAATCTAATGTTCTTCTGTGTGCCCTAGCAACCCAGTATCCTGGGCTGCATGAAAAAAAAAAAAAAAGCATAGGCAGCAGGTCAAGGGAGATGATCCTGCCCCTCTACTTTGTGCTGGTGAGACCTTACTTGTCATGCTGTGTCCAGATGTGGAGCCCTCAGTGCAGGAGAGATGTGGAGTGTGACCAGATAAGAGCCACAGAAATGATCCCAGGGATGGAACGCTTCCCTTATGAGGACAGGCTGAGAGAGCTGGGGCTGTTCAGCCTAGAGAAGAGAAGGCTGCCAGGAGATCTGATAGCAACATTTCAGTATCTGAAGGGAGGCTGCAAGAAGGGAGGGGACAGACCCTTTAGCAGGGTCTGTTGTGATAGGGCACGTGGAGGTTGTTTCAAAATAAAGGAAGGCATGTTTAGTTTGGATATAAGGAAGAAATTATTTTACAATAAGGGTGGCATAGGCTGCTCAGAAGGGTGGTGGAAGCCCTGTCCTTGGAGACATTAAAGGTCAAGCTGGACCAGGCTATGAGCAATCCGATCTAGCTGGAGATGTCTCTGTTCACTGCAGGGAAGCTGAACTAGAAAGGATCCTTAAAGGGTCCCCTTAAAGTTCTATGATTCTGGAACTATTTTTCTGTAAGCAGGCATTTATAGCAGGCGTGTTCTGCCCTTAACTGTTATTGAACACTTTTCCTCTCTATTTCTTGCATTTAGTAGTGATTTTCTTTCTGCCACACGTAGTCCCAGATGCTGACTGCGTGAATCCTTATCCTGAGACTGGAACAGGGTGTTGGATTGCTGGAATATGTGCGTGCATTGGGCCAGGTCCTCAGGTTGTCCATTTGAGAAGCCAAATGGGGCTGATCTGTTGCAGGGAGATATAAGAGCTACCAGGTTGAGGTTGACAGAGGTGAGGCTGAATAGACAGCGGGTAAGGCAGGACATGCAATGACAGAATCAGTGTGCAGCCAACATAGCTCCCTGGTTCAAAGGAGAACTGGGGTGGGAGAACAGGGCAGTTCGTGTCGGTGTGCTACTGCACTGCTCACTGGTGCCTGGCCATGCTGCTTGCCCTTAGCAGTTCTGTCCCTCTGAGCCTGCCAGCACCTTGTCCAGCAGGCTGGATCTGAGTCCCAGCTGCCTGTGCTGTTCATCGCCTTCTGCCTCTGCTTCTTGTCTTTTATGCTTGTGCTAATTTGTTGTTTTTCCATCTTGCTTCCTTCTTCTTAGGAGATGCTCACTGTACATCTACGGAACTGAGTCAGATAAATGTGTGGTGTTGAACTGGGGCTTGGATAATGCTGTGGCCTGGGCTGTAAGCCCTGCATGGAGGCTGTGGGGCCGCACGCACTTCTGGTGAGAGATGCAGTTAGCAGTTGAAAAGACAGAAGGAGTCACCTGCTGCTTTTAATTACCAGCATGGGGCACAGCGTGAAGGTCCAAATGTGAAAAGTATGGGTAGCTGTCCTCTACTTATCTCCACTGTGACTCAAATAGGTGTGTGTATGTCTGTGACAGTGGGGAATGGCTCCATAGGCCTCCAGCTCTGCTCCCTGCATCGCTGCCTGGCCTACAGAGAGGCAGGGCTGCAGGAACATGCACTTCTCTTGTCTTGAAAGGCAGAGGGAAGGGGTTGCTGTGTAAAGGAGTCAAGGTGGCCACCTCTGCATCTCTGTTGCTGGGTGAGAGGAAGGATGGGGCAGCTGCTGGCACCTGAACTACCTTTGAATTAGAGTCATCTTCCTCAGCTTGTTGCAAAATGTGGATGGGGGGCAGTGAAGGGGCAAGAGAGAAAGTTTGCGCACCCTCAGAAACATAGAGTTCAACATTCAAGAGTTTTTCTAAGAAGCTTGAGGTGTCCCTGGCCTTGCCCAGAAAACTATGGGATTGCCTACAGGTGGAAGTAAAACCCTTTTCCAGGTTTCACATGCAAAAGATTTGAAGGGAAGGCTTTGTGGGAGTCCAGCCTGCAGTCCCAAACAATCAAAATCTCATCATCAGCTGTGCAGTGGCGTAGCTCTTGCTGCAGTGCCAGGGGTAGCAGGGCTCAACATCACTCTGCTCCCTCCAGGGCTGGGGGGAAATATAGCAGCAGGTGAGAGTGCTGAACCTGTAATGCGTGTGCAAAAGGCACAGAGCTGGAGCCGGAGAGGAGGCAGCAACAAGGACAGATTGTGCAGGCAATGGGAGCCGAAAGCTAATCTTTAGAGAGTCTGCAGTGTGGATGAACATTAGCAGCTTTGGCAGAGCCGTTGCCCTATTCCTTAGAAGAAAAATAAATCAAATGCTTGCAGGCTGGCCTTGTGTAATCATGAAGGGAGGTTTCGCAGAGGTGTTGCCTTTGTGTTAGTCCTTGCTCCAGGTCAGGGATAACTGTTAACTGATCTCTCATGTGACTGGTTTCTCATGTCGCTTCCTGATCCAAAAGGACTATGGAGGTGATCTGTCACACGTGGGGAAAAATACATGGCTTCCCAGCCTGCACTGGATAGACATCAGTATTTGAGGAGGGACAAAATAGCATAATATGTTCCTATTCCCTGTGAACTTGATGACGCAGATTCTACAGCTCCATTTTATTTTCAAATTATTGCAAATTAAGATTTTTTTCAAAGACTGATGCTTGGTCCTTTGATCGACTAATCTTGAGAAGGAAGCAGAATGAATTTGTCTTTGAATACATAAAATTAGCTGTATTTCATTTCTTGCTGCTATGCTGCTAATGATTGCTGTGAATTTGGGAGTCCAAACCTTGATTTTTAACCCTAAAGAGCCCTGACACCACTATAGAGGAAGGTAAAAGCAAGGGTGTGTGGAATGAAAAGAACTAGCTGCACAGGATAAATCGCACAGTGAATTATGATTCACACAGCAACACAGATTGGAGCCTGTCTTATGCAAGGAATCTTCAGGAAGCAACAAGCAATTAAAGATGAACCCAGAGCATGCCTGCAATTTTAATGGCAGGAGCCAATCCTCAGTAGGCATGTTTATTTGTTATAGTGAGCATGCTGAGCTCACTTTGGATACTGCTGCCTGGAGAATGTTGTACTCGTCCTCTCTGGCTCTAGTGTAAGTGCCTAAGACAGTAATCTTCCATAGAACTTAATATTTCAGGCAGTGTTTATCCAGTTTGAATGATGTTAACAGAGTGTTTTGGCATAT
Source organism: Perdix hodgsoniae (assembly GCA_035772895.1). Taxonomy (NCBI): domain Eukaryota; kingdom Metazoa; phylum Chordata; class Aves; order Galliformes; family Phasianidae; genus Perdix; species Perdix hodgsoniae. The sequence continues at coordinate 5,579,558 of JAPSGF010000046.1, read as the reverse complement.
GCGGGCATGCTAACAGATTGCACAGCCACACAGAGCGCCAAGGTAAAGAAGCTGTTCCTTCAGACTGCTTTCCACTAGCTGCTGTGGGCCAGCCAGCTCTTCCTCTTGCATCTCCTCCTGGGGCCTGGCTGGATTTCCATCTTCCTTCTGCATACAGAATGGGTGATGGTGTGCTGCTGGGTGTGAGGGCTGCCCCAGAACCAGTCTCAGCCACTTGAGCACTTTCCAGCCCTTTGAGGTCTTCATTTTCAGTTCACAGCTTCTCAGACAAACCACAGAAAGGGAAAACAAGCCTAGCTTCTCTCCCTGCAAGCTTTGTCCAATTGCCTCCTTTCACATGACTCCAGTAACCCTTCTGCTGAAACCAAGGTAAGGTAGATTTGAAGTCTTCTAATTCTGTGAATGAACTGGGGAGCGCCAGAACCAACTGAGGCTCTCAGTAGTGAGTAAGGACCTGTTTTTCATGGGTTTTTTTGTTTGTTTGTTTTGGTTTGTTTTTTTTTTCCCCCATCTGTGAGCAGGCTCAGTGCTCATGGGGTATTCTCAGCACTGAAGGGCAGTCACCTAACTGCTGCCAGCACCAAGCCCAGCTGTGCCTGCATTCCATATCCTGGCGTCACTCTGCACTTCCAGGGAGGCCCCACACACATACAGACTGGCTCAGGGACCCATGCTATGTGCTTTGTTGACCAGGGCTGCTCACTGCCACTGTGACAGATATGGTACCCGTAAAGAATTTGAATGAGCAGCAGTGGAGAAGTAGTTTTTCAGGAAAACATTCATTTCAAGAAATCTGACAACAGGGAGTGCTTTCTCCAGGCAGAAAATTCTAGTAACAGAGGGAGCTTGGTTATGCTGGATACTTTTTTTTTTTCCTCTATGTTTCAGAGCTCGTTTGTTTCATACTGATTAAAAGCAAGAGCTTTGAAACCAGCAGAAATAATTTACAGTCTTGTTTTTTAGAATAGTAAAATCAATCAACATATTTTAAAAATAGAAGATAATAACTGTAGCTGTTCATCAAGATTTAGGACTTACTGCAAGCTTGATCAAGGACTTTAAAATAAAAGCTAATTTTATTTTTCATGTAGGCATGTGCAAAGCACAACATGATAATTATCAAGCTGAATTGCCACTGAAAAATGACTTAACTGATTCTCTGCAGCAGATAAAACCAGAATGTCTTCTCCTGCTGTAAATCTCTACAGCAAATTGTTTCAGGGCTGGTATTGCCATGTGTGAGGTTGCTTCCACTTCAGAAACCTTGCAAGGCAGAGGCTGTGCCTGTGCTTGTACTTCAGCAGAAATACTGCTACTTACTCCAGATGATGAACTGGCCCTAAGCTTTTCCTTTGTTAATCCATTTCCACAGGTTTAAGACCTGTTGAAAACTGGTTTCAGCAAGCAGTAGTCCTCATGCTTGATGGAAAGAGAAGAAAGTGTAAGTCAATTACTTAAAAGAAAAGTAGAAGTTTAGCTGGACAACACAGTTACTTGGTAGATGTTGGTGTAAATCCTAAATTAGCTCTTTCATTTTGCTGACTTTAAATTTATGTTAAATTATGTATTGAAAAAATAATATCAGAATGATTTAAGTATTTTCATAATATGAAATCGTTGCCAAATTTGAACGAAATTTACTCTTACCTCCTAAGCAAGAAATGCTTTTCAATAGAAAAAAAAAATAACTTATCATCTTAAAGGCCTCAAACTAATTGTCTGCAGTTGAGGTGCTCATGTCCAGGAGTTTCTTCGAGAAATAATTCAATCAGTTCATAACGACAGCAAAGCTCTTCCATCTCTCCTAATACCTGGCATTGTGTTATTCTTGATAGGAAAGAATCTGTAAATATTTTATCCATTTCACACGTTTGAAACAGCCAGAAATTTGTTATCCTCCTGTGACCTTGAAGTACAGGATAGCTTGGTCTCCTCTTTCATTTAGGTCCGAGCTTCTTCAAAATAGAGACTGCCAAACCTAGGGCTGCTTCCTGAACCATAAAGTACATTAGCCATCAAAGGAAGAAGAAACTTTCCTTCATTTACTGAAGAATTAATAAGAAAAGTGCGGTGAAGGTTACAATTTAAGAGGCAGGAGCACAGCGTGGATTGCACGGCAACAGGAGGATGCCTTTGGGAAGCTGCACCATGCTGGCCTCATGTAGCCCAATGCCCATTTTATCCTTTTTGGTAGTGCTCCTCTTCTCCTTGCACTTCATCAAGGATACAAAGATGCATTTAGCCTTTACCACTGATCTTGGTGAGAGGATATATCATGCGCTGTCTTGTAATTAGAGATGAACGTAAATCAAGGTCCCACATGCAAACTTTGAAGAAATAAGCCAGTGTTGAGATTCATAACCACTCCTTTACTTGGACTGCTGGTCAGACTGCTTGGGAGTGCTCAAACCTGGGTCATGTAGCAAGCAGGTCTCTCACCAGAAGCCACGTGCAAAGTAGGGCTGAAAACCTGCCTTTCATCCTAACAAAGCTGACTTAAAGAAGTTTGTGTTAAATGTTTCATGTCTGAAGCAAAACTGGTACCAAATCCTGTCCTGTTGCAGAAGAGCTGAAATTACCCCTTTCATTAACGTTGCCACCAACGCATTTAATTTACACACATTTTTCCATGCAAATTTGGCAGCAGCAAAACCATGTAAACAACATCCCTGGAATTAAGACCTCTGGAATTCACCTATTGAGGATTGAGAGACTAATGAGGACTAATGAGATTCTGGTATTCACCTAATACCCAATGAATATGATCTAATTGAGCAGAAGCTGTAAGAAGCCAGGTTGATAGGAAGCTCAAGACTTTTTTTAAGCACTGCCATTATCTGGGGACTGTGATCCTAGGTGGATCCAGAACCAGCTCCATCCAGAGCAGTTCCCAGTCCCAGAAGTGCCAAGCTGACCAGCATGGCTTGGCTGAGTTCCACTTCTGGCCTTCTGTAGTTGTGCTGAGTTCTTTACCTCCAAGGATGAAGGAGAAATCATGCATCTCCTCTGAAATGGTGCCCTGTGGGTACTGCCTTGCTTGATCTTGTGCAGGAATCATGTGTCCATTGCAGTTGGTTTTGCAGCACAGAACTGTTCAGCTACAAGGGAAACATGCGAAGGAAACCATCCCGGGTTTCACAACCACAGGCCTCTGAATGTGATGACTTTGTGCTTGGATGAGAAACTCAAAGTCCGATGGTTTGTCTGAAGGTGTTTGTCTTCTAACAATTTTTGTGCATGCTGCAAGGAAGGGTAGAAAATGCCCAGCCTTCAGAGATGCTTTTTGCCTAACGGTCAATGTTTCCAGCTTGTGAATAGCAAAAGTCAAGTGAACACAGTAAGAGCAGCCTTTGTCACAGACCCCTGGCATGGAAGGAGATGAGGTGTTAAGAAGAGTCTACTTTAGAGGGCAAACGCATATAAATTCAAGATACTGGCCTTAAGCACTTGCTATTTGTTTGAACCTTTTATCATCACGGGTCCCCCCTGTGTAAGATGGAGATAATGTGTTTTTCCTAGGACTATTGTGTGACCGCTAGTGCCTTACCAACTGCTTTCACACCTTTGGAGGAAAAAATACAGTCTGCCTAAATTTAGAATGACAGAGCATTGTGAATCAGGGTGCAGATGGCTTTGACCAGGTTCCTGTAGAGTCCTTTATTGTGTGAGGGATGGCTATTGTATCAAATGCAGCTTCCCTTCTCTCCCGGCCTCAGCGTCGCCCCCAGATCTGACACTTTTGCTAAGAATTGTTTGTCCTTGTCTTAACTACTCCTGTGTGTGCTGAGGAATAGGAATATTTCATGAGAGTCTTTGCTCCTTGTAATTTTATCAGCTCTTATCAGGTTGCAGTGAAAGAAATGGCAGTAAATTGGATGTCTTACCTTGAAAAACTTTCAAAAGGAAAACGTGACATGGTGAATAGATGCCTAGAGGGTAGGGTTTTTTTCTTTTCAGGTTATGGGTACGCAGACAGGTCAATATGAGAGAGTTATGTTGGTATTCATGAGCCAGCTCTCCCTTTGCCTTGAGAACTTGCCGTAATGGCCTGAGAAACGCGCTCCTCTGTGGTGGCTAAATGGCAGACTGCACCCAGCCTCAGAGGCTGGGGGAGCGATGACAGCCCTGAATATCAATTGAGAGGGAGCTGGTGATTGCTACAATTTGCCAGTGGCTGTGAAGGGTCCAAGATAGATGGCAAAGCCTTCTCTTTTCCTTCTTTCGTGTATGTTTAGTGCAATGCAGAGGGAATGCTGTCTGACAGCTCTGGCAGGTAAGTAATTTCTTCGTGGCATTGGGTCATGTGGCATCAGGACTTGTGGCAGATTTTTGCTTCTTACAGCAGCAAAAATACCTTAACGTGGTTCTCCACAAGCAAATAAACAAAATTTGGTGTTATCAACCCAAAGGAGTAAGTGGGGGCAGGAGGGAGGGGAGGGAAACTTGGTGTTTATATAGCCACTTCTTCAGGATGGCCTACTTGTATATAATCTGCAAGTCAAAAGTAGGTAAACACCCTGTTGTGATTAGATGAAATGCTTTTCCTTATTTTTTTTTTAAAATAAAAATTAAAACCTCCTTTTCATGATCTTTCTTAGCTTTTTTCAGTGAGAGGCCAGTACTTCAGCTAGTGTAAATCAGTGTCACCAGGCATGGGAGTGCAGCAGCATCTGAGGCCCAGGAGCTTGGTAGGGATGGCTCCGTTTATGTGTAGCCTTACATTTAGTCTTAGCAGCCATTGGTGGCTGCTTTACCCTGTATTATTTTCACCGTGCCTGTAAGAGAGACGTCTTTTTGAACACCAAAGACATAAACCTCTCACACCTAATATGAACACACTGCTGTAGTTGCTTATATCTGAGAAGCTCACAGCAGATTTCATGCTGCCATAACTTGACAGGTTGTGGCTTGCATGCCACTGATTACGCATGCTGAGGCAGCGTCCCAGTCAGTGCTGCAGCAAGCACAAGGGTGGCAGCATTGATCTCAGCCTGCTTTATACACTGGCTGTGCCCACATCAAGCCTTCCATTCTACAGTAAGGCAGGGCTTGCTGTTCTTAATTGATGGATCAGGAAACAGAGCTCAGAAAGAGCTATCTAGCTTGCCTGATCCTCTTTGTTGCCTCCCTACAGATAGATACCCAGCTTCATGAGCTCTACTGCTTTGCTGATGGAATAATTCAGTGATTGGCAGAATCAAAAAGAAGGCACCTGCTTCAAACCAGAAGCAGTACGTGCACAGCAGCATGCATGAACAAACTATGGACTGGCTCTAGTTTTGCTTTATTTCATTTGCATAGTATTGGAGATCTTTGGTGAATTCAGTAAGCTTAGCATGAGGTACAGGGGAACTGCACTGAGCCACTGTTATGCTTGCCAGTCAAGGGATAGGAACTGTGTCCCAGCTGACATGGGAGTGCTTTGAGCAGCTCACAGGTGTTGTTTTCCCAGTTAGATGTGTTGTTGTGGCACAAATTTTGCAGTCGTGTGACTAAAACTTACTATGATTATTGGGCTGCACAAAGAGAGCAATGTGTTGCTCTAAACCTCAAGGTAGTTACTGGCGGCAGACTTCATAAGGGAAAAACACAGTCTGCTCCCAGATACTCAGTAATGCCTTCAGCCTTGTCACAGCTGAGGCTGGCATGCAGGGAAATGCCACATAATGGGCAAGGAGCCGCCTGCCTCTGGGAAGGCAGGTGCTTGTCCTTTGTGGGGGTACCCTGTATCACAGGGACACCTGCTGGAGCCAAACCTCAGTAACATCTGGAGGATGTCAGCCCGTTGCTCTGAACTGTGATTATGTTTTAAATGCATTTAAATGCAACTAAGCTCTTATTATTTTTTTTTTCAGTTAATTGTACTGCTCTGTGCCTCTATTAAATTTCCTAGGCACGAGCAAGTGTGAGCAGATGATTAAAAATTCACTTAGATTCATGTGAAGACACATGACTGACCTTGTGCTGCACCATAGCACCTGTAGCAATGCTATTTCTGTGTGAGAGGCTGCTGTTCCTGGGAGGAGCCCTGTCTCAGCCCTTAGGGAGCTTCAGGGCTTCCTGCTCCCCTCTGACAAAAATGTAATCTGGAGTGACACTGTAGAAGAGCTCTGAGAAAGGCAATGCTGTGCTCTAGCCCATGAGTTGAGCAGCATGCTCCTTGCAGACTGTTTTGTCTGGAATCAGTGAGATAAAGCTGTGAGAGGCAATATCCTATCTCCTTAGAAAGGAGATAGTGCAAAAACAGTGGTGTTTATCTTGGAGAAAAGGGCAAATAGCATCTCAGGTCTGTAATTCTGCAGGATCTATAGGCAGCACAAGTGCTTTCACTCCTTTTTCAAAAACTTGCTTTCAACTGTTTCAGAACTACTAATGCATCTTCAAAAGCAAGTGTGAGATTCTGCAAACGAGTGCTCTTAGTGCTTCATACTGTGATGCAAGAGCTAGAAATGTGGGGCTTGGGGTAATGGAACTTTCTGGAGGAGAAAGGCATTGTTCAGGCTGGTTTTCAGCCTCTGCAAAGAAACTCAGTGTGCCCAGGAGATGTTTGCTATCTTACCTAAGGGAACTTGGTGAAAATTCAGCTTCTGCTCCTTCGTTGTAGTACAAAGGTGAGGCTGACAGTTGAGAACTGTGGACATCTTTCTGTGACAAGAAATGGATGTAGGTACATACCTATTAATGCACATGTATAAAGTGAGGGTAAAATCCCTCACATATTAACTAATGGGAATTCACAGAATCATAGAATGGCCTGGATTGAAAGAAACCATAAGGATTGTCTTGTTTCAGCTCCCCTACTATGTGCAGGGTTGCCAGTCATTGGACCAGGCTGTCCAGAGTCACATCCAGCCTGGCCTTGAATGCCTTCATTCTCTTTCTGTATTACTTTTCATCCGTGTTGTAGATCAAGGATAGAGAAGCCTTTTATACCATTGAGTTTAGCCAACACAGCTTCAGGTGTTGATTATCAATCTTTATAACTTAGATTAGCTCTCAAGTCCATGCGAAAACAAATCCAGCCCTCTTCTTTGTCATCACTATTGATGAGCACCAGTCAGAAGATTCCCTTTCTTTATTACATAGTTCTGGATGTTTGTTTTGAGCTTTCATGATGCAGTGTCTCTCGTGGGAGATGACAGCTGGTGCAGGTTGGTTGTGCAGGACTGTGTGATGCTGAACAGGAATTCTGTAATCAACACTGTAATCACAGCACCCTCCTAGTACTCCTGTAATAAAAATACGTAAAACTGAAGCTGTTGATGTACTAATATTTGCTGATGTAATACAACTATTTATAATTTATGTCTTCAGTTCAGGAAGGCACCTGCCTTTATCACTGTTGCTAAATCCAGCAGCATGATCACCAGCTGCACAATCCAAAGTTACGTTTACAAGCAGGTATCCAAGCAGAAGAAATTGGTGCTTTAGCAGGCTTGCAAAGCATAACCTCAGCTCTACACGTGGCTAAATTCCAATGCTTTATGCAAATAAGCAAATTGGGGTAGCACAGAGACCCCAGAGCTCATGATTGGCATCAGTTCAATGGCTTGTGGTTCTCCTGATGCAGCAGAAACGTTAACAGTATATGTAGCTGTGTGCCCAGGGAATCTAGGGCTGTTTGCATTGAAAGAGAGATTTCATAACCAGAACCTCTGGCAAAAGTAATTTCTCAGATTTGTTGCTCATTTGGAGCACTAGGACATAATATCACAAAAAGTCATGCAGGGTTTACAGGACATCCAGCAGAAATTCCAATGCACTATATGGAAACACAGTGGTAGCAACGTTTTTTCTATGTCTGCTGAGGATGTGTCTGCAGTATTGTAATTTTCCGTGGGCTGCATTTTAAACCCCTATCTGTAATGGCCATGCAGCTGGAACAGTGCTCATGGTGCCCTGACTTTATTGTTTTCACTTCTGCTACTGCCGACTTAATCTAATTAGCGATGGCTGTTGCCTCTGTATGGTCAAATCTGACTCCAGTAGTAAGCCCTCTATTATGTCTTCTCTCTGTAGGTGATCTCAACTAATTTGTCTGCCATGTTCCCAAACTGATGTGTGACAATCAGCTCTCCTGGAACTACAGTGTAATGTTCTCATTTCCCGCAGTCTCCTTCTTAGCTAGCAAAATTTATGGTGTTTTTCTGCAGCAGTTGCTTTAAGTACACACAAACGTTGCTATTCTGAGAGTTCTCTGAGAGTTTGATACCATATTTATCATCAGGTAGGGCAGCATGTCTAGTATGCCAGTTGATCATGGATAGAAAGAGTAGACGAAGTTTTTTCAGGTGTAAAGGAGCAGCAGTAGCAAGATCTGGATGTGCCCATGTTTGGCAGTAACATACAGCAGATGCATGTGGAAAGACTTCTCCACAATGAAGATTGTGTCTTTGATATGTTTTCTTTATCTCACAATAGCTGAGCTCGGAAAATGCTCTTCTTTACTAACCTGCTGTAAGTGATGGGAAATTTTAGTTTAAGCACGGGAAGATAAAAGCTCAAAGTTATTAAAATAGAAGAGACAATGGCCATCCATTATTTGATGCAGCTTCACCTATATATATGTGTGCATATATATATATATCCTACTAGTTTTATGATGTTTTTGCTCTTTCCTTTTTTTTTTTTACTGATTTAATCAATAAATTAAAATAACCTTTGTGACTTATATACCTTAGCTATATTATGTATATTTACATAACATAAGGGCTTCTCTGAAAGTAATGCCTCCTATTTTATTTTGTTGGTCCATGACATCAGAGGCAGATATTGGTGGTAAGTGATGGAGGCTGGACTTTCCACCAACTTCCCCACTACATGTTGTTGCCATGTGACAGATGGCAGCAGAAGGGCAGTCTGACAGAATGGCATCTGACATAGAAGTGTATATGAGGCAAAGGTGTGTCACTGAGTTCCTCCATGCAGGAAAAAATGGCACCAGTGATATTCATCAACTCTTGTGCATGTTGATGGATGGATCCAAAGAGTGGATGTGAACAGAGTGAGTCTGTGGGTGGTGTGTTTCAGCAGTGGCAACTATGACAGTGGGTCACCTCCACTGGTATAGATTTTAGGGAGCACAGCATGTAGGCACTTGTTTGTCACAGGCCAAAATGTACAGCTAATGATGGTGACTATGTTGAAAAAGAGGGTTCTGTAGCTGAGAGTCAAGCACAATTACTGCGCTCGCTGTATTTGCTGTGGTTTTCATGGAAATAAATAGGAGGCATTATTTTCAGCGGTGACCTACATTTACGTGGCCCAAGACAATTTCTCCTCACTCGATGTGGCCCAGGCACACCAAAAAGTTGGACACTCACACTTTGACTTTTTGTACATGCTAGTTCATGGTACCAAAAACCCGCCTTCTTCACCCTATAGGAAGTAAAATTCAGTTCTGTGGGATGAGCCAGCCTTCAGGGAGTGAGGTCAGCCCAGCTGAGATGGAGCCCCCGAGCCCTCCATCTGCAGATAAGTGCTTTCAGTGATCATACTAAAATGAAGTTGAGATGCTCTTGTTATTTTGCATTTTCAGGCTGCTGCCAAACCAACTGGGAAGCCATATTGTACAGATGAGGCAATTCATCTCATGTATAAATTTGCGTGTAATTCACAGCCCATGCTTTTATCTTCTAGCAAACTCTCTTTTAAAGGTCAGACCAGAAATTTGGGAAGGCATTCTGCCTCTCTAAGGGACAAAATGCAGCCTCATCTCAGTTATGGCACCCAGTAGCTTCTGCTGAATGCTAAACTGGATCCTGTTGGAGAAGAAATGTTCAGCAGGAGAGAGTTTAGGAGTAATTAGTAACAGGGGAAGTCAAAAAGCTAGCTTTAGTCGAAGAAGAAAGCAATGCACGCTAATGATTAGCTGGAGAGATGATATGTAATTGGAAAAAAGAAATGTAAATTTATCAAGATAAACAACAAGATAGTTAAAATTAAGGGGAATAGAGGAAGAGATAATTAAAATGTGGTATTGTCGAATCTAATGCCAAATTTTTCAGTAGCTAGATGTTTGATTTTTAATAGAGCCCAGCTGAGCAATTGAGGGAATGCAAGGTATTGGTAAAGAGCTCCTGAAAGAACAGTGAGACATCAGTGTAAAGGTATCCTTGTGGACACATTTTCTCCACACATAAACAAAACTGTTTTCTTTCTATTTTACCATCAGCATAGAAAATTAGGGTATGTCTATGTTTATCCGCATATTTGTGATTTTTTTTTTTAACTGGATGTGAACTGAGGATCAGGATGTGTTGCTGGTGTAAGTCAGGAGTTAGGAAACTGTTGTGCACTCCATCTCACTAGTGTGAAACTTGTTCCAGTATGCAGTATGACTGATAAATAAAAGGTATATCAAATAAGATACGTGAATCCAATGAACATTACTGTGTGCTGTGCTACAGGAAATAAGTGAAGGAGCGGGGAAGTGGAGAACACATTAAAAATGGATCTGGGCCACCTTTTCAGAATCAGTTATGCCCTGTTTTTTGTTTGTTTTTCTTTTTGCCTTTCGTAATTTAAACTACGTAGGTAACTCTGAAAATAATGCCTCCTATTAATTCTCATGGAAATTACGACATTTACAAAGAGCACAATGACACTGCTTGATAGAGCAAATTCACAGTTCCAAAGTATATTTTTCAACATAGCTACCACTGTTAGCTATGGATTTTTGCCAGCAATGAACATGAGTTTGGCAACAACATGTAATGGAATATTGATGGGAAGGCACCACCTCTATGGCCATACCGCCAACATCTGCCTTTGATGTCATGGGTCAACATAAAATAAATTAAAAAAAAAAGTAGGAGGCATTACTTTGAAGCAGCCTTTGTAAGACCAGATTGTACAGGTCAAAGTTCTGGCGAGATAGTGAGTAAGCAAATGTCAGTTTTCTTTATAGACACTCCCTATCTACCCTGATTGTTGGTAAAAATCCATTTGTGAGTGTAAATATTGTTGGGAGATCAGTTCAGAGCCATACAATCACCAGAGATGCAGTGTTAATTAGAAGAAGTCACTCAGGGATCAGCATCATTATTGTGATTTATGGGTCTCTAAGTATATTTTAAGTAATGGTGAATGTATAATTTTGGCATGGCTATCTATTGCACATGAGCTTGAAGAGCTACTATATTTCCAAGCAGTGTGATTAGTAACGAGTCACAAACAGGGAAACCAGCAACAGAAATTCAGTTTCTTTGTAGTTTTAGCTCTTATGAAAAATCTGCACTATATCATTGCTTCTAACCTGCATTGTATGGGAAGAGATGTTTGGAGGTGGGGAAAAACCTGCAATAATTCACTCTCCCTGACAAAAGGCCACATTTTCAGCAGATGTAAATTCATATATCTCTCTCAACTGGAAGGCTGTTAAGCTGTTATCTTCTCTGAAGGAAGTATCAGTGATCAGTGCAGCAAAGATGGCCACAGCGCTGCATTTGCACCAGGGAAGTGGCCACAACTGGAAATGTTTTGCTGAGTGACCGTGCCCTGAATGTGGAGTACTTGGAAGGTCCAAATGGGATGAGAATAATGTGTTCAGGGGCTGAGTAACACTTCTATAGTCAACAGAGCTTCCTACCAATACTAAGAACAACAGTGGAGTTTCTGATCCTTTTCTTTTTTATCCAAATATGTCAGTGTTATAGATACGTGTCATGCTTGACTGTGTGTCCAGCACACAAGAATATTCCAGGATAGAACCATAAATTTTGTTTGTCCATCTCAAGAACTTTGTCTGAGGTAAATAAGGGAAATAACACCCCCGTTTCATGGACTGAGAAAGGCGACTTGAGTGAATTTAGATGGGTTATCTGTGGTTACTTTACTGGCCTCTGGGCATTGTTCTCTGTGCTTCCCTTGAAGTTCCACTGTGATGACAGGCAATGGAATTGCAAATATTCATTGCAGTCCCAGAGGTTCCCTCTTCCTATCTTCAACATTGAGACTGTGTGGTTAGTTTTCAGGTTTGTAAGGGGACGCACGAACATCACAGGGAACTTCCTGCAAAACAACCTGTATCTGTATAGATGTTTGAATTACCTACAGGGTATTCGGTCATAGAGTGTTGTTGAAATTGTTAAGAAATTTAAAGGGGAGAAAATTATTCCACAGGTGATGGTAGAGTGCAAGGGTCAGAAATATCTGCCATGTCAACCTTCATGTCCAACAGGAGCGCGCAAGATGATTTAGAACAAATAGATGACTCCCCATTGCTGTTCATTGTTTATGCCAGCAGCCACCCATCATTTGAGAGCAACCACTCTGACCAGGAAAAACATAAAAGACTGTGTCCCTCCTAACAGCCTATTCCCCCGTATCTGGCAGCCTGCCCTAGCAGTGCTTCCAAAGACAGAACTTTAATGGGAAGTTGAAAAGTTTCCAGAATTTGGTTTATGTTCATTCCTAGCATTTAGCATTCAATAAAATGCATTGGAGGACATATGCTGTTGTAATTTTATTTTTTTTTTATGCTGTGGGTCCCAATGAAAAGGAAATCATTTTTCCCTGGGTGACAGATTCTTTCCAAACCTTGTTTTGCTGCAGCAGGCACTGCCATACCGGGACTGAAAATGATTAAGATCTATAGTAGGTGACAGGTTTGAGGAAAAATAGTGTTTTCATTATTTGAAAATTAATAATGGAGGGGTTTTCTGCTTTAGATGCTAATATGTGTCAGCAGCAAGGTAAAAGATGACTTAGAAAGAGCTTTTTCCAAAGATGAAATGTATTGTAAGAAAATGTGTTTTCCCATGTTGCCAGAGAAAGTGAAAGACACGCCGTAACATCGTTTACATTTATGGAGCATTTTTCATTCTGTAAGAGGAGCAGCTGATTACAGAGTACCCTGAGCAGGGGAATCCTTGCCCAGTACAAAGTGCGCTCACCCCAAAAGCCTAGCAGCACGCAGCCCAACAGTGCAAATAAAAGCCTTGCTGCCCCCTGAAACACTGGGATATTCTGTGCCAGCAAGGATGCTGTGTGAAGTCTAAAACCAAGCTTAAAGATGGCTATTTAAACTAAAGAAAGAATTAAAGAAAAATATTCTGCTCACCTTCTATCTACAGCTAAACATGGCCATGGCTAAACACAGAACTTGAATCACTGCTTTTTCACCCTCATATAAAGGTGCACTGCACTGCTTCTTTCTGGGTTCTGCACAGCACTTCCCCACACAAAGGAGAAGCAGCAGGCACTAAAGATGAGGGCACGACTGAACCAAAGCCTAAAAGTGGAGCAGTGTGTTTCAAGAGCAGATTAGAGACTGTGTCACTGGAAAGATGATACAGCTGCTTCTCTCATGTTTATTTACTTTCACTTCCTTTTCCTCCTGGTTCACCTTCTTTTATATCTCCTTAAATGCCTCATTTCATGCAGGGGTTGAAAATGTTATTTTTGTAGTGTTTGAATCACAGAACTGGGATGTCTGAGTATCCTCCTTGAGTAGGATACTCAAAGCCAGGTCAGCTATCACCAAAGAGATGTGCTACCTGGTCAAGAGAAGTATCAAAAGTGGCATTTTGAGTATTCATTGTGTTTCGTTGTTTTGGCCAGAATTCTACAAGCCACATTTTCTGATGCTCAGGTGATCAATATGTAGTTTTACTGCTTTTTCAATAGTAATAAAGCACAAGGTGTTTGTAGCAGGAGGAAGGTTTCAGCTGGAATTAACAGATGTTTCTAACAATAAAAGGCACCTGAGTTGTTTAGAATTCTTTATGTAGATGTGATACTGCTTGATATATTCTAAGTAACCACATAGAAATGCTGCAATTCTAAAATGCTTGGCTAATTGCAAAGGCATTTTTAGGCTCACATGGCCTCTGGCTTCCTGGGGCCAGTGAGGACTGCAGCCTCTGAGTTTTTTCCATACCCATCTTTTTTCCCAGCACTGGATCTGACATGAAAAAATATTACTGTTACTTCACACATTGGAAGCTCAAATGACTGAATGTGCCCTGTTCCCAAAAACGATTGCTCTGTAATGGCAAAGATGTGCTATACTTGACATCTTTTTCTTTTCCTGTAATCAGTGCCCTCATCTCCTACATTAGTTGTCATTTCTAGTAATGACAAAGTAATTTTCAGTGATGTCCAAACTTCGCGGATCTTCAAATGCGCACGCCTCAAGTGTGCCAAAATTCTTAGCCAAAACATATCTTGTAAATGACTTGTAAAAAGTCGCATAGGAAATCAATGGTACAATCAAGAAAAGAGGAAAAATCCGACTCATTTGTTACTTTCCTGGTGTGCTCCTAGCTGATAGACACTCCCAGCCACAATAAACTGCTCCCTATCCTCGCTGCCGTGTGCTTCCTTCGGGGAGCTGCATATTTAGGCTCTTTCAGTTCCACTTTAGTACACACAAGATGCAATCAAATTCAAGCTAATATCTGTCAGGAAGGAATAAAATGAAAATTACAGCTAGGTACTCAATTTACAATAATTTGTGACATTACTGCTGTACTTACTGTCTCCCAATATGTGGTTCTATCTCCAGGAAGTTGAAAGCTTTGTTATTTTCCTTGTTTTAGCTCTAATAGGAATAAACACATTTCCTGTACGTAATGAGTTTTCAAATACTTTAGGAATATTTGATTTTGTTAAATCCTGCTCTGAAAAGATAAAATTAATGCAGCAATCAGAAGTTTTAAAACTCTTCCCCCAAGATCTTAACTTTCTTCAACCATGTTTGGATATTATCTTCTTTTGTTTGGGTATTATCTTGTTTTGGTGTAACTATGATAAATAATCAATAAAATGTGTATTTTTTGGCCTTATTCACATCACTGGCTGCCTTGAAAATTACTTCTAGGTGGGAAGTGAGGAGAAATGAAAGGCATCACTATCTGTTCAGCAGTAGATGCAGTCTTGGTGTGGCTGTCTCCATCATAAGTGATTCATGTGGAGCTAATTAGCAAAATTAGTTTCCTCTTCCTTCCTAGGAAATCCAGACTTGATCCTGATTAAATATCCACTCTAGAAAGTAAAGCTTTTCATTTTTTTTCATGAAAAATTGTGCAAAAACATGGCTTAGCGTCCTCCTTAGCAGAAACTTGTGGGAGCTATTTCCGTGCTTTCAGCATTGAATAGATGCAATGCAATTCATGCCGTGTGGTACTGGGGATGGCAGGTAAGTTGCCACCACTTTGGGGAGGTTAGTTGGTATTTTTGGTTCAGTGTACAGTTGGGAGATTCCGTGGCAATGACAGAATTGTTCTTATTTTTAATTCCTACCTTACCAACTACAGAAGTTCCCTCATACTGCTTTTCTTATCTCTTTACATACGTGGGGTTTGGTTCATTTTGTTTTTTCAACAGTAGTGCTGCTGCACCTCACGTACCAAAGCAAATCTGTACTCCTCAGCCACCAAGGAGACAATTCAAACTCTGACTCTGTGGGATAAACAGAAATGATGGTAGTAGTTTGAAGTTTATCATTTCTCTTTTGGCGTGATTGGTCTTGACAGACCCTTCACAACTTCTGTTTTACTGTAGCTGTTGCACCTATTCTTCCACACTTCTAAAGCTGCGTGTACTTAAAATGTACTTTTAAAGGTGCATTTAAGTGTTAGCGAGGTTTATTCAAATGGACCATTTAATAGAAGTGTTCACTGCAAGCTGTCAAGCTGCCTGGTCAACATATCCAGAAGACTTATAAAACAGCCCAATTAAAGATCCATTGTATCCTTGGAGCATGTGAGAGTCTTCATTGAGTGATGAGCAACGTTAGCAGTAGGAGGTCTTGTTGAGTTCTTTGTTATAATGTTTGGAGTCCTGGACACAGTTCATTGACAATTCCCTGCTTTGTAAGAAAAGAACTGATGGGATTCCTCATAATTAAGGAAGATCTGTTTGTTTTTGAAAGTTTTCTGTCAATAAGAACAGTTCTTCATCTCCCAGGCCTCTAAGAAGACACTGATGGTATTCTAGAAGTCTCTGCTACTTCTTAATATTTAACACGTTTCAGTCATTGCCTCAGTGCCTGTGCACAGGAGAAGCTGATGTGTCCTGAAAGCCCAGGATTGTTGCCAGCTTGGAATTATCAGCAGAGCAGTGCCCACACTGCTGGAGAAGAAAATAAATGCAAAGGTTATTATTAGGTGAGAAGTTCTTTCCCCATTCCCAGATTAGCAATCAGCCAGCCTTAAAACATTTGCATAAGCCAGCAGTCAGGGTGAGGATCCGCTGTGTCACTGGGGAGTGTTGCTCTGCTAGGTTATAGCTCACAAGGAGGGGAACGGCATTGGTGCATGAAGCAGCAGGAAAATCCTTTGCCAGTTCCCGAAGCAATTGGAGCTCTGAAGCAGCAACATATTAGATCATATTAACAGCTGTAATTGCTTAGTAAATGCTATAGGTACACTGAAGGGCATGCAAATAGCCGAGTTATCCACAAAAAGCAAAAGTGTACCTGAAAACCTGATAATTCTCTGATGATAACTTCCAGAACACAACCAATGCCGGTGCCTAGGGTCTTTCTTTAATTGAGTTGAATTTCACTGCGATTTGAAAGATTTGACTTTTCCCACTGGGCCAGTGGTGATGGAGAGACCTCCTTTTTCGCTCTCTGACAAAATCTTTTCTCTTTTATTGCTTCTGCTGGCATGAGATGTGATTGCAATTGTGCTGCTCCAATGAATACAGAGCCTCTTAAGGCACAAAGCAAGCCTTATTTTTGTATGAAGTGCTTCTCCTCTCCTTGTCTTACTCACTGGCCCTGTTTGTGCTTTGTCCCTCTGGATTCTGGGGCAGAGCAGGAGAGGTAGGAGAGGTCTATCGGCTGGGGTTTTCTCAGCATGGCACTAAAGGCTGAATTTCACCTCTCTTCTGCAGATGTGTCTGTGAGCTCATTTACAGTTTCATTTACATGCTTCAGTTCTTTGTAACCTCCTGGGAATGCTGCCCTTCTGTGGTACTTTACCTCTTCTCAGAAATTCTTTTTGCTCCAGAGGAAAAATCTCACGCTGTGCAGTATGTTTTCTCCTGATCACTCATGTATAAAGTCTTCTGATTTTTCTTAATCTCTTTCCTCAATGCATCTGTTACTGTCAGGTAGTTAGGTGCCACGTAAAATCTTATCTTGTAAATGAATTTAATGCTCCTGAAAGACAGTGAACTGGCAACTACAGAGAGTAGTTTACACAGAGAGTAACAAAAGAAAATCACAAACCTTGCTTAAATATTTGCAAACTGAATTGCTGTGAAATAGCTTTTGATTTTGCCTTGTAGGTAGTGAGTGTTTTTTCTGTTTTGGTTTTTTGTTGTTTGTTTGTTTGGCTTACTGAAAAATTCTAATGCTAAAACCTGGAAGTTATTTTGATTGCACACTGATCTGGTCTAACACCTCCCAGCCCTGTGAATAAGAGATGGTTAGTTGTTATTGTTGTCTTATAATGAACAGGGAATCTTGCTGCAGATGCATTTTTACTTTACCTGCTCAAGTTGGCCACCGACTTGAACAAAAATGCTCTGGAAAGGCTCCATTTGGTCTGTCAGTGTTTTTTCCTTCTTGATATTTCTCACTGCACTCAGTATAGAAGAAGCTAAAATGCCTTGTGAATTCTGCAGTGTGAAGGGAACTACCACCAATTTGCAGATAATGTGCTTTCTTCTTTCCTAGACCAAGTAGAAATCATCTTTAAGCTCTTATAGCACTTAGGAGAGGTAGACCCCAAGCTGAAGAAGCTTTAGCAAGCTCAAAACCAGCAAGGAGGAAGTAAAAATGGTAGAAGAACACGCAGATAGAATTAGTGCAGGCATCCTGTTTTCTGAGAAGGAAGATGTTGCCAGTAAACATTGTGGATAGTGACACCTGGGATCTTTAATCTGTAAGGAAAAGAAGGAGAGAGGCTCACTGCTCCCTCCCTTTGGTCTGTGTGGTACAGCAGGGCTAACACAGTGAACCTGCTCCCGAGAAGCAGGATAGGACTCCTGTGGGCCGGATCAATCAGTAAACATAGGCCTAGCGTCACTGAACATTTGTAATCTGTACTCAAATAGTCAGCAGGGCATTAGGTACGTTAGCTTTCATGATGCACTACCTTTCTTAGGCAATATACCATTTCTCCATAGTGTGACTTTGTCTCCCAGGCAGCTAAAACGAGATTTACACAGTGGTTCTGTAGTGGGTCGTAAATCAAAGGAGGAGACGAAAAGCTCAGATTTCTCTGGCAGATTGATGAAATGCGTGCTAAGACTAAAACTACACTTTCAAATATCTTGCTGCCCTTGCATGGCTCACGGGCACTGGCAAAAGTGTAACTTCTTTCACCATTGCTCTCTTAGCTCAGGTTTTGCTGACAGGTCTCTCCTGTTTGGTTGACCAAAGTGTCACTTTGGCTTTCTTTATATCACATAAAAACTGCTTTTCTTGCAGATATGCCTGTGATGCTGCAGGGCAAAGTGGCATTCTTGTGGGGTATGTGCTCCTGGTTATGTCAGAGCCAGCCTTAGGATCCTCGTGGATCTCAAAAGGTGTGCTGGCATCCAGCTTGGTAACAGGCTGAGAGGCAGGACTGGGGGTGACAAGGGCTGCAATCCCCAGCCCAACATGAGCAATCAGCATCCAGCAAGAGGGCCCCTAAAGCATGGGGTGAAGAAACACTGCAGCATGGCGAGACTAATAGAGGAGACAAACATCATCAAACACCCACAATGCGTTTATAGGCTCCAATTTAAGTTTTGTAATGTGGATTAGAGACATCTGTATTCATTAAGGAGATGAAAAGCCTTTCTCTGCAACTCAAGTGTTTTATTTAAAAAGTTTGAATTTTATAGGTGGTAAAAAGAACCATAAAAAGAGCCATGAAATGGTCAGAGAAAAAATGGCAATTGTGTAAACTGCTCTAAAAAGAGCCAGAGCATTTCTTCTTCTTAAATCCCCATTTAATGGTTTAATGTATTATTTAAAAAGATAAATGATGTACATGGATGGAAAAAGGCCCTGGGACTAGGATCTCTGTATTCTCTTTCTCTCTTAGTTATTACAGTTTGTCTCTGAGCAGCATTTAGAAGCACTGACTGAGACTGAGGCCTCTTCTAGTGCTGCAAAGCTGCAGTCCACTGCAGTGTCACGTGGAGCAGGGAAGTTTAGGGGAGGGTGGGAAGATGAAGCCACCAGACCAGGCTGCCCAGGGCCTCATCCAGCCTGGCCTTGAATGCTTCCAGGGATGAAGTATCCACAACAACTCTGAGCAGCTTTTTCCAGCACCTCGCTACCTTCTCAGTAAAGAATTTTTGCCTAACATCTAACCTAAATCTTTTAGTTTAAAGCCATTCCACCTTGTCCCATCATTGTCAAACCATGTTAAAAGTCTGTTTCTTCCTGCTTGTAAGCTCCCCTCAAGTACTAGAAGGCTGCAGTGGGGTCTCCCCAGAGCCTTCTCTTCTCCAACCTAAACAAGCCCAGATCCCTCGGCTTGTCTTCAAAGGAGGAGAGGTGCTCCAGATTCCATTGTGTTATTTACTCCCTTTCCATGTCATATCTTCACTCTCCCATCTAGTTCTCTGCACTGTAGCCCTTTCCTGCCCTGCAGTTTCTCTTTTCTGGTTCTCCTTTTGCTCAGCTCTCTGCCTGTAGCACTCTACTCCCTTCCCTCCCCATTCAGAAGCTGTCAGTCTTCTTCCATTCCATTCTCCCCACTACCTACCCACTCCTCTGGCTTCTCTTTGGTGTTATTTGGCAGTTTTAAAAAATGGTTTACAAAATAAATGACATTTATAACCTGAGAGTATGAGTACTTTGCTGAGGTTCTTAATTGCCTGACAAAAATAAGCTAATCAAGATGGTTTGCTAAGAATTGTGTTGGGGAAACCTAGCTTCGTTTTTCAGTTTTCTGCACCTGATTGGAACGTCCAAATGAGCTGGCAGGTGTCTTTCCAGCAGGCACAGGAAACTGAAGTTCAAAATAGATTGGCTGTAGAAACAGGATATGGTGGGTTTTTGGTGGTTACTTTTTTAGTCTGACAGCAAAAGAGGAATAGGAGCAAAAGTTCATGTTCTGAGAAGTGTTTGTAGGAAAGTCTGCAGAACTTCCTCAGGCTTTTGTAGCAGCAGGGTTAGGACAAACCTATGTGTACCTATGGCACACCAGTGTTTTGCTCTGTGAAACAAGTCACTGAGCAACAGCACTGCTAGGGAGCTAGTTTTGGGGAGCAGAGCTCAGGCAAAATGCAGACCTGGTATGGTGTCATGGGCCTTTCCCTCGACCTGTAAGCCTTGAAGGAACAGATCTGACAATCTCAATGAAGGCAACTTGTTAATTTCCACCAGATCTTCTTTGTATACGATTTCATACTGATTTCGGTGTTGAATTATATTCTTTTAGGTATGAATTTAAAAATAATAATAATAATAAAAAAGGAAGGAATTATTTCTAAAAAGTATATGAAAACCAGGATATTTTGTGGCTGTCCTTAGAGCAATTATTTAATTTATAACAGGAAAAGACTTAGGGATCACAGAAAAAGAGGGGACGGACAAAATGTTTCTGATATGTGTCCCACCTCTACAGCACAGATAACAGAATTTTTGGATTGAACATCCTTAAATCTGGGGCAGACGTAATTCCTTTTCTGTTTTGTGTGCCTTGTTGATTTGAGTAGTAAACCTCTTGAACAACAGTCTGGCATTTGTCAGTCCCTCACCTTCTACCTCTGTTATGTCATTAAACAAGGAAACTTCATTAGAATAAGGAGTCATACCCCCTGAATGCCATGTTTTCTTTGTTTCACTTTTAATTTTCATGTTAAAATGCTCTGTAGTTTTCCTTCTTAGTGCCATATACTTGAAATAAAAGCAGAGGTTCCCACAGCTCTTATTGGCAAGGAGGAAAAACTCTAGGCCATTCCCACCCTGGAGCTAAACCAGGGATATACCTGATATTCATCCTACTTCTTTGGCAAACTAGGTTTCTTTTTGCAGTTCTAAGCAATTACTCCTGGGGCTTTTCTATCGCAGGTCATAAACATATGCCAGCACAATGGTCCTTCAGTGCATTTTCCTCTTCCTGCAAGGTAACCATTCATCCATGGAGTAATTTCTTCAGATGAGGTGTTTTAATCCAAATTGCCAGTTAATGCCTGCAGGGCCAGCCTCCCTCCCGATCAGCTCTGGAAATTAAGAGAAGCTCTGAATGGTGCTGTAAAGTTTTGCTTACAGAAATTCTGAAAGACTGTTGCAAAAGAACATAATTGGAAGGGCAAACTCTGAAGCTTCAGACAAATGCAAAACTGTAGGGGAGAGGGAGAAAGGTTTTTAGAATCAAAATGCCACAGTTTGTGCTTAAAGCCTCTTGGTTTGCTTTCTGAGGGATACTGTGAAAAAAAAAAAACAAGGCTGTGGTCTCAATGCATTCTACTTGTTCATTAACTTAGCACTGTTTTCAGTACTGGGATTTTTTTATGCCTTTTTCTTTTTGAAGTAGCTGGCTTTGTCTGGTTGTTGTTCACATCACTCTAAAGCTAAATGCTCATCCCAGTAGAAACTTAAGAAAGCAACAAAAAAGACCTCTGTTAAAACACAGTATGTAGATTCGTCTCAATGGTGCTGAGCGTCGCAGAACAGTGCTGAACGAGAAGGAAAACACATAGACATAAGCTAAAGTCACATATAAACAAACTAGCTGAATCCACGTCCCTGTGATCTGTTGGAACTCATGACTACTATACTCTGTGAGAAGAGATTGCTGCTGAACTCTACTTGAATTGTTCTGAGGGTTTTAAGCTCACAGTCCTACCAAACGACCTGTCTTTATTCCCTTGCTACTGCACAGAGTCTCTTCCATTGGGTAGCAGATGTAGGTTAGCAGTCTGCTAGGCTACAGGATTGATACCAAGCAGAATTAAACATGAAAAACAATGCTTGTAAAAAATGCAAAAAGCTGAAAGTTACCAGCTAGTGTTGTGCCGTTAAAAATAATAATTGTCATTGTTATCTGGTCACACCTTCGTGGTTTCTTCCTTTTCACATTACTATGAAAGGAAAATTGTGAGTACTTGATGACATCAGCTGCACGGTTTAAGGACTTTGACATATCATTAGATATGGGAGGGTTAAACCTGTTTACATTTTCTTATACATAAGCACAAATGATACCACGATGCCATTCTGCTTACTGGACTCCACCTTTAAGCAATCTATCCATAATTGCAACAGAAAATGTCCACAGCAATTTGCCAGGCACCTATCTGAGACAGCAGCAATACTGAATTACATATGATCGCTGTGCTCTGAGCAGCAATGATAAGTAGAGATCAGAGTGTTTCTGCTTTTAAAGCAAAATATAATTGTTTCTGGAACCTGTGTGTTTGAAAGGAGCTCTGAGTGCTTTAACTGACTGTAATTTGTTATTACATTTTGACTTTGGAATAATGAGGTTACATAAATAATACAACTCTGGAGAAGGGGTTGGTCAAAGGGAGGTTATAATTACATTCAAAAATGAAAAAAATATGTCTGTAATTCCAATTAATTTAGATGTAGTTGTACAAATTCAGCCCTCTAAAATGGCTTTTTACCTCAGAACAGGTAAGAGATGATTGCAGTTTCGCTTTGAGTTTTGCACAACACAAAGATGTTGCTAGGCCCACCAAACAATTTGCAGAGACTTAAGCTGGTTCTGGTTTTGATTCACTCTTTTCTCTCTTCACAAACATAAATTCAGTTACATTCTCTGTCCAGATGACTGAGACTGAGCGCTGTGATACGTATGATGTATTTAGTCCAAACTAAAATCTACTATTCCTTGTAGGTACCTTATCCTTCAGCTCAAGCTGTTGGTGGCTAACAGAGAGCTCTGAATCTTCTCTTTTCAAGCTCCTCTCTGCTTTCTGGCTTCATCTTTCCTACCCAGTTATTCATGTGTGTCTTTCAGAGATCCTCTGTGCTCAGCTGGTGCTTAGGTCCAGTTCCTTCTTCAGAGCAATCTAGAGTAATGCAGCCCGCATTAGATGCAAACAATGTGTTCACGACTCCTGCCATCAGCAGGCCTTAGGGGGAACACTGCAAAAGGATCCACTGATTTACTTCTTACAGTGTGACGATCCTCTAGATATTGGAAATGGGAAGCTCCGCTCTCACTGGGGAGTCAGCTGCATGCTTAGCTAAGGAGGAGGCATTGCACAGGCAGCTCCTATGGTGCAGTTAATGTGCTGTGAATCTCCCTGCCAGCTTTTCTCACAGTATCCAGCAGCTCCTGTGGCCGCGCCATCAAACCTCACCTGTCAGCCCAACATTTGCTATGAGTTGGGATCATTTCTCTGTTTGTCCTCAGTTCACACACTGCAGTGGAATTGTCTAAACTGAAGGGAGCCTTCTGTATAGTTAATTATTTCACCATCATGTTTCTGTTCTTTTTTTCTTTATGGTAAATTTTTTTCCTTCAAATAACACCTTAAAGGAAAAGGACACAAAGTAAAACCAAATGCTTTCCATTGCTGAAGCAAGGATTCTTCAGTGAAGCTTCTGCTTAGCAAAATGGAGAATTAGAAAGCATGTTTCATTCTATCATACATTAAAATTAGGAAAATGAGAGCCTCATTTGCTTACAGATCATCTATTAGTATTCACCTGGTGGCAAGCAGCCTTAATCTCACACCATTAATGAAAATAGAAGCTCATTAAATAGTAATTCTTTTTAATAGCATCAGGAACCTGAGTTTGAGCAGCACTGCTTTAAGTTCTCCTGTAAATTGTGCGTGATGATCACCAATAACAGAATTTTTTGTACCTTTCCCCTCTCCAAATATCTTTCATTTCTCATATAATCACTCATGAATAACAGAAAGGGAGAGAGCCTTGCAGACAAGGGAAAGAGGTTTAACCACCGGAGTTCTGATTTTAGAAAACAGGAGAAAAGTTGCTGAAGGCAGAGTAGGTGAAATGACCAGCAGTACCTACTTTGCTGCCTTTTTTGTGTGTCAGCTTCCCACCATCTTGAACAGGAGGAGGTGCTCAGGGACACATAGGACTTCAGGTGCCAAGTGAGCGTTTCTTGGTTCTGGACACTCTTGCAGTGGGCTTAATTGAATGTCTCTGCTTTGGCTCCTGCTGTGAAGCCTCTCATCGTGAGACATAGCAACCCCCATCCTGCTGATTATCAGCCATTGCTGTGACACTCTTCCTCCAGATGGCTACATAATTAACCCCTGTCTTAGAAACAATCATAAGGCTGGTTATCAGCACCGCATGATTACTCTTATGGTAAAACCAGCAGTGATGGATAGGGTGCTTTTACACCCAAGGGCCTGGACAAAGCTTGAGAATTGGGCCCACTTGAACATAGTGAGGTTCAACAAAGCCAAATGTAACGTGGTACACTTGGATCGTAGCAATCCTGGGTATGTGAAGATCAGTGAGAAGAACTGATTGAGAGCAGCCCGGAAGAGAAGGGATTGTCCCCCTCTGCTCTGCCCCTTTGAGGCCTGAAGCCGAACGCTCGCTTCAGCTTCACACACGTCTACAGAGGCCCCATCTGGACTACTGTGTCCAGGTCTGGGACCTCCAGCACAGGAAAGACAGGGATTTTTTGGAGCAGGTCCAGAGGAGGGCCACGAGTATGATCGAAGTATAGGAGTACCTCTCCTTCAAAGAAAGGTTGAGGAGTTTATTTGGTGGAGAGACCTCACTGCAACCTTCCAGTACTTAAAAGTAAAGAGGAAGAAGACCAACTGTATACATGGTCTGCTAGTGATAGAATAAGGGGAATGGTTTTAACCTGAAAGAGGGGAAGTTTAAGTTAGATGTCAGGGGGAAGTTTTTCACTCAGAGGATGGTGAGGCACAGGCTGCCCAGAGAAGCTGTGGGTTCCCCATCACTGGAGGTGTTCAAGGCCAGGCTGGATGGAGCCCTGGGCAGCCTGCTTGTGGGAAGGGGTTAGAACTAGTAGAATTTTAAAGTCTCTTCTTCCTTCCAACCTAAACTATTCTATGATTCATTTCAAATTCACAGCTAATGTTTCCATTTCATTTGTGATGCTAAAAAAAATGTTCTTTGTTCTCTCGTTAGAGTTCTCATCTGTTCCACTGCTTTGCATGGTGCCAAGCGCTGTCTTCATTTCTCGTCCGCTCTCAGTTGTTCTGATGAACAACTTCAGGCTACGTTGACCTATTCCTTGTTTAACACAGTCATGTTCTCCCTCCTCCTGCGCTGTTTCTCCATTTGGAACATGCGCTTTTGTTTCGGATGTGCATGTGGAAAAATTGCTTACCACTACACCCTAGCCACAGTTAATTACTGACAGATTTTTCCAGGCCTCTTGACATTGCTATAAATAGTTCCTTAGTAATAATGTTATCAATTATTTAATTTTTAATTAGCACTTGAATTAATTACATCATTCTTTACTGCAGGCAGAAAGGGACCTCAGTTTCCCCAATTACATGACTATGGTTTGTCTTCAGAGGCCAAAGCTTTATTTTACCATTGAATAGCATCACAACTAATACTTTTCAGATTGCCATAATCCAATGGGTGCGCTTTTGTGTGTGCTTGCTGTCTGAGGACATGGTTTCCCTAAGAAGGCTGCAAGGTGACCTGATAGTGGACTTTCAGTATCTGAAGGGGAGCAACAGAATAGAAGGGGACAGACTCTCTAGCACGGTCTGTGGCAGTAGAACAAGGGGAAATGGCTTCAAGCTCAAACAGGGTAGAGTTAAGTTACGTATTATAAGAAAAAATAATAAGGGTGGTGAGACACTGGAGTAGGTTGCCTAGAAATGTGGATGATGCCTTATCCCTGCAGACTTTATCAAGGAAAGGTTGGATAAGGCCCTGGGCAACCTGATTTGCTCGTGGTGTCACTGTTTGTTGGAGGGAAGTTGGACTACATGGCTCTTAGAGGTCCCTTCCAACTCTAAGGATTCTATGATTCTGTGTTAGGATAGGTATCCCTCTCTCTGCTGACACACTCCTGAGTTATGTCAAGATGCTTCTTTTTTTTTTCCCCTGTTGCCAGTCCCCAACACACGTGGTGCTGGGATCCCTGTAGCAAGTCCATTGAACGTCTCTGTTACAGTAAGCATTGTCACTCTGATTCCTTCCATAAGCCCCGTCCTCTCCCCAAACCTGCTCAAAGCACTGAGCAGCAGGACAGTGGGAAGATCCTGGAGGCTATGCACCTACTTGTTCTGGAAAGATCCTTACATAGATCTTTCCATGGAGCAAACCAGGATCAAAGCTCACCAGACTGAGCAGGAGCTGAGCTCTGTGATGGACTGCCTGCTGAGGCAGCTCTCTAGTAAGAAAATCTGACTGGGAAAGGCTGGTGAGCAGATCAGAGGAAGGTTACTGCGACATCCCAATAATTACCCTAGTTAGCTCTTCAGTGCTTCGCTCCTTGATGCAGATTGCAAAGAGCTTTTTACAGTTAAGATCTGCATCAGTGTTCATACTTCTGCTGTGTTATTAGCTAGTGCAGTTGCTTTGGGTGACAAAATCCTCATGTTTAGCATTTGCTGTTACAAGAGGTACATTAGTACACTGTCATGTACAGCAGAAAATACTGTGGCCAAGTACAATGTATATATTCTCACCAAGTATACTGTTAACGTCCCTGCAATGCATAAAATCTGAGTCAACTAAACCCAAATTTTCCTTTTGATGGAGGGTATCCCAGCAATCTGTGCTAATGGATCAAAATGAGATATAAAGATTTTTTTTTATTTCTTCCTTTCTGTCTGCCACCGCATCCTGCAGTAACTCTGAGGGTTTTGACAATCATTTTTTTTTTGTGAGCTGCTTTGCTGTTTGAAAGTTGAGTCTGCCTGTAGATAAAGCAGAAGAGGGAATTAATGTTGCTTTGTGTTTTCCCTCCATGGAGCACAGAGAATAAAAAGTTACTTTTAGGGGTCAAAACTCTGCTGGAAGAAAAGATTTCATCCCCTCAGTCCCAAGAAGCAGCACGGTTCATCCTGCTCTGGTTGCCCTCAGGCCAACAATGTAGTAAATAAATAATTTAAGTAAATTCCTGTCTTTCCACCCAGAGTGGTTCCAATATAAGATACTGAACAAATCCTGTCCAGAGCAAGTGATGATCGTAACCACGAAGGGACTGAGAATAGGAAGGAACACTGATGGCATCATAAAACTGCTTTTGGACATCTTCCACGTGATCACGGTCTATGCTATTTCTGCAGAAATATGCGATATGCTGTGATCCACAATACTGTGTGCACATCTATTAAATGTTGCATGAACAACAAAGCCATAGGGAACATAAAATATTGAAGCTGAGCAAATGGATATCTCAAAGTAGGGAAATGCGGAGCTTTTCACCTGTAGGTCACCAGTTCAAAAACCACCTCATATGAATGCCATTTTAACAGTGGATGTAACTTTGTAAGGTTGCATTGGCTGAAATTACATCACCCATCTCCTCTTGGATAAACAGTTGTGTCCCTCAACTTGTTTTTGGCACTGGTATCATTTTTGGGGTAGAACAGCCAGGTTTTAAAGATACTCTGAGATTGTGAGCTTTCCCAGTGTGTCTAGGACTGAGGCAGAGTTTGAAAACCTCAGGAAGGATGTCATGGAGAGGTGTGTGTCAGCCTCTTTTCCAAGGTAACATCAACAGGCTGAGGTTTCTAAAAACCCCTGTGAAACTGAGATTCCTCCTTGTGTATAACTAAGTGTGAGGGCTGTAGATCTGTGGGCAAGAATGAGGTTGGAACAAAAATGGTATCCAAGGGGGTAGGAGAACACTTGTGGCTTCCAGTCCACCTGCCTCTTTCCATTTCCTCCCAGCTCCTGGGCTGCTGTTGTCACAGGTGTTGGTGAAAACGCAGACATGAATGGGAGGGAGATTTGAGTGTCCTTGCATCCCTAACTAAGGGTATTACAGTAATTGCTCTCCCCTTTTTGTGTGAATATACATCCTGCAGACCTAGGGGAAGCAATCATACATTGACAAGCCACAAAGTAAAGGAGAAGCACCTCAGAGACATGTCACACATGGGTTTTGCCAGCCCAGCAAAATGCATTTTGTAAGGAACTAAAAATCATCATCAAAACAGCTGGCTTATTTACTCTGCCGTGCTCACAAGCAAGAGAGGCTATTCCAAGGGATGGCTCCAAAACTGTTTTTTTAGAAACTGAGAAACTGCTACACCTGTGGTTTGCATTTATTCTGTGGATAAAAGTCACATTTGTTTAATGGCTGGGCAGAGAGCTGGGGGACATAATGGCAGGAGCAGATTTGATTTCTCTCTCTTTAACTGAGCCCAGGCAGGCAGAAATGGGCACCTCTGCTGTTGATTGTAGAGCAGCCCGGCACAGGCACAGAACACTTTGGCATCCAGTGCATCCGCTGCTTGCCTAAATTTACAAGCAAATGAAATTTGTAAGAGCACTACAAGGAATTCTGAGTGGATCCCATTCCTCTGCTGTAAGGTCATTATGCAGCACAAAATTAGGCAGCCTCAGCTAGCAGCTGATGTCGCCAGCACACACAAGCCCTAAATACCGCACAGGCTGCAGGAAATTCCCCCATTATTCTCCAGTGAAACAACCACATCAGAAAGGCAATAAAGCTCGGGGAGCAGAGCCTGGTTTGTGAGCGCAGCTTGTCGCTGCAGGCTGTGGACTGGAGGCATGCTGTGCTGCTCTATGGGAAGAGAGAGCTTATCAGTGATGCCTGGCACAGCAGTGCTGTGGAGAGTCAGCAGGTGCCCACGCTCCCACAACAGCATTGGGTGGAAGAGGAATTGAGCTGTGTCCTAAGCAGGCTTTGTTCTAATGTCAGGTGCCCACCTATCCTACAGAGGAACCCTACAAAGGCTCTTCAGGGTGCTTGAGGGGCTGAAGCCACCATCAGCAAGGCTCCAGGCAATGCACTCACACTGAGCCCCCTCTGGAAGAGCCCAGTTGTGTATGTGCTGGGAAAATTCTGCTTTTCCCACCTCCACTGGTAAGAACAATTCACTTAACTGCATCTAAGTAGAGAGATGGCCCTTGTTTGTCTCTTGTGCCCTAAAAGCTGCTTTGAGTAAATCTCATGGTTTGTTTTGGTGGAAGAAATTGTCCAGGTCTTCCCTTCAGACATGTTTTCTGTATTTACTGACTGGTGCTCTGAGAGCATTTGAGTTCACTTGAGGTTATCTATACCTGTGGAGACTCATTGCGTGCCTGCCTGAATAATAGGTATTCTTTCAAAAAGCATCAAGGAATATTTTCAAATCATTCCCACACATGCTCAAAACAAAAGTTTTGTGTTTTTTACTGAAACAAAAACCTCAACATTATTCAGCCTGAAACAGCATTTATTTCTATGGTGTGGTCTATCTTATGTAAGGTTTACAAGAATTTTGAGAAAGTGAGGGGAAAAAAAATGGAATGGAATAGGTAGGTTTCATTTTGAGAACATCCCCTTGTGTGTTCACTACACTTGCTAATGGTGCTGAAATAATTTATTTCCTATTCAATGTTCTGAGGAACTACCTTATCAAGCCTTGTGTCTTAAAACCTTTTATACTTTGTGATATTTCTTGGCATACCGACTCCCAGTCCCCTTGGGTCAGTGATTCATTTTATGTTGTGCCAGAGAAAAGTTGGTGGTTCGTATTAAAATGGAAAGCAAACTTACAAATGCTGAGGTGGGGTGATAAGGACAGAAAGATTGATAACCACAGTTGTTGCTGTTCAGAATTGTTGTGCTTAACAGACCTTAATTTCTGAACTACAGATGACGGGCAAATAATAAAACAATGACGTGATACCTAAACCATTTTCTTGTACTGGACAGAGAAGTTAGAAATGCTGGTAATGCAATCCGTGGGCTTTTTTAATTGACTTTTCATGAATAAAAAGTAATTAGAAAAGGGAGCAGAGAAAAGGGAACTTTTTAAGAATAATGACTGTTAGGACTTCAAAGAACTACCAAACTTTTCAACTTTGAAGGAAAGTAACATCTTATGACAAAAAGCAGAAAATCAGGGAATTTAATGCTTGTTCTAGTTTAATGATGTTTTGTAGTTCCTATACTGTTTTAATAACTATATCACGCTTACCATTTAGTCTTAGGCTGAGCAGTGAATGTTAATAGCGATTTAACTCTCCAGGAATGTCAGTCACCACAGCACATTTTGTGTGACTTGAGGACTTACACTGAGTTGGTGTAAATGGGAAAGTATCCCTTCCATGGAAGCTAGAGCCGCAAGGATCTACATGAACAAAGAGCGCAGGCTGTGCTTTAGCAAACATGCCACACTCAACCTGGCCTGCTTTCCTAGCTTAGTTGGGCAATTATGTCTATGAAGGAAAACAGGATGAATGCATGTCTTATTAAATTTCAGCATGTGAGTTTTCTTAAGACAGGAAAAGGATAATTCTTGATCTTTTGGGCAGGTGGTGTATTGTCTAGTGTTGGCATGTAAGCTTTCCCATGGCTAGGAGGGCTCTTGCTCTCTAAGGAACCTCTTTACTTTGACAGGAGCCATTTGCACTTCCATTTTTTCTTTCTAAGGGGCAGGAGGAGAAGAGAGGTGAGTTGAGGGAGCAGGTGGTGGGGCCAGCCTCAGCTCTGAGGCTTTCAGAGCACCTGCGAAAATTCAGCATGATTTTCATGTCACATCAGTAGGGTTATGCACTGTGATGGTCTGACAGCAGAGAGCTGGGTAAAGAAGCTGCTATAGATATCTGTTTCCAGGATACCCTATACAAACATCCTCTGACATTAGAGCAAGTTTTGATCCTGTTGTTTTTGTCTACTGCTTACATAAATACTGAGCTACAGCAAAGTAGCAAAAGAAGTACCAGCCAGGAAAAAATAGCTTTCTAACAGCCATCTGCTGGGGAGGAGGAGCAGCAGCTGTAAGGAAGGAGAAAATGAACATGGGGTGCTCTCGGTGGGGACAGAAGGTCTTAGTGTGCCTTTTGCCACAGATGACAGATAGGTGTTGAATGGGCTACCTTTTTCAGACATAGTGCTGCCTACATCAGCAGTCAGGAACACAACACACTTTGCTTAACCGCATCTGACTTCAAAGACCACAGGGCTCTTAGAGTTGTGTTTTTGTGTGCAGTGGGAAGAATTGGTGTCCTGGGGACAGTGGATTGACACCTACCTGAAAATGCCCAACCTGGCGATTCCAATAACAGAAACCACAAAGCAAAAGCAGCACATGTGATTTTGTGCACTTACTGAGGGATTTTTTGTGCATTCATTGGCTTGCATACACAGCCTGCCTGACACTGGCAATAAATAATACCTCCTTACCCGAGATATTTTCAGCTACATATGTTTCGCGTATACATAATTTAATTCCTCGCTGTAACTGTGAGATTAAAGTGGGATAAAAATGTGAAACAAAAATATCGTGGATTCTTCCTTCCCGTATTTAAAATGTAACAAGGAAGCATTTTTTATGATCTCTTTTGGTGTTGCTAATATTGAAGTAACATAGACAGTCTTTGGCACGCACACACACACCGGAAAGCTATTTTTCTTTTTTTCTTTTTTTTACTTGCCAGAAGTCCTCCTGTAACTTCGTTTCTTTTTTTCTCTTCTCCATTTCTAAATTTATTTGGTGCCCAGGAAAGCTGTCAGATGGACAGTGTTGCATATCAGAGCATAACCCGAGCAGCACGCGGGCTCTCCACATCTTGCATGTGATTTGGCACTGTATTTCTGGCAGAAGAAGGGGAATGATTCACAACGAATCATTTATCTGACATATTTTGTCTTTTTTTTTTCCTGTTGGTCCGGAAATTGGCCAAGTAATTTTGGAACTCCTGGAAGCTAATGCTAGTTATTTTTTTAAGCCATCCACTGAATGAGATCTGTGAATAGTAATTTGTCTGAAGATTGTACTCGATAGTCAAGATCTGAGATTACAGCTTAAGTAGTTTAATAGATTAGATTTAAAATCATCTAAAAATGACACACCCATTTTGACTTTTAAAAACTCGTGGTTATGGAGCTGAAAAATGCATAAATGTGCGTAAACCAAGACACAGAATATGACTTCTTTAGCATTTCACTCTGAATTATGCAAAACCAAAATCTGCTTTGCCCTTAAAGGTGCATCACAGTGTAATAGGGGGCAGTTTTCACCGCGGTATTTACTCCTTTGCGTTTGCTCAGTTAACATTGCTCAGAAAAGGGCCATTCCACCCACTTCCCACAAGTGCTGCTGGTCACAACATCAAGGCATTGAAGGTGCCACGTGTTGGAGGCCACATCAGGCAGCTTAGTGGTCATGAAAACGTTCAGGGAAACTTTCCTCAGGCCTTTCCTGTGCAGCAGGACACAGCAGAGCATAGTCGTGAATCCTTTCTGACCCTGTTGTGTCAGATTGCCTTAATGACGGTGATTCACACAATAATGTGCTGTATTGTGACTGTACCCTTCCAGACTGACTGGTCAAACAGAGGACAGTGCACCTATCACTATAGCACCAAATTAAAGCAGAAGCATGTGGTAAGTGCTAAACGGGCTGCAACTGGTTTTGCCTCTACAGTAAACTTTATAATTACAAACCTCCTTAAGCTCTTATAGCTTTATGTCTTCAAAGTACTGTGTGAATAACTAATTAATGAATTAATCATTAATGCACCTGGTATAAAGAGCAACTGTTCCTTTGAAGTAATAGGGCATTTCCCAGTTGCTCTTTTATCATGGGGGAAGAGAAAACTAAATGGAGAGGTGTATAATTGGAAGGACTTTTGCTTGCTTGGCTGGAGGCAAGTCCTAGTGCTTAAGATGCCTCAGGGCCTATAAAGATGTTTCCTTAGCATTCCCTGGCAAAATAAAGTCATCTGTCATGTTCCTGCGAGTCAGCCAAGTCTGCAGCACCTGGTAGGGAGCATGGCTGCTGGAGCCCTTCCAGTAGGCAGAGCATGGACTTGGTAACCTCACATTAAGCTGCTTCTTCAGCCTTGTGTTGGATTCTCAGCCTCTTTTGCTCCATCTTAGTTGTGCTTCCTAGTTCCACATTTCCACAGAATCCTGGAGAGATCTACAAACAAGTTTGCTGCTGTCTGGACATTTCACATGCTGTAAATGAGTGCAAAAGTAAGGATATCTCTGCATGTGAAAATGCAGATTTACAGTTTTGTGCCACTGTAAGCGGAGTGGGAAGCAGCAACATCATATATTTTACAAATGCTTTTTTTTTCAAATTTAATGCATTTGTCATCCAGAACCAGACCTGTTTTTACCTGTCTTTAGTATCACCATAGATTTAGCTGGTAGGTTCCAAATCTCCTGCCAGGAGGATCACCATATGAAGAAAGCTTGGTGGCAGCTTACATTCGGAGCAAAAACCCTCTTTTTAGTATTTGTTATCTACCAGTAATGCCAAAAGTAGGATGGTGGGGCCAGTGGGTTTTTCCTCTCTTTCTCTATGAATTGATATCTAAATTTTATGCCTATTTTCTGTACTGTTTCTTTACTTTTTTGTATATGTGTGCATATGTACATTTTTAAGTGCACACATCCATTAATCATAGAATCATAGAACGGCTTGGGTTGTAAGGGACCTCAAGGATCATTAAGCTCCAACCCCCCTGCCACAGTCAGGGCCAACCTCCACATTTAATACTAGAATAGACTGTCCAGGGCCCCATCCAACCTAGCCAGGAACACCTCCAGGGATGGGGCATCCACAACCATTAATCTTTTTCTTTGGTGGCAGTGATGCTGGACTAACAAAGGTGCATAAGTAATTCAGAGAGGGAAAAGAGAAGGAAATACCAATATGCACAGTGTGGGAAATAAGGAGGAGGAGTTGGAAACTGTGGAGCACTTGAAAACCATGATCTTATTGCTGTTATAGATACATGGTGGGATGATTCACATAACTGGAACACCACCACTGAGGGTTACAAGCTTTTCAGAAGTAATAGGCAAGGAGGAGGAGTGAGGGAGTTGTCCCTTATGTTAAAAAGCAGATAAACTGTGAGGAGCTGCCACTGAGAAACAGTCAGGAATGGGTTGAAAGCCTGTGGATTAAAATTAGGAACAGGACAGCTGGTACCAGGGTACTGGTACCAGCTGGAACAGGATAGCTGGGTCCAGTGCAGGCCACCTGATCAAGGGAGCCTTTTGATGAGGCCTTCTTTCTTCAGCTGCAAGAAGTGTTGTGCTTGCAGGCTTTCTCACCCTGATGAGAGAATTCAATCACCCACATATCTGCTGGGAAAACAACATGGTAAGCTGCAAGCACTCCAGGAGACTCCTGGAGTCCATCGATGATAACTTTCTTGTTCAGGTACTGGACAGATAACCCAGAGATTAGGCATTGCTCACCAATGCGGAAATCATTAAACACAATAGGATCAGAGGCAGCCTGTGTTGCAGTAACTTTGCCCTTGTTGAGTTCATGTTCTTGAGGAATGTGGGCTGAACATCAGTTGAGCGAAGTTCAGGCTGTTTAAAGAACTGTTGGATGAGAATCCTGGGAAGCTGTCCTTAGAGACAAAGGAGTGGAGTAAAGCTTTAAGGATAGCTTTCCGAGAATGCAAGAGCTCTCCATCTCTTGGGATAAGGAAGCAGGCAGCGGAGGCAGGAAACTGCCATGGCTTGGCAAGGACCTGCTGGTCAAACAGAGGGAAAAGTAGGAGAGGCTTTATTGTGGCCTTCCAGTATTTAAAGGGAGTTTATGCAAAGGAGGGAAAACAACTTTTTACATGGGCAGATAGTGATAGGATGGGGAATGGTCTCAAACTAAAGGAAGGAAGATTTAGATTAGACATCAGGGGGAAGTTTTTCACTGAGAGGATAGTGAGGTGCTGGCACAGGCTGCCCAAAGAGGTTGTGGATCCCCCATCCCTGCAGGTATTCAAGGCCAGGCTGGATAGGGCTTCAGGCAACCTGATCTAGTACCTCATCTAGCGGTTGGAAACTCTGCCTGTGGCAGGGGTGTTGGAACTTGGTGATCGTTGAAGACCATTCTAACCCAAGCCTTTCTATGACTATACTATGTCATATGTCTTTCTATGACTATACTATGAAATAGTATATGTATATATATATGTATATACTATGAAATAGTATAGTCTGGCTGAAGAGATGCATATCCCGTCACCAACCCCACTGATGTCCATGATGTTACTTACATACTGAAAGAATCCAGTTTAAAATGGAAAATGGAAATTACAGTGCATGCTTATTAGAAGCTATTATGAACAAGGATGAAAGGGAAAGGGATTTCCGGTACTTTGATGTCTAGCTAAATATTTAAGTTCCCCAAAGCCACAGTATCCAAATGTATAACAACCTTTTTGTTAGTCATATAAGTTTCCATGTAACTGAGGGGTTCAAATCCTTAAAATGGCTTTAAAAAATGATTTCTATGTTTGACTAGAAAAAAGCTGTCAAACATGTAAGAGCTGATGCGGAGACAGGGCAAGGGGTGTGGTGATGGGTACAGGAGGATTGAGCTCAGCAAGCATTATTTCTGCTCATCCTTCCCTCATCCCTGTCGCTGGGGAGGCTGAGCACAAGAAAGAGCGGCTGCTTGGGCTGGGCAGCTGCAGGGCTCAGCGATTGCTGAGATTTATAACAGTCAGCCTGGGAGCTGCTTGTGGTTTTGACAATCACTTCTGCTGAACAAAACAAGCTGCTACCAACGTGAATTTGAATTTATTTATTTTAAATCCATAAACACGAATGAGACACGTTCTGGGACAAGGCAGGGACGTCACCCCATTTTGAGACCAGACCCTGACAAAGACAAGTGCTGTGATTTGAGACAACAAAACAAACTGTTTAGGAAGACAAAGGATAATAAACTAAATGTATTTTAATCTTGCTCAGTGTGTCAGACATGTGACTCCTGAAGATATTTGCAGTGTCAGGATTGATGCGAGACTCTCTAGATGGCTCCCCTTAGAGTATGGCTTCATTAATTGACTAATGTTGGAGACTATTAGTCTTTCCTTTCAGCATACAGAAACAAACCAGTGCAAGTTGCAAAGTGCTTCCTGATCAAGCAAAGCTGTGAAGCATAGGGACAGATGATGATGTTTGAAGTGAAGTGCTGGTCCAGATGAGTGACTGAGTCAGCTACATCTGCAGAGATGCAATCTGTATGGATTCTTCTGAATGCAAGTTACACTTCACCCATTCTGATTTCCTTTTCTCTGGCATTTTACTGTTATTTCTTCAGTCTTTCTATTATTCTGACCTGCCATCCACAGGTTTTCTGATTCTTCAGCAGTAGCTATGACTTTGCTGTGGGAACTCTGAAACTCATTAACGGAAAGACTTGGCTTTAAGCAAATGTCATATCACATTAGTGTAATTCTCAGGCAGTAGCTCACTCTTAGCTAGTTCATTTGAGCAGAGCTTGAAATACCTCCTTGCTGCATCATAGAGATGTTCTGATGATGCTGATTACTTTTGTCTGCATCTGTTTTGACTGATAACTCAAGCAACTATTAGCATTCTGCATGCAGCAGGAGCTTTTCTCAGCTCTTGTCAGAAGTAGAGGACAGTGGTGAAGGGGAAGAGAATTTGTAAGCAGTATTCTAATGAAAATAACCTATGGAGTCTGAAAGTATTAATGAGAACTGTTACTATAATTAGATACTGTGTGTGCGTATAGTACATACATATATATTACATTACACTTTGCTTGGGGTGCAGTGTTGGGATCTTGCAGCAATCAAGAAGATATCTAAGGTGTGCTAGCAGCATTCCACCATATTACTTGCATCTGCTTTTACAGGTTGAAGGAAGGGGAAAACAGAGCTTTGGCATTTTCATATATAGCCACTGAATCCTGTGTAATGGCTCCTCCTGGACCACATGTTAATCCTTCTTTTATTAAGATGACTGCATAGATGGCTTACATTCTTGCTTTGCGGTCTTCTGCAAAGGTTGCTAACATTACTCACGGAGCTCATGAGAAGAGTATATCTTAAAACACTAGACAGATCAGTAGAGAAGTGAGGCTGACAAAGAGGAGGTTTTAGACCTCTGCAGTGTATCAGTAGGTACACTGGTCTGGTGTTGCTTGACGTGCTTTGTACTCCATGTTGCTTGTGTCTGCACAGCCTCTTCCACCTCCTCTCTCTTTATACTGAACACTGTATCCATCCCTGATTCCAACACTGGCTACCTATTCAGTCATGGTATCAAAGGAATATTAAATTCATAATGACAGAAAGCTGAGAAGCACAGAAACCCTCTTAAAGTATGTATCGGTAATCCAAATTTCAAAGCATGTTAGCATCTCTGTAATCTGGCTGCTTATTTTGGGCTGGGAGCTTCACTGAACGTGTTCCCAGCTTCCTAGAGTGCAGGAACAACAGAGAAAACATGAAAAACCATAAATACATAAATAGGTGGATGGAAAATATAGTCTCTGATCCTGAACTGCAAATAGACTAAGTAGGGAATGTGTTTTCTTTAAGATGGCAGGCAAGCACAGTAAGCAAGGAGGAAATGAAAGCAAGTGGGGTAAGCTTTTCAAGGGCTTTAAGCAGCTGCACAACATTGAGTTTATTCCTAAAAAGAAGCTTAGTTTTAAGTTAAGGCCAGCCTGAGCTCTGCTGCTTATTATTAAAGTTGTGGCCCTATTTGTGCCAGCAAAGGACAGGGCTGTTCAAGGAGTGCAACCAGTTCTGCCCACTCACTGAGCAGTGTGGTAGGGGCACAGCCCTGAACAGGGAACAGCTCTGGAGAAAGCTGTGCTTGTGGCCAGTCTTCTCTTCCTTTCACTTTCTTGGTGCACGAAGTAAGGTCTGTGTTCATCATCCAGACAGAAGAAACTGGTCTTTGGAGTATGGCGTGCTGTGGAGAAAGGGGAAGCCCAGTCACCAACGGAAATTAGAGAAGTGATCAAGCTTGACCCCACCTGCATATCCCCTTTAAATTGGACAAGTAAGATTAACATATGATCAGAGCAATGGTTATTGGCCTTTCTTTGCCCAGACTGATGTTTCTGGAGACAGCTCTGTGGGTTAAAGGTCTGGCTCTGGGGAGCAGCATCTCCATGCTGAGAGAGAAAGTCAGGATGTTGCCTGATGTGTGACTGAGGAGCTTCCTCCCAGCACTGCTCAGCAACTCCAGAGCAAACCTAGCAGCTCAGCATCTGCGGCTTAAATAGCTCCTAGGCGTCACATCAGGATTTCAGTTTCTTTCTCAAGGCAGAGCTGGGCTTGGAGGATCTTCCCAGGACAGCCTGAAACTTGGACTCTGCCTCTTGTAAGCACAGCCCTTCCACTGGTTGGCTGTGAGCTGTAAAGCACTGGGACTTATAAAATGCTCTTTGCAATCTCAAACCCCTGTGGCTCTGAGAAACAGCTGTTCTCATCTGAACCTGAGAAGTTCACTGACATGGATACTGCTAAAATCAGCATCTGGTTTCATGGAACGCAGTAGGGCTTTAACCTGCAGATGGTCTGGTCCACACTGTGGCTGCTTTGTTCAGTTATGTTTGGAAATCTCTTGGCTGTATGCACTGGAGATCTATATATATAGAAGTCCTCTCATTTTTGCTTATGAGGCAAATGGTTGATTTTTTTTTCTTTACAATTTCCTATTTTTTCACAGATAACATCACACAAATAGTGCCAGAATTAGTATTAGTTATGAAAGAACATAATGATATGATTTGCTTGTGCAGCAAGCAGAATTTGTTTTTAGGGACATGACAAGAGGTGAAGGGCATGTCCATACAAGGACATGCTGGATTACACCTGGTGGGCTGTCAGCTCAAGGTTAACAGAAGGACAATGAGGATTTTGTCACAAACAAGCTTATCTGGGAAGAGAGAGTGAGAAGGTTTGTCACTGGCCTGAATGTTGGGGTCTCAGGTGACAGTTGGAATGAGTCACTGATTTGCTGTTCCACTAGGGAAATTCATACCGTCCACTCTCAATTTCCCTTGATGTTCCCGGCCCTCATAGGGTTTCTGTTCATTCCATTCATTACCAGGCAAAAAGAATTTGATTTTCATACTCCTTAAGTGAGACAAAGTTAGAGAAACGAATAAGACAAACAAGGTCATATCCTGTGGATGGTTTGGTTAGTTACTTTCTGTGCAAGTGAAATAGAATCTGGATTGTTTTTTGTTTGTTTTTTGTTTTATTGCACCTTCATAGAATCACAGAATCACAAGGTTGGAAACGACCTATAAGATCACCTAATCCAACCATCTTCACATTACCACTGCTACCACAAGCACTAAACCAGATCTCGCAGCTCCTCATCCAGATGCCTCTAGAACACTGACTCCACCACCTCCCTGGGCAGCCATTCCAGTGCCTAACCACTCTCTGAGAGAAAAAGTTCTTCCTTATGTCTCACCTAAACCTCCTGTGGTACAACTTGCGGCCATTTCCCCGGGTCCTGTTTGTTGCCTGGGAGAAGTGGCCAAACCCCTCTTCACCACAGCCTCCCTTCAGGAAGTTGCAGAGTGCGATGACGTCTCCCCTGAGCCTCCTCTTCTCCAGACTAAACAATCCCAGCTCCCTCAGCCGCTCCTCACAAGACTTGTGCTCCAGACCCCTCACCAGTTTCGTTGCCCTTCTCTGGACACGCTCCAGGTCCTCAATGTCTTTCCTGTAGTGAGAGGCCCAAAACTGAACACAGCACTAGAGGTGCGGCCTCACCAGTGCTGAGTACAGGGGGATGATCACCTCCCTGCTCCTGCTGGCTATTTCTAATGCAGGCCAGATGCCATTGGCCTTCTTGGCCACCTGGGCACACTGTGGGCTCATGTTCAGCTGAGCATCAACCAACACCCCCAGGTCCCTTTCCTCTTCACAGTCATCCAGCCACTCGTCCCCAAACCTATGGCGCTGCATGGGGTTGTTGTGGCCAAAGTGCAGGACCTGGCACTTGGCCTTGTTGAACCTCATTCCATTCACCCCAGCCCAGCTTATCTAAATCCCTCTGAAAGGCCTCCCTACCCTCAGGCAGATCGACACCACCTCCTAGCTTGGTGTCATCTGCAAACTTACTGAGGGTACACTCAATCCCCTCGTCTAGATCATCAGTAAAGATATTAAACAAGATAGGCCCCAGTACCGACCCCTGGGGGACACCACTTGAAACAGGTTGCCAGCTGGACTTAACTCCATTAACCACCACCTGTTGGGCACAGCCCTCTAGCCAGTTCCTTACCCAAAGGAGTGTGTACCTGTCCAGGCCATGGGCAGCCAGTTTCCCCAGAAGAAGCCTGTGAGAGATCATGTCAAAGGTTTTGCTGAAGTCTAGGTAGACTGCATCAACAGCCTTTCCCTCATCTACCAGTCTGGTCACCCAATCATAGAAGGAGATGAGGTTGGTCAAGCATGACCTGCCTTCCATGAACCTGTGCTGGCTGGGCCTGATCCCCTGGACACCACACATATGCCGTGCGATCTCACCCAAGATGATTTGCTCCATTACTTTCCCCGGTACCGAGGTCAGGCTGACAGGCGTATAGTTCCCTGGATCCTCCTTATGGCCCTTCTTGAAGATGGGAGTCACATCAGCAAGCCTCCAATCCTCTGGGACCTCTCCAGTTAACCAGGAGTGCTGACAGATGGCTGAGAGCGGCTCGGCAGTCACCCCCACCAGCTCCCTCAGCACCTGAGAGTGTAGCCCATCCGGTCCCATGGACCTGTGACAGTCCAGGTGGAGGAGGAGCTCCCTGACTGTCTCCACCTGCATCGCTAGGGGTGTTTTCTCAGTAGCATCCCAGACTTCCAGATCAGGGCATAAAAAGGGCATAAAAAATTCACTTTGCCTTAAATTAATTTAAAGCCAATGTAAATGACAGGCAGTAAGGGAGGGGGAGAGGAAAAGGCACAGTGACCTTCAGAGGAAGCATTAATCTAGTGATGTAGGATTGCTCCACAATTAGGTATTGGTATGTACTCTTTCGGTATTCACACCATTGCTAAATAGCTGTTACGGAGGCTTTTCCAAAATGGGGTTCTTTGTGTGCCAGAGTAGGTTTCTTTATGTTTTTACTTTGTGATGGTTAACAGTAACACTGCATGAAATAGTTTTTGTGATGGCTGAGTAGCTCTGCTTAAATGTGACCATCTCAAGGAAAATCATCACGTGGCAGCTCTCTGGAAGAACTTGGTACTTTTAGTGAAATATGAAGCTTCCAGTGTTAATGTAAAATAAATCTGACTTTCATTCTCCTGAAACAAGAACTTAGAAGAAAGTAAGTTCTTAGCTACTGGATGATTTATTTTTAAATCTTTACAGTTTTTGAGAAGTTACTAATAAGTCACATAGACCACAAGATTTCATTGTCATAGAAATGTGTCAGGCAGTAACCTAAATAAAAAATTCCTACTAGGATGTACTGGCTAACTGGAGATTAACAGAGGCTCCTAGGCAATGTAAATAGCATGCCTGTGGATAATACTTATTTTTGTCTGAATTCTAGTGAGAAAAGCCTAAGAAAGAATTCCTGTTTTCTACCTGGTGGTTGTTATGTAAAAGTCACCATTAAACTGAACTTCTAAAGCCCATCAACAGCTTGCATAGTTCCACTGTAAGCTATTCTTCCTGTCCTGAGTTGGATGGAGTGCTGTCTACAGCTTTCGGTTTGCAGTCATTCCCATGAGCTGTGCATACCTGCAGAGAGAAAGATGAAGAGATGCTCATCCTTTTTGTCTGTCTTATTCCCTCATTTCCTCTTTTGAGGTAACTCAGGTTGAAGAGCTCATGAACACATGGCAGTTGGTGAGAGGACTGAGACTGGAAAAAGCATTTTCTGATCTCAGTCCAGGGTTGGCTTGTCTGGGCAGTGCTGCATTGGGCTGTGAGGGAGCTGGTGCAAGGAATTCCTGAAGTTACTGAAGAGGAACATAGGAATACAACTCTTCAAATCACAGGCCAAGATACAGTCTGTTCATGCCATGAGATTAGGCTAATTCTCTTCCTTCCTAGTGGCCTGAGAAAGTAGTGGGAGGGAAGGAAGGTGAAGGAAAATAAGAACAAGTGGCACGTAGACGGAGAAAAGCAGCTGATAACAAAGTGTTCTCCTGTTATAGACAGTGGATTTCATGGGAGATACCAAGCTGTTTGGAAAGCAAGAGGGGAAAGTGCCATTCTTTTGCAGAAGATGGTCAAGACTGCTAAATCTCATTTAAGTAAAGTAGACACAGTTTTAAGACACAATAATGCCTTCTGGTGATGTACAGGGAATTAATGACCAGAACAAC
The DNA here is from genome assembly GCA_035772895.1 of Perdix hodgsoniae. NCBI lineage: Eukaryota > Metazoa > Chordata > Aves > Galliformes > Phasianidae > Perdix > Perdix hodgsoniae. The sequence continues at coordinate 5,537,431 of JAPSGF010000046.1, read as the reverse complement.
ACATTCTTAAACACCAGCTTCTCTAGCTTTATAATGTGGAAAGCCACAACAGAAATTTCTTGTGCTTTATGTATGCTGGCTAATATTTTCTAAATGGGTCCTATTGGTTGCAGTGTTTATGCATAAATCAGTATTTATCAAACAATGTTAAGTTTTGCCTACTTTATCGAACAAAAAAGTCAAGATTTTAGTTTATTCTCTTGATGTACATTAGGGGCAGAGAATTCAGAGGAGGAAAGTATCTGCTTGAAGTAGATACCATGGAATCAAAAGGGAAGCACTGAATGGTAATAAACCTTTATTGATTTGGTATAACTGAAAAGTGGATATCTTAGTAACAGAGAAGAACTAATTGGATCTGCAGGGAACAGAAACAGATGGAAACTTTTTATGGTTAGGATTATTTTGGAAATAGATTTGCATGCAGATATGTTACAAATCTACTTATGAAGCTGAGAATTTTTTTTTTTTTCCTAGCTATTTTCATTTGGGATCTGAGTTTTTTGTTGGTTTTTTTTTCCCTCACCTCTCCTCTCTGCCACAATACATCCAGACTACCCTAAGTTCTGACTCTGAATTGGCATCATAGTTCATTTTCAAAATTGGGACAGACTTTCTGGGCATCTTATGCAAAATCAAACATACGTTAATCAAACAGCATTAAATGTACTGAAAGGAGTAAATGTGGCCCAAAGAAATGCCGCATTTTGTGTTAAGATGTCTCTGTGAGAACTTTTTATTGGAATGACTTCTTCAGGTGGACCAAGAGATGTTACGGACACTCTTTTCCACTGGAGGCTGTGAGCAAAGCATCTGTATTTGGATGATGTATATAAATCTTTCAAAGCACTCCTGAAATATTCTTGCATAGCAACATGGTGCATGGTCACAGAGAGGGTGGTGAGGCACTGGAACAGGTTGCCCAAGGAGGCTGTGGATGCCCCATCCCTGGAGGCATTCAAGGCCAGGCTGGATGTGGCTCTGGGCAGCCTGGGCTGCTGGTTGGTGACCCTGCACATAGCAGAGGGGTTGAAACCAGATGATCATTGTGGTCCTTTTCAACCCAGGCCATTCCATTTAGAAGGAAGCAGCTGCCCTCTGCAATGTTTTCTTGGGTGAGAAAACAAAACAAAAGAACAACAACAACAACAACAAAAAGAGTAATTCTCTTTCCCAGACATTTCAGGAGAAGCTAGGAAGCAAAAGCCTTCCTTCAGCTGAGATATCACACTTTATGAGGTATTTTTTATGACAGCATCAGGTTGTGCCAATAGCTATGATCCATATAGATCAAAATGTACAGATGAGACTTCTTCACGAGCTTATATGTTCATTTTGAACTTCTAATTTTTTTTTCTGTTGATCTCTATTTGTTAAACAGAGTTTAAATAAGAATTCAGAACATCAAATAACCGATGGCAAACACTAGGAAATTAAAAGCAAAAAGCCCAATCACATTTCAGCTCATGTTTCCTTGGAGAAACTTTAACTTTCCCATTCATCAAGACACTGACTGACCCATCCCTGTGCAGACTCATGTGACGTAAACCAAGCAAGGCTTCTCTTGGTATCTCTAGCTATTCTCTGTGCTGAGGTATTTGTTCTTATGGGATCAATCTCAGCCTGAAAATCTTTGCTACCTTCATCCTCAAAAAAGACCAATGATTGCCGGGGAAAATGGCCCATAAAGCAAGAAGATTAATATTTTCTGTGCATTCTGTTGTGTCTTTTCTGTGCCCTCCAAAAACCATGAGTGATATCTGAAATAGTGAATGGCAGGGTTTAAGTGGCAGTGTTCTTCAGAGAAACTCCAAGTGACGTGAGGAGCAGTTGGATTTTGTACCTCAGTTCCTCGGGCTGCCTTTTCACTGACTACTACTACAAAGCTGTCTTCCATCTTCCAAATAAGCAAATTACTTTGATCTGAAAAATGTCAGATAGTATTAGGCTTTTCTTAGGAATTAATCTAGATAAAAGTAAAGCTGCCCCTCTAGGCAAGGAAGTTTTGCATCTATAAACTACCGCTTCATATGGAGCACTATAAAATTAATATATCACTGATAGCTTTATATTTTCATTTGCCTACACAGCAGTTACATCCCAGTGACTTCCCCAAATTGGATATTAATGATTTATGCTTTGCAACTTTGTATATCCATAAAGATGAGCTGGACAATCTGAAAAATCAGAGACCGTGCCTAGGCACTCCTAGGATTTTCCCCTTGATTTACTGTCAGGCACTCAGCTCAGCTGAATTTAATCACAATATAGAAAGCAAGGTCCACTGTAATACTGACCTAAAACAGGATTCACGGAGAGTCCCATAAGCAGGGATAGCAGAGGAGCTTCCTGCAGGGGAACAAGCCAGGCTTTGTGTTTGAAGCCCCAGAAAGCACTGATCCTTTCTGGAGAGCTGTGCGGTAAATCAGTGGGATCTGCAGTGTTCTGGGGAGAAATCTGGAAGGATGAAGGAATGGTTCATGTTGGCAAAGCTTTAGCATCGTTTTGTGTCTTGTGGCATTTGTGGTGGACATGGTATGTCAGTGCTGGGAAAAGCGACACCATGTGTATTAACTCTTATTGGTATGTTCTCCTAATTCACTTGAAAAATTATTGCATTCCAACTTGCATGGTCTGTGTCTTTCTCACCATGTCCCTCTCTGCCTGGGTAGGGAGACTTAGTATGGCCTCTCAAGGTTTAGGACACTCAGTCCGGTTTATCGATGTTAATCAGAATTCCCAATTCTCTGGTTAATGCTTAGAGCAATAGACCAGCTTTCTCTCATCTTTTCTTTTGAGAATGCAAGTACAGCCTGTAAAACGCTTGAAATGCTGCTAAGGCTGATCTTGAAGGACAGGAGAGTAGGAGAATTTTCATCTGTTGATCTCTAGCTGTTCTCATTAGGCAGCTAGAGCTAGATGGTTGTTCACTTGTAGGGCTTTTATCATTGTAATCAGCTGAGTTTGTTAAAATACTTTACTGGGAAGGTTGCAAGGAATTTACGAAAGAGGCTTTACTAGGCCAAGACTTGCTGCTGCCCTTCATATTTTCATTTATTTTTCCATGTAGCCAGTCCAAAAGATCAGCAGTTTTGGTGTGTGTTCTCCATTGCTTGTCCTGGTGCTTATTTCTGCCCAGAACTCTCATGGGTCCAGGGGCTGTGGCTGGGCCTTTGAGAGGTGATCAACAAGTATAACAAGACCTGGGCCCATGGCTCCTGCCTTTCTGGTCCTAGCCCCCTCTGCTCTCTATGGGAAGCAGTTGTTTTTTTCTGGAGCAATAACTGACTAACCAGACCTTATGTCTCATTGGCATGCTCTTAGCCTCCAGTAAACTGGATATAACTTCTTTTTTTTCTTTCTTTTGCTAAGGAGCAAGTAAAGATCATTTGGCTGAAGCTAGGAAGACAGGCAGAAGTGGAAGTAAAATAAAAAGATTCTTGAAATTTCAGGTGTCCCCGTATTCTGGAATTTCAAGCAACAGAGCTGCTGAGAATTAACAGGACAACAACAAAAAAAAAAATATGTATCTGTGTGATTAGTGACTTCCGTGTTGGAATCACAGGGTCCGGCAGGCATGAGCACCCTGTACTCCCCTCAGCCTCATGATGGATCAGGGAGGAGCTGCCTCCCTTCCAGAACATCTTGGCTTTTGCAGTCTTCTGTGAACCTTCTAGACTCTTTTTCCCAGTACTAAGCTCTGTTTTCTTTCACTGTTCTCCAAGTGAAAATCTTATTTCCTCTTGGCTTTAAATAAAGCACCAAATACTGTTTTTACTCATTTGAACAGTCCCTGACTTCAGTGGCTGGTTCACTTCTTGGTTCTGATGAGTGCTACTTTCTTCTTCCAGGCATTTATACTCAGGGGAGCCCACTGCTAACACAGAGAAGCCTGCCTCCCAGCACTGGGGCTCAGCTCTGGCTTAGCTGGGCAGGGTTGGATTTGGGAAGCATAATTACATTTCCTTCTGAATTCCCTTACTCCACATGGCACGAGAAATGAGGCACAGAGATGAAGCAGAAACCACAAACTGCTAATATTATAGCATTATTTATATGGTGATGAAAATGAACAGTCCTTGCATACAGCTGTGCTACCAGTTTTTGAGGACAAGCTACAGTGAGCCTGGGGCGGTCCCTTTGCTCTCTGCCAGCCTTGCTGTTCCTTGTCCCTGTCCCGTAGCTCAGCAGCATGCCAAGCTAGACAGAAATGGTCTCTGTGCTTGCACAGCTTGTGCAGAATCCTCAGTGCAGGCAGATCCAGAGCATCACTGGAACAAAATACGAAGTGATAATAATCCCTGCTATTAGTCCATTTAAAACAGGTCAAAATGACTGCCTAATTGTCATAATTGTCTTCTGGCATTGCCTATGCAATAAACCTTTTGGCTCACGTATAGACGTGCTCAACAGTAGGCATTCCTGTCTTATAACTGAGTTCAGAGATGAATACCTCCTCTTCACATTGCTGCCATCTGCTGCAGCTACTGTTTGGTCACTGAGGGACCTTGATCAATGGTTGTAGGCTCAGCACCAGTGCTGATGCTTTGCCCTTTCATACTGCCATGCTGCAGTGAACTAAAGAAACCAGTGCAGTATCCACATGAACAGTCCTGCAGGTGAACTAAGAGACAACTAGTCTGTTTAGCCCCTGCCTTGGGGCAGGACAAATGGAAAGAATAAATACGTTTGTACAATAGGTCAGTCCACAGAAGGGCTAAAAGTAATTTCTGAATAACTGCACTAATTGGAGTGTTTCAGGGCCTGATGCTGTCAACTGCCGTTGCCGTGTGCCTGATGTTACTTTGCTGATAGTGCCATTGAGATGAGCAAGGTGGTCATTTCCCAGAGTCCCTCCCAGATCTGACTTACGTGATGAGAAGACAGGGCAGTGCGATGTGAGCTGAGCACAGAGCTGCTTGGGCTGCATTTAGCATTTTAAAACATGTTTTTACTTGCACCTCCTTTGGGGGATGGAGAGGGACATGTAGGTTTGTATCCTGCTATGGAAATTCTGGTCTGCTCCAATTTCCAGCAGAGGTGAAATGCAGCTCTTAGCAGGCTGACGAAAATTACATGTTGTCGTTTTAATTACTGCTTAGGGACATTGAAGCTTGGAGTCCTTGTGGACATAAAGGCATCCTCCCATCAGTCCTACATCCCGCACTGAGGCAGCAAGGAGCTCTCTGGCCACCTGCTGGACCCTCGTGGGACTTATTGCCAAGGCAATGTATGGAAGTGACCTCATGGCAAATATCAGGTCTGAGAGAAGGTGACTGTGGGCTGTGAGGTTTGAGAAGTGCTGGTGATCCACTGCTTCGGGCTGAGTGCTTTGAGTGGCAGCTGGGTATGCAGTATGCTAATCTCCGAGAGCCAGATGGAGTGGATTTCATGTCAGAAGGCATTTTCCAGGGATCAAAGCGGTTTATAGCAATAATTTATTTTTACCTTTAAATGAAAAGAAATATGATAAATGTTAAAACGGCACTTCATTCATGAGCCTTCCCTCCCTGGGGTATGATTAGCAGCAGATAGCTGGGTCTCCCTGCTGTGCCCTGTTGCTTGGTTACTCTGCACAAGTGCACTGGGCTTTCATTTTCTGTCTTATGTGAGCAGAAGCTATAGAATAGAGAAGTTCAAAGAACTGAAAGGCTCTCAGAGTACGTCCGGCTGTATTCCCACGCACTTGGGCACCAGTGGTTCCACGTGCACAGTGCTTCCTGTGAATGGAAAGAGGCTTATTCTGATGGCGGGTGTAAAGCAGCTCTCTGCTGGAGGCAATGGAATAAAACAGCACGAATGAGATCAGAATCACGCCCAAAAGATTGATCCTTCAAGGGAAGCAATTTAGTTTCATTAGGAGAGTAAGAGAGATTAGTATCACAGTGGTATGATAAACTTTAAAGGCCCTGGAAGAACTATTGTCACTCCTTAAGTCAATATTGATTGCTAAAAAAAATAGTGTCGGACATACTTATCTCATAAAACAGAACTGACTTGACAGGCTGTATACTTGGGGAGCACACTGCATCTCCCCTTTCCCTGCTCTGCTCCAAGTAAAGACAGAGCTCCCCGTGCTGGCTCTCAAGAGCCACGAGGTATGAGCAGCTTGGACCCCAAGGGAAGCTCCCCAAAAAGTGTGAGGAGAACAGGATACAGGAGTGATGGCATTGTCTCCTGCACATGCTCAAGGTGCAGGATCAGGCTTTGCTCATGCAGATCTGCTGATTGCTTATGCATCCGTCACAGGTCCTTTGGACTGTCGAAATGCTTATCTTCTTGTTCCATCTGTCCTGCTGATGTGTTCTTAAATACATACACAGAATTTTGCCTGAAAAAGATATATGGGAATTCAAATGCTTTTGCGAAAATTCTGTAATGCTTGACTATAAGCGATTTAGCAAGTATGTGTGAGAAGTTCAGTTTCTTGCTTCAGGTGTGGAGGATGAGGGAATTGCTGGAGGGAGAAGGGGTGCTCAGGAGTTGGGATGTTTGTTGCTATGTTTTGGGTGCATACCAAAGGTGCAGCTGTCTGCTGGGCAAAGAGGAGCTCTCCTGAGTGCTCCTATTCCTTATTAGCTCTGAAAGGCTGCTTGAAGTAGCAATTGTTCTCTGCGGAGTTGTGAGTGTCCCTGACACCTCATCTATCACGTACAGTCTTCTCCTGCTAAGTCCAGAGGGAGCAACTTCAAGGAATCTCAAGGTGGACAGTTACTATCTTTTTCCCTCTCCTGATCTTCTACAGATGGTGATTTCCAAAGCAGTAATTCCAAAGCAGCATATTTACAAGCTCTATCACTTATTTTCTGGTATTCTGAATTGAGTATAAATGTGCTCGTACCTCAGATATGTTATGCTTACTCTCATCAACGTTTCATGTTGTGATCTATGCTTTTACCATCCCTGTATTTAGACCAGCAGCAAGTCTTTCTGTAGCCAGATACAATTTACTGAGAAAGCAGTTCCTTCCCTGGCTGCTTGGTAATATATGAAAGAAGATTCCTTTTATCCTAGGGAGCTAGACAGTCTTCCCTGGTTACCTATAAAATTAAGGTACTGCATATTTAGCTAGAAATGCATAAGGAAAGCAGGTCTTATTTTCACTTAAAATATCTCTAAGGCAGTCACTGACAGGCATCTTGGTTGAGAGCATTTGTCTGGTTTTCAGTTGACAAGCCAAACATGTAGATGTATGGAAACAAAATGGACTGACTTGGTCCAAATGGATTTTATACAGTTACCACATTAGGTAGGTATAAACTCTTCCTTCTTACATATTTTTTTCCCATTTGATACCAGCGCATCCATTTGGGAAGGTAATGACCACACCATGTAAAATCATTAAAATAAAAGCGATAGGAAAAAAAAAAAGCATGCTAGGGCAGGACATTGGCCCAAAGCTTTCAACCATCTTTGTCTCCATGTCCCTGAAGGTAACATCCAGAAAGGAGATTAGTTACTTCCTAGTAATTGCAGCTCAAGAAGACATCCCCTATGATAAAATACATGCTATGTAGCATTTCATGAGAAACCCTTCAGGATAACCTGCCTGGTCAGAAATGGATGCACAGTGTGAGAGTGCATCCTGCAGGTACTGTCATGCGTGTCTTGTATCTTCTCTGAGTAACATCAGTGCAATTGGAGATACTTTTAAATCAATACGGATGATAATTAAATATTCTGCTTTAAAAAATGGAAAATTGATTTTTAACCAGGAGGAGATTTCAATAAGGTCAGTAGGGGGATGATGATTAGTAAATCAGCTTTTGTTTACAGTTTACAAAGTCTCAATCACAATGACTTAGATTTGTAATCATTAGTAAACCCAGCTTTCCTCAGGGAAAAGTGGTAGTCAGGACCTTCTCTCAGAGAGGGGCAGTTGGCTCTGCAGCTTGTGTCGATAAGCATCGATTGGCTTCACAGGAGCCTTGCTGATTTTCACCTGCCAAAAGCCTGGCTCAGGAAATCACTCTGAGACACCTCTAACTGTAACCTTGTCTGCTCATCTCCCTTGAGATCACTTGGCTTGGGCGGTACAAACCCGTGTCCTTTCTGCACTGAGCAGTTAGCAAAGATGCTGTGGTGCCTTTTCTAAGGGAGAAACTGTTTCCAGTGGCTCTTGGGACATACCCCCCGCTCCACTGGTCTTTGGCTGAAGTGCAGCACCCACGCCATTTTGCTGCCTCTTCGCTGTGGCAGCCATGAGCAGATACAGGCTTCCTGCCTCTGAAGCCCAGATGCAGGTAGTGGATGTGGCTTGCCCCCCTGTAAGACTGTGCTTATATTCTTTCTCCTTTCTGACTCATCAGAAAAGTGCCACCAAGCATAGAACTGGTTTGATGAGGTGGGGAGGTATGAAGAACTATGCAGATCTCCCATGTTCCATTCAAACAGAATTTACAAGCCTAAATCATTCCTTTCCTGGCTTATCCATTCCTCTTGTTTTCACAGAACTCATCTGAATACTGTGTTTTCCTAAAATATGTCCTTCTCCCATTGTTCTAGGTGAATTTCAGATCTCGTGTGCTTTTCCTCACCTAATTAGGCAGAAGCAGCTCTGGAGAGAGAGAGGTTTCTTTTTATCCAGGAAGGCTTACGAAACAGATGATCAGTAATAAGAAAGCACAGGTATCAGCTGCAAAGAATACTTTGATTTTTGAAGAAATCTGAATGGAGCTGATTGATTTGGAAATGCTAAGGATTAGCTGTGTCATTCACACCAGTTTACAAAGAAGAAATGGTAGAGATGTCAGAAAAATCATACGAGTTTTTTTCCAGAATGTTTTACAGGACAAAACTGGAAATGAAACACTTTTAAAACAGTAATGATGGTAGAATGAGAACTGTAGATAAGGAAGGACTGTAGATAAGGAAGGAAAGACTGTGCCCTCTTTGCCTCTTTAACTGACTTGGATCTGCTGGCAGTCAGAGATGTGTATAAAAAAAACTTGGTGTAAACAGGGAAGCAGAGTAGGAATTGACTCCAAAGGAGGAGCTTGGCAGAAATCCCAGCCAGAGACTGTTTGAACTGACTGCCTGCGCAGCTGAAACCTGAATTAGCACTAATAATGAATGCTAGATGAGAAGATGTGGTCAAGAACAGCACTAACTAACCTGCATCTCAACCTACAGGGTGCTTGTCTTGCATAGCCTTTTCTCTTTGTTGTTCTCTTGGTAATTTCTTCCTTCCACAGCATACTCTGAAAAACGCCTAACCTTCCAACCCCAAACACAGGCACACACATTTACGCGCACCACTCAAAAACTGAAAAAGGGCCTCTCCAAGCTCTTTCTCCCGAGTTAGCTGCACTGTTCAGCTTTCTCAAGCACTCAGTGGCCACTTGAGAGTTGCAGCCCTCATACATGGAAGCGAGATCTCAGCCCTCAGCCACCGGCACAGTGGGACGGAGGTGTCTGCCCTGCTCAAGTCAGGCATCTGGGGTATTTGCACCAGGAGCAACCCCTTGCAGCACAGGGGCTCATTTGATTTCAGCAGTTGCTCACATGCAGTATAACCCAATGCGGCTCCTGAGGAATTGTGTTGACTTCTGTAAATTTACACTGGTGTAAATCAGGAACCAAGTGACAGAAGAAGCCCATATGTTCTCCTGGAGCGCTGATTGCAGGGGAAGGGAGCTGAATCAGGAGAAAATCATTGCACCCAGATTGTTTTCAATGTGTTAATGACTAGCTTAGGGCAGCAAATAAAAACAGAAACAGAGGTGATTTATATTTATGTTCAAATCCAAATGGGTCTGGCCCTAGGCATTTGAATTTGTCCCTGTCTCACACTGTGAATGACTCCAGACCTCTTGAACTGCAGGAAATAGATGAAAGAGTGAAATGAAATCTGGTTTGTATGGAGAGAGCATCAAGGCTCTTAGATACAACATAGAGGTGTGTCTGTGGGAAGAACTTGGGAGCAGAGGAGGAATGTTCTGTTCGCATGGCAAGTGCTGCCAAGACCATCTTTGACAGGATGATGCTAATAAAAAGAAAAAGTCCACAGCACCAAGTTCCTTTTAGTAAGACTGGTCGCAGATACAGAAAGAGGAACTGGAGTGTTTGAGGCAGCAGCCATTAGTCTATATTCAACAAAGGAGAAGTGCATCCTTTCTGTAATCAGGACTCACCATGGCTGTTTCTGGCTCTCTCTCAGCTTTCTTGTCCCTGAGTTCATTTTTGCTTATGCTGCGGAAAAGCCTTGGGCTGTCTCTGTCTCTGGAGATGAGCCAGGGCACCATAGCTGTTACATCAGCAGCGAGTCTCAGCTCACCCTGCGTGGGTATATCAGTGTCCTTCAGGATCACAGAGCTTAGAAACGTCAAATTAGCCAAGTTCCTGGAGGGAAGAAAGATGGCAGAAGCCCTTTCTATGTATGCAGCAATGTTGCAGCAATATCAGCACATTAAATGGATGCATGCTTTATACATACTATATGCCCTTTTGTGCTCAAGGTCACATGAAAGAAATACTTTAGCTTATTCCATTCTTCCTTGCCTGCTCAGGTAGGTGCTTCAGTGGCACACTGAGTTCACAGTGCCATTTCGCTGCTGCTTCCTGATGCACCGCAGCAGAAATCTCATTCATGAATGACACTGATGTTATCATGGATATTGATTCATCAGCCTAAGCTGGGAGCATTAGTAATGAGTCTTTCCTGCACAGTTCTTTTGATGGCTGTAATGTCTGATAACAGTGCAATAAACAAGCTGGTTGTCTGATGCAGGGCAGGTGGTCTCGGTGGAGTGGTGTTCCAGAGGCTCCTCTGTGCTCTGTCAAGGCCAGAGTCACACTCTGGGTTTACCACAGCCAGTGGATTCCTGATGAAATGGGAAATTCTTAGTAGCCGTGGGGCAGTTCAGGTGGTTAAGCTGTATGATCTACAGATTTATGAGGCTCAGGTAGAAAACAAGGCCATTTCAGGGAAGGGTGATGGTTCCTTCATGGTACAACTCAAACCTGCCTGAATCAGGGCATGTGCTAGTTTTCTTCAGTCCTGTTTACCTGAGTTCTTACGATCTGAGAATTTTCCTATGCCAAGGATTGTTAATTTTCCCTCAGGCTTTGAAGGAGGACTGAGTTCTTGATGCGTTTCTCTTCATTCGCATACTTCTTTCAACTCTGATGTATAGTTGTCTTTGTGACCGGGTGAGTGATGTCCTGTAGTAACTGTCTGATATTATGAGTATTGAAAAAAATAAGTGAAAAATTAGCCATCCAGCAACCCCTGTCAGGAAACTGGAGGGCATGGGCTCAGAGAGAGATGGAAGACACAAGGCATTGTAAGGGACAGCACCATCTGCTTCATTGACAGTCGCTTGTGCAGAAAGGACAAGGCACTGATTAATTTGTCAAGGACTTGTCTTAGGAGCTGTGAACAGAAAGAAGGCATATAGGAGTGTGCACAGTGTACAGAAATGGGGGCAACAAGATGGCTGTCAAGACAAGGGAGGATGATGATCTGAGATTTTAAAATGGGGATCTGGTGGTCTCATGTGGAGGACGGGACATAGGCACTAAGTGACACTCATCTTTGCTGCAAGACAGAGATGAAAGCTGTAAATTGTTGCTGAGCAGCAGAACAGAAGTATATATTGCTATTTGTGGTGCACAGTACAATAAGAAAAAGAAAGTACAAGCTGGCTGCTAACCCTCGGCTGATATATTTTACTTTTTTTCTTTTTCTTTCCTGAACCCTGTGAGAAAAAGTTCTGTGGTAATCTTCACTAATTGGCATTGTTGCTGCCAGGCTCACCAGACGAAAGACTAAAAGAGCAGGAGGGAAAAATGACTGCCAGGGAGAGCTGATGGAGGGATAAGACATACTGGTAGTCAATGGAGAACTTTTCCAGCTGCAGTTCTCTCTGGGGTTTTTCTTCTGGCTCCGTGTTCTCCTAAGGCCACGCTATAAAATGGAAGCAAGTCACATAATTAAGCAAATGAAAACAAGTCTAAAGGCAGTTTGAGAATGTCAGCCTGGCTAAAAAACAGGGAGAATGAGCTTTCTCTCAAAGGAAAGCTGCTGAAATATCCAGCGTCTGTATTTGTAGAGAGGGAGAATTATCTGCTGACAATTCGTGCCAGTACTTTACATCAAAAGGGATGGCCAGAAATGAAGGAGAAAGATTCAAAAACTTAGGGGGGCTTTTTGACAGACTTTCAAGTATAGTATTAAAGACTGCATCATTTCTAAACTCCAAAAGAGGCCTGAGAGATAACTGTCATTACCTATAAGTCAATTAGAAGTTGCACATTTTTGGCATTAATGAGCTATTTATCAACAAATGATACAAAGTGAAGAACCACGACTCATAACAGTTCCTTTCTGGGCAGTTCAGGTCTTAATGCTAACAGAAAGTTTATGGTAAGGGCCTGTTGCAAAATAAATCTCATGTGGCACGCCATATTTGAGTCCTCTAAAAAGGCTTCTACAGGGGGTCAAAGAAGAGGGGAGGAGTTCTTTCCCATCCTCAGCACTGCATATTTGACAGTGAACAGTAATGCCATGAGTGCTGTTCTTTCCATCTACAGAACCCATGCATATGCAGGAGAGTAGAAACATGCATATAACTCAGTTTTGAAGAACTCCAGAATGAAGATTATTTCCACAAAGCCTTCTTAAGGATGTTTGTTAGTTTCTCTCCGGACTGAGCGTTTGTTGAATAAAGGTTCCTCCCAAACCATAAGTCGCCTCCAGGAAAGAATGTTTTGAAATGGGTGTGTGCCTTTCTCAGACCCAGTTCAGATCAACAGGAGTGAGTGTGAGGAAGACGACAAAGGAAAAATGTACTTGAGAATCTACTGCTCTACAATGCTCATATGTTCATTGCCAATCGAACTCAGCATCACAAATAGTGAACGGAAGCATTAATCACAGAATAGGCTTAAATTAAAGGAAACTTCCAATTTTGCTGCCAATTGTAAGGGTGCTAGATGCTTAATGAAATGGAGAATTCTGTTCTGAAGCTGTGGCCAGAACTCTGGCAGAGCAATGCAGCCTGCCTGTCCCTGGCCAGGCCTGAGACGCAGATCCCTTCTGCTTCTGTACAAAATCTTTACTAACCTGATGGTCACGATGAAGGTCTGTCTTCATCATAAACCCAGAATTGTCCTGAAATACTACCCAGGAGCACTGCAGCAGGGTTGGCTTTGGTTCTGTGGAGACAGACCTTTGCCAAAGTATAATTGCAGGATTAGGAGCTTATGTTAATCAGGAGCCTGTTTCCAAACCAGTAAAAAACATGGAAAGGATCCCAGCGATATCTGTGGCTTTGGATTAGGCCTTCATTTACGCTACTTAACTAATGCGTATCGGATACATTTCTAGCTGCCCAGATTTGTAGGTTGAAATGTTAGTGCCCACCTCTTTCACAGCTACAACTGGATGAATGGCACTTGGGAAACATAATTCCATAGGTCCTGTGAGTCCTGATTATTATATATATATATGGGGGGGTTTTGTTTGTTTGTTTTCCTGCATAGCCACTTAAGACCTTAAAAATCATTGTGAAAATCCATCCTTCTGCTACCTTTCACATTCATTCCTTGCTTCTTCTGAGCTATTGCCAGTGTAGGTGAAGGCAGTGGGTCTGAAGGAATGCATCCATGGTGACTTGGGAAGAAACAGAGAGCAGTGTTCTCTCTTCAGACCTAATGATGCCCTGGGTGGGCTGTGGGCAGATCTCACTCCCTTTAGGATCAGGCCCTGCCTGGTTCATCACTGCAGAAAGTGCTTCTCTGCCACACAGCATTATTATTCCAAATTACAATTCCTTGTTTGTATGCGTGTCCTCTCTTTTCTTCAGCATCACCAAATAGCCTGAAGGGAGTGAATTTCAAGAACATTACTTTTGAACTGATTTTCTCTTACTTCCTTCCCCACTCCCATCTTCCTCCCCCCCTTTATTGAAGACGCAGGAGTGTGGGCAAGCACACTGGGAGGTCAGTTTCCTCAACCCCCTTTTCCTATCTCTCTGTTCCCTACCACTCATGCTTTTTCTATCACTGTCCCTTTTCTCCTTGCAAAAGATAAAAGAATGTGTATCATTAAAGGAAAAAAATCAAGCAGTGATTAGCTTGGTGTGCTGTCCTGCTCCCAGCTCAAAGCAACAGCCCCCCATTATTCACTGAGCACTCAGCCACTGCTGTCAGTGAGGAACAAGGTTAAGCCACCCAGCAGGAGGGAAGGTAGAATTACCCAGCAATATCTCAAAGGTATTTAGAAGTCTGTGTGGAGTGGATTTCGTTCCAAGCTCATTTCTCTGTCTGGACTAGGTTTTGGTTGTTGTTATTCTTAAACTGTTATTATTTTTCCCTCTTGCTCACACTCAATGAAATGCTGGCTGGTAAAGTGCCTCGTGGGAGATCCCAGACAATGCACCAATGTTTTACGTGCCATTAATATATATGAGTCCAGCCCGCACAGCTGCTTGCTGTCAGGTCTATTACATCCTGAACATCCATGCCCCCAAGTGATTTTTCCTGAGGCTCCTTTTCGGTCATTGCTGGAGATGACAGATACAGAAGGGAGCAGCGGATGCTGGTGGAGGTGGGAGCAGAGCTGCTGACTGATGGCCTCGGAGGGTTGGCGGCACCGAGCCTTGCTGCCTGGAGCCATGCCTGGGAGGACACAACAGGCAGTGGTGGAGCATTGTATTCGCATTCCTTGATAATCTGTGCTTTGTTTTTACCTTTGTACAAGATAACACACTGATGATGACTAGGGATTTTCTTTTTAATCTTTTCTTTTTTTGCCTCCTTTCTCATATGCGTAGAAATTAGGAAGGAAAATTGCACATTGGGTTGCACACTTTAGACGAAGCCAGTTTCTCCTCCTCAAATAAGGTTGTTGTGTTTTACTGCAACCAGTTTTAAATCTTCTAGGAGTGCCATCATGAGCAATGACACCTCGGTGTTTTCTGTCAGCTCAAGCAGAGAAAGGAGATTCTTGGAGCAGAGTTCTCTTATTAAATATCTTAGTATAACTTCTCAGCTTCAGGGAATATTTGCTGCATTGCAAACAGAGACTGAGAGTCCTTATGCAGATGGCACACCTGCATGATGTGCAATGTACTGCTCCTACCCAGAGCATACCCAGCACCTTGCAGTGCTTCTCAGCTGCCACAAGCTTCTGCACTTCTGTCCAGATTTAATGTTCAAATGTACAAAACTAAAAGAGGGGAGATTTAAGTTAGATGTTAGGAGGAAATTATTTACTCAGGGCCACTGGCGCTGCTGCCCAGAGAAGCTGTGGGTGCCCCATCCCTGGAGGCATTCAGGGCCAGGCCGGACGGGGCCCTGGGCAGCCTGAGTTGGTGCCTGATATAGTGGATGGCAGTCCTGCCCACAGCAGGCAGTTGGAACTAGATGATGTTTGAGGTCCCTTCCCACCCAAGCCACTCTATGATTCACTTGGTATATGAGTGCATATATAACAGCTAGACGGTGTTCGGAGTGGACATTTACTGGGGACAGAGCACCCACAGGATCAGCTGTGGCTCTGAATGGGGACAAGGAGTAGGCCTGGACCTGGGCCAGCACTGCTGGTGCTTCACCTTTCCCATCATCTCTGAGTGAAGTTGATTATGCAAGCTCACCTAGAGCAGCAAAAGTGAAACCTGACTTTAGTCCACGTGGCAAGACTTTCAACTGACAGATGAATGTGCCTGTATGAAAACGCTGCCTTATTTTCCTCTCTCTTAGCTAAGTGGATCTTGTCAGGTGAGCAGTCAGAAAGAAAGTCGAGAGAGGAAGTGCTGTCACAAAGCTACCATTTACAAAGAGCGTCTGAATCTATGCACAGCTCATCCGGGGCAGCTGATGATTTAAGATCATTGTTCAATTTAAAATGGCAGAGAATTTGTACAGAAGTTTAATAAGTCTGGCACCTACAGATAGGGATGGACAAATGTTGAATGTGGGTCTTGACACTGAGCTAAAAACAGTTTTTTACTGAGCTGAGTGGTAGAACCAAGTATTTCCTTGTCTCCTGCTTCGTTACTGCATTATAGTGTTCAGGCGCAACATGAACAACTACTTGTCACGGCAGGGCAGTCTGAGCATTGTCGTGGTGAGAGCAAGTGAGAAAGTGTGAGGCATCATGAGCCAGGGGACTCAGCTGAGATTCAGCTCTTCAGATGTAGGATGATGAGTTTGTCTCACCTGGGCTTTTTGGAAAAACAGAGAGCAGATACAAATTAGAACTCCTCAACTATCGAGCCAGAAGCCCCTGTTCTCACCCATTCTGCATGCAGCTCCTCAGAGAGCTCCTGCATGGAATTGTGTTAGACCAGACTCAGGTCTACGTCTGCTCCTTCTCTGCAGCACATCAGTGGGACAGCCTCGTTGGACTTGGGGCTGCTATTTTTCTTCCTGGGCGATCCTGCAGTCTTCACTGTTCTGTGTAGTGCTTCTTCCTGTCTAAATTTATTTCAGTAAATCTATCAAAACCTTGAGACTCCTTCTGCTTTGGCAACTATAAGTGGTTTGATGCCTTCAGAGCTATTGGATTACTGGGGATCAGGTCCAGACAAGGGCCACAGAGATGAAAAGAAACTGGCCTTCCTGTTCCTGGCATGCTGGCTGTAGTATTGCTGACAGGGAAAGCTGCTCAATGACAGCATTACAAGTCCTGGACTTCTCTAGTTCCTCACCCACCAGTGAGGGATGACCACAGACTCAGCTCCTTGCAGTCTGTGGCTTAGGATTGTGTGTGGGGACTGCCTGCAACTTCTGTGGGCCCTACAGAAGTACCCCAGGGCAGGAGGGGATGCTTGAAGAACCATGTAAACTTCAGCAAAGTAAGCAAATTAATTGGCAGATTTTATCCCTGCTCAGTCCGTGACTCTGATACACAACACAAGGAAGGATGTTGCATTTGTAGGATGCAGACATCAGTAAAATGTCTGTCATCCTCTCTCACCAATTGTGTCCTTTAATCAGCATTCTGCACAGGGGAACCTGCAGGAAAACTTCAAGTTTGTATTATTTTACAGTATTTCTCTAAAGACCAGCAGAAAATAAGAACAAGCAACAAATCCCCAATAATCACAGCTCATAAATTCTTCATCATGTGTATGGTCCTTAGGTAGACACTGGCTGCAGCCCACTGGGGGCAGGATGTGGAAGCTTCTAGATACAAATTGCTGCCCTCTGTGCAGCCCACAAGTTGCTGTGTACACTAATACTGTGCTCATGGGCTGAGCTGGGTAACAGGAAAGAGCTCTTGACTGAAACCAGGCCATTTTTCCCCTTCAAAGCAGATCTATTTTCTCATCACCATGTCTCGTAGTAATTCAGCAATACACAGTTTGCCACGCCAGCATCCTTTTCCTTAGCTGTTTAATAACCATGTTCTGAACAGGAGCTGCAGTGTATCTCATTATTCTGCTCCAAAGGTAGGAGAGGAGGGGTAGATGCAAAGAACAACATCTGTTCCTGAGCACATCATAAGTAAGGTTATACTGCCAACTGCAGTCTGTGTCCCTGCAGCAGCCATGCGAGAGGAATCAAATAAGAAGGGGAAAATCGAAATGGGAGAGTATTACTGACTTTGTCTGCAGCAGTGTGTTTAACTTGAGTTTAATACCTTTTTGATTTAAAATATTTAGGGAGCTGCTCCTTGCTTGGTTCATCTGCAAAGCTGCATGAAAACTCTAACTTGTAATCACTGGAGCGTGAGCAGAACCAGACTAAGCTAATGCTGGAGAAGTCTCCAGGAATAACACTGCATACCCAATGGCAGGTGGCTCTGGGAAAGAAGTCAGACCCCCTGGAAACGTGAAGGAGGTAGCAGCTGAGGCAAGCTGTGCTGTGACTGAAAGGTCCACCTAGCTGCACAGGTACCTAAAGCTGAGGGAAGAAAACTGAGGAGAAAAACCTATTGCAAAGGAATGAGAGCTGTGCATCAGCTTTCTTGGTTACTTTTTTTGTGTGCCTGTTCTCACAGCTGTCTCAGGGGTAGAAGCCTGGCCTCAGCCTGCTTGTTATAAAAATCCAGGGAAGTGCCTGAATATGACATCAGGTCTTTCCAGCCTTTCCATATAGATCATGTTTAATTTGAAATGAAATTCTAATGGGATATTTGACACAACATTTTTCAGCTTGCAGAGCATTACCCACCACACGCTGCTGCATCCTGTTTTCTGGAAGCTTGTAACAAAGTCAGTCTGAAAATGGCTTTCTTGTATTGGAGTTGCCTTCTTCTTTCTTCTTCTTCTCTCAGAGTTTACATTGATTTTTCTATCACTTTCAGCATGAACTAGAGGATATTTTATTCCTGCCACTCCAGCATCTGAAATGGTAAAGCTGTCTGCCCACGGTACTGCAGTGGCCATTTCAGCAGGGCTGTAGTTAGCTGAAAATAGTATTTCAAAGGGGCTCTCAGGCTGGCTTTGTCTTGCCACTGTCTGTTCACAAGCCATAGCACCCAATGTCTTTTGGCTGAGGCTGCATAGCACAGCAACCCCTGAGCACAGTGTCAGGCTGCCAGTGAGGGTTGGACAAACCCACCCAAAGAACACGGGCTTGAGGAAAAACATGATGCTGTTCTTCATTTGTTTCAGCAAACAAATTTGTTTAACTTGAGCAAGCCTTATGTCTTGAGGAGGGTTATGTTTTAACTGCTACTTAAAAGAAAGTAAACAAAATATAATGCAGTCAGGGCCAGGGTGAATGGAAGAGAATTTGACTGTGTTTTAACCAGCAAGGAGGACAAAACTAAGTAACCTCTGGAGTAGGTTCTGAGAGACAACCATCACACATCTGGGGGTAGCTGCTTCAGCCCCTGCCAAGTTTTACTTTGGGTTAGCTGCTCGCTCCTTGCTGACAGCTGTGCATCTTGAAGATAGGAAGGAAGAGATTTTCTGTTTTTAATCCATCTGCTGGAGGCAGACTCGGCCAGGAGCCCAGGACTCACTGGGACTGGCCACTGTTCTTACCATTAAGCAAAGTGAGGACAGGATGTGTTGCTCCTGCCCTTGATTGCTCTGCCACCAAAACCTGCATACCCAAGTCACTTCTTAGCTACCTTCCTCTGTTCACTTGCTGTCTTCACAGCAATCAAATGAGAGCTGTTTACTGCTGTTAAGCCAGGAGAGTGGCTCTGTGGCTGGGTAGTACAGCTGAAGCAACCAGGAGCAAATAACATTGGTCTTTCTGGGATGATATCCAGCAGGTCTAGTGTATTTGTGCTTTCACAACACGACACCTGTTAGAATATTTAAGGTGGTCAAATTAAATGGGCTCTTTTTGTGTCTTTTAAAGGTTTCAGGAAAACTCCAGAGACACCAGCCCAGAAGGCTGCCCCTTTAATAAATGAGAGCCCAAACTTTTTTTAATTCTGTCTAGTTCAGAGAAGATGCTCATGGCAGATGCTGTTTATTGAAACAAAAGCTTGATGAGTTTTGCTAATGATGGTTTATCCTAGAAAATATTTATGTTCTGGGAATAGCGTGAGTTGTGATCTTTCAGCATGAGTTTTTATTGATGGAGTTTGGTACACAGTTATGGCAAATTTATTCCTTCTTTTGAGTTATATATATTAAACCTTTTCTTTGTCATTCGTTTTCCTGTCTTCAAAATGAGAATTAGCATGGCAGGATATTATGGTTTGGGGGAAAAGATGAATTGTTACTCTTTAGAAAGGCAATTAACCTCCAAAGGCAGCTGCTAGAGAGCCATTATAACAACAGCTTCAGCTTCAGCCTTCCTCTGCCCTCCCCCAGCTCTCCGAGGTGTGTTGTTTATTGAGGAGAGCAGAAGATGGATACCTGCAGCACGACACCTGCGAGGAGCAGGGTTTCACAGCCTAGCTCTCAGCAGGCAGTGCCCTGTGCTTCTGCATCTTCCGTCAGGGTGTGCCACGGGTTGGGACCCTGGTGTGCCCCCAAGCCCGTGTCGGCAGCCTCTGGGGAAGCTGATTAATTGCGCACAACCAGCGCAGGGTGTTGCTCATTTAATTCATGCCTGGATAAAGGAATGGGGGAGAGGACCCCCTGGAGAGGGTTCTTGGACTGTGTCTGCTGATTAATGGCAGGGAAAGACAACACTGCAAAAAGCGTGTTGAGGTGGTGGGGGAGAGGAGCATCCCTTGAATCCTTGCTATGAATGCCTTGAATCCTGCTATGAGTGCACTGTAGTGCTGATAGAGAAATATTTAGCCTGTCTACAGGCAGTTGTTTGCTAGTAAACAAGAAACATTGTTCCAAACAGAGATGATTAACAGTGACAGAAAAATTTAGTAACTGGGCAGAAAGCTTTATTCTACCTCGGTCACAACTACTCATTATGTCAGTAGGTTCCGATTTTTCAGACTAATGGTAGGTATACACTCGTATGGGAATGCAACTGTGTGCTGATCTCACCCTCAAGGGACTGCGGATTTATCTCTAATGCTGTCAGATTTATTGACAAAAGATAGAGTACATTTACAAATGCTCCACTGTGCTCTATTGTTTGGAACAGAGGGAAACCTGGTCTCAGTGGCTAAGGCAAAATGACAAGGAGGTTTTTGAGGCTCTGCCCTCTCAAATCAAGTGGCTGTTGGTTGCTAATTGAAACCACTGGGTTTCTATCACCGTCCGTGGAGAAAAGGAAAACACTGTGAGGGTTTCATACAGCAGGTCCTGCAAACAACGCATGTTTTGATGCGACAATGACATAATGCTCAGCTTGCTATGCTAATAATAGCAATATCAATTATTGTGACATTTTGCTGCCACTGCTGTTGTTCTAATCCATGTTTGCCCACTATGACAGTTTGGGTTTCTGTCATCCCTCAGTGACCAGCTGTCATTTAGCTTTCTCACCTGAAAAGCTAGAAAGGTTGGGGAAATGATGAGAGAGATCTCAGACAGGAACTTACCTGCTAGATGTCAAATTGATGATCAGTAAACGTTTGGATAGATTACGAGACTGAGATTATCTTTTGTTGTTGCCTAGGTAGGTTTGCACATGCAATCTCAAACTCTGGAGAGGATACCGTTTGTTAGTTCAGGGCAGGTCTCTAGAAAGCTTGAGGGTTTTCCTCCTACCTGTTGCATATCTATTGCAGCACATGCGTCCAGCTGTGCCCCATAGCTGTACATCTACTTATCTTTCCCATCCATAACAGGATGGGGTCTTTCTGCACATGAGCATGTGAATCTCCACAGAAAAAAAAAACAAAATTGTTATTTTATCCCAAACCATTGGCTTATGCAAAAGGCACATTGCTTTCAGCAAGTAGTGAGCTCTCTTCAAAAGTGGGCACTATAGCAAGGTATCCAAATGCTGTGCTGAGAGATTTAGATGAACAGTGTACAGAGGCTGGGTATTCACATTAACATCACTCAAACCTTTTGGGTATGGGCAATGGCAGTTGCATGAAAGCAGTTCTTTCAAAAAGTAGAATTAACCTATCTCTTTGCGCTTTTTATTTTGCTGTTCATATCGCATTAAAACCTTGCAGCTCACCTCTTGGATCACAGCACTCATTTGGATCCACGGGTTACAACTCCCACAGTCAACTGAGCCTTTGCACTGACCGTGGCAGGCTCTGGGCAGCCATAAGCAGAGAATTTTGTTCTGTGTCTGGAATGCTGAACAAGTTGCACTCCAGTTCCAGGTCATGCAGAGCTCAAGTCATTAACTTATTCACCCGTTCCTGTTCCCCTCTAAAGTGGAAGCAGGTTTCCTTCCATCCCAGTGCAGTCCTTGCTTGGTAGGAACGCTTTATGAACAATCCTCTTCCACCACAGAGGCGGTTTCCTACAGCTTTGGCTCGGGGAGGTTTTACAGGGGAAGCATTTCCTCCCAACAAACAGTGTTGTATCTCCTGACAGACAACTTTAGTAACAGAATCGTGAATTTGTGTGGGTTTGTTTCTCTTTGCAACCTCTGCTACTTGAAGTATTCTCAGGAAGGTCAGCTGACCTTTATCGAGCACGAGCCGTTGGCAAGATGGTATCCATAATGAATGTACTTCAGGCAGGCAGTGCTCTGGCATGAGTGTTTTAACATCTGACCCCATCAGTACAAATAGTGTAAAACACAGAAGGTACTTGACTCCTTTTTCTAAAGGAGAGCAGCCTCCAAGAGGTGTACCAGATAGTGTGTAAAACTATGTACTTGCAGTTTAGCTGGGTAAATACTAGAGAAATAATGGTTCCAGGTCTTTGTTAGTTGAACTCGAGAGATCTTTTTGGATTGGTTTGTGTTTTGCTTGTTCTGTGTTTTTGTTGTTTTTTTTTTTTTTTCTCTTTTCATGGTACCTGCTACTATACTGCTGCCTAAGTAGATGTAAGGATTATTGCTCTCCTGGAATCAGGGTTCAGTGTCACCTCACCTACTCTGGGCTGTAATGTAGAAGCATCTCCATTAAATCATAAGTATACACAATAGTGAAATTGCCATCGATATCAGGCTGCAAGCAGGTATCACCCACTTTTCATTGCCCATAATGCTGGACAGCATCATATGCTTCGTGTTAGCCACTGCTCACCTTGCAATTCTTCCACATTTACAATGGAAGCTATTTCTGTGTTAACCACTGGTGAAATGTATATATGTGGTGCACTCTATGAAAGGAACTGATAGGCGTATTGCAGCACACTGTCCTGGGCCTTGAGTGAATGCAGTTAGGCCAAAGGGAAGTAAAGTGCTTCACCATCACGTTTGTGGGTTTTAGTCCATTCCTTCTTCCTTTACCCGAGCCGAAGAAATGTCCCACATGATGCATGCATGTTACTGAAGAAACCCATTGTCCACCTTGTTCACCACAGGGATTTTTCCACCTGGACTTGTCAGGGCAGTCAAGGCCACGGTCAGCCCATGGTGAACAGTAGCAGGAAACCCCAGTTCTCCACCGCTTGAGGAATGAAAGCAGGGATCTCCTTGTCTGGAGGGAATCCCCACAAACCAGCCCACTGCCTCAGCAGTCACAATGGAACTACCTTATAACCTTAAGGTTTGTACAATTTAAGAAATACATCATTCCATTCTCTAAGTGATAGCCTGGCCTTCTGCTCATCGTGAGGTGTTTACTGCACTCTTCTTGAGTTTTTTGTTCGGCCTGTTTGTGCAGAAACACTTGAAATGTTGAGCTGGACTAGGTTTCTGGTTTAGAGTCTTCCAACATCTTTTAAAAGAATTACCTCCTCCTCTTTGAACACTGAAACTTGGATCTTACAATGTATCATTCATGTAGGGAGAGACCAGCCGTACCCACTTAAGCATCTCTATTTTCCCATTTGTACAGTACATACAAATGTACTTCTGTTTCATGCCATATTCATAATGGAACTAAAATGAACTTGGCTTTCACTCTTGCACATTGGTATTAAGCTTAATGGCAGCAAGTGAACCAACATCATTTGTTTGGGACTCCCACTCCCAACCTGCACTCCCAGGCTCAGCTAGGGCTCTGCATTCCTCCCAGGGCACTGGGGTCACACAGGGTGATGGCTCTCAGGGGTCTCCAGGAGCAAATTCAGAACATTCTGTGGGATTTTCACCTTCTTTGACAACTAAGCTGAATGCTTAAGGATCGAGATGGAAACAAACTGCTGAGGCTAAAACTTAGTAAACCAGAACTTCTTTGGCCGGAGGTTTATTTTCAAATACAGCTGAGATCAGCATCACAAATACATGTCTTATCATATGCTTTTGGTGGGTCAACCACTTTGCCAAACACAGGAGGATAAATGCAGACAAACTGTGCAGAAGAGCAGCAAATAATGAAAGAAATCAGATGTGTATAATTGAACAAAGCAAATGTCACAGTATATCTGTCTGGCAGTGGTTCTGCCACCTGCAGCGGTCTCCTGGCCATGTCCTTGCCTCACTGATTGCCCGTGAATGTTGTTCGCTTATCAGTCCTGAAAGACTTCCATTTCAAAATCCTGCTCAAAAACTGCAGACTCCAGGATGGTTTGCATCCAAAACTGAAGATGCCAAGCATTATTTATGCATTGTTAGACCAAGCTGAAGTAGAAAACTCCAACACTGCAGATTTCAAAGAAACTGTTCTTCTCTGCTCTAAGCCATTTCATTTCTGTTTGATGCAAATGGCCTTGACCCACACTCTGAGCCAACTGGCAACCATGTTGCTGTATTAGCAGAATACCACATTTAAAGTGATGAATCCAACCGAGAGTCCTCACAGCTGCTTCTGGTTGGAATTGCTCGTTTGTTCACCTGAAAGGGATCTCCTTCAGAAGGACAGTCATTGTTGCAGATTCAGAGGTCTGTCCCTGTTGAAACACAAGAGACAGCCTCCCTTGCTGTGTTGCGTCTGGGAGCAGCTTTCACGTCTGTCCAACTCAATCCTCACCAGGGTGGCCTTCCCCTTCAGCAGCACTGCTGGGATTTTGGTGAGTTAAGCATAGCGGGGGGGGATCGATTCCAGTAGGCTGCTAATTGTCTTTTTTTCCATAGGAAGTAGTGGGCTCCTCCCATGAGGGCACAGCAACCTTTCTGGCAGTGATTTATGCCAATATTTTATCACTGCCTGCAGGTGCACTTATTGTTCTGTACATTAAGGACAGCTAGGCTTCCAATACTCCATTTGATGAATTGAAGATAGAGAAGAAAAGTAACAGAGATACAATCATTTGAAATACCTCCTTAAACTCAAAAACAGTTGAGTTTTTATCCTTTGGTTCCTAATGCAGTGCTCATCCTGAACAGGTTTGAGCTATGCTTGTAAAATTCTTATCCCCTGCTAAATTACAGGGGCCTACTTCTTTTCCTGTGCATCAGATTTAGATGAATGCAGAATTAGGAGTTACTTGAACTCCTTTGAGATAAAATAAAAGAAAGAAGAGAAGGAAGCTGGGAGATGGAAGTATTTCAGTATGTTATCTCATACAGCCTGAACACTTAGATTCCAAGGTGATACATACCTAAAAACGCCAAAGACAGATGGATCTGACATTATCTCACCCTCTAAATGCTTGGTAAAAATTACAAGAAGGCCGAAACAACAGAGAAAAGGGGTTTTTCTTCTTTTGATAGCTAAACCCATGACAGTTACCCTTAAGATAGCCTGTCACATTTTTTGATAAAGGGGCCATCTTCCGTTTTAAATGGGAGGTATCTATGCTGAGGCATACATTCAGAAGCACTTTCTACAAACTGTCTCTCAGGAGCCTTTAGTTCCCTGCTAAAGAAAAAAAAAAAAAAAAACTTTAAAAAAAGAAATCAGCAGCACAGTCAGGCTGTTCTTGCAGCAGAGGTCTGGCACAGCCTGCCTGTCAGCCCGTGTGGCTCTGAGCCCAGCCTGCCCTGCAGTGGCCCCTGGCAGTCGCTGCCATTATCACCGTGTGGGTGTGAAGGAAGGAAGGTTGGTTCATTTGCACGCGCTGGGGAGTTCAGAGCCATTCTGCACAGCAGAAATGGCTCAGGTCAGCACAGAGCCAAGCTCCTCTCCTTGAAAATCTGGGGCAACTCTCTGGAAGCAAATGGAGCTGCACTCTGCTCCTGCTTGCAGTTGTCTTCTAAAAATATGCCAAATTTAAGTGGCTCAGAAGGAAAAGCAGCAAGGATTTGGGCCAGATCCTTGTCAGGTGTAGCGCGGTGTGATGTCTTTCACTCCCACAGTACTGTGTCTGCTACGTCATGTAGAGATCCGTCCCTGAGTGCTGGGAGCAGGCAGGCATTTGTTCCCCGGCCTCCTGCTGCAGCAGCGACAGGGCTCCGGGTGGGAAATAGTTTGTAATGAGCCTCAGACTCCCCTCCCCATCTCTGCAGCCCCTCCTTTTAGCATAATGTGTTGTCAAGAATACTGGCTTGCAAAAAACACATTTTTTCTATGGCGAACACCCCCCGAATTCTGCAGAAGGACCCCGTTTTCCCAACAGCACATGCCTGGTATGATCGAGTTGAAAGAATAAAGAACACAGAAATAAAAAATTGAAGCGCCCCCCCAGGGTGAATTTATCAAATCCTTCTGCCAGGAGGAAAGGAACAAGGCTGCATCATGCTGCTGCTTTCCTGCACTGAAGGATGTCTCCGGCTGCGTGGTGAAAGGCAGTGCAGGGCGGAGGGGCACCGAGGGAAAAGGGGACCGGCAGCAACCTCTCCTTTGAGATGGAGACTTTCAAAGCATTCTTCTGAAAGGGGACACCTAGCTGAGACTTGGAAGGGAAAAGAAAAATATCAGAAGCACACAGCAGAGCCTGGTGCGATGGTGAACTCAATGCTGCCACCCAGAGCACTGCTTTGCATAATATATGATGCTCTGCGTGGATCTGGAGACTAGGAAGATTAAAGCAGATGATCTTCCTGCATGTAAAGCAGCCAGAGACAGCATGATGGATCATTGCTGAATACATTTCTGGCCACGTTTAATTGTGTTCTGATCTTTCCCATTGAACCACTGTCACCCTCTCCCTGCCGGACTATATTATTTAACTTCTAAGAGCCAAAAAATATTCCTTAGTGCTTCGCATTTTGTCCATAGCTAGATCTGGGGTCACTTGCCTAATTGGCATTGCCTATAAGGCGGGCTGTGTGATCTGGTGCAGCAACAGCAGCACGGTGAGCCGGCACTGCTTTCAGCTGCCCAAAGAGGTAAATGCTGAGAGGCAGCAGAGAGCTGGGTCTGTGCCATGGAGCTGCACGGCTCCTGAGGGTGGGCTGGCTGTGACATGGCTTGTCCTGCTGGCCCAGGACCTTCAAGATCACCAAGTCCAACCATCGACCTGGCCCCCCGAGTCCCATTGCTAACCCATGTCCCTTAGTGCCACATCCACACGTCTCTTGAATACCTCCCGGGATAAGGACTCCCCCACCCTGATATCCAATCTAAACCTCCCTTGGTAAAACTTGAAGCTATTTCCCCATGTTTTATCACCTGTCACCTGAGAAAAGAGATGGACACCTTGCAGTAAGCTCTTTTCAAGTAGTTGTAGAGAGCGATGAGATCTACCCTCAGCCTCCTCTTCTCCATACAAAACAACCTGTTTCCTCAGACACTTCTCATAAGTCTTGCTTTCTAATCCCTCCAACAGCTTCACTGCTCACCTCTGCACATTCTTGAACAATTCAGTATCCTTAAATCACAGAATGGAGCCAAAGAAACTTTAAGGTTAGAAAAGACCTCTAAGATCATCAGCCCATCACCACCATGCCCCCTAAACCATGTCAAGTATTTTAACAGTCTTTATTTCAGCACTTACGATATTGACAATTACTCTTGTTACATGTAAGTACAGACGTCACTTGCAAACTGTTGTCAATTTATAACCAGCATCACTGTTGGTCCTTAATACTGTGCTGTGTTAATTAAGTTGTAATGAACAAACACACACATGCACACCATATTTGCATTCCAAGCTTTTTATTCACAAGAAATGTGAGAGTTTTTTTATCAACATTATGACATGAATTCTCTATGTACATACTGTTAACAAGCCCTTAGGATATAACCTTCAAGAACATTGATGCTTTCTATTTTCAACATTTTAATTTCTATCCCTAAAAAGCGATGTCAACCGGCAAAAAGTTTGCTTTTAATGCCTTATTATGCAGCTCAGCTCCATCCCTAATACTATTTGTCACTTATTCAAAACTAAAGAATTTGTGCTATAAATAAAGCTCATGGTACTACTTTCCATGTGATAAATAAATGATACAAATAACATATTTTTCACTCTTGAAGATGTAAATATGCTTTTGTTTGGATCAGCACATAGCTAGTAAAGGTATATACATTTTTTTCAGTGCTTCCATTTTTTTTTCTTCAGGGTATCTGGAATTTTCTACCATCTCTTTCCAATTTGCATAGGACTCAATGCAAGATGACACGCTAATAGAAAGCAACCAGTTGCCTCTAGGCAGCAAAAGATTGGCTTTTTCTGACCTTACAATTTTCAGTTGTCGTATGAGTCACAGAGGGGGGAATCACTTGGCTTGGCTCTCGTTTTAGATCCAGTTTCTCTGAGGTCTCTAACGAGGTGCAGAGAATTCAACTCTGTCTCCAGGTTTCACTGTGATAAGTTGACAGAGTCACTAGAAATTTCATGGCATAAATCACTGCCAGGCTGAGCAGCGGCCTGGCTGTGCAGCTTTGGCTCTGCTCGTGTTGAAAAGGAGCTCTGAGGAAAAAAAGGAGGCTTCCCTACACTTGTGACTGTCTTCCTGCTTGTGGATGGCTGATAGGAAAAAGCAGCTTCTCTTTGGGTAGCTGGAGAGGGGTGAGAGAAAGAAGCATCATAGAATCACAGAATCACAGAATGGCTTAGGTTGGAGGGGACCTTAAAGATCACATAGTTGCAACTCCCCTACCGTGGGCAGGGTTTCCAACCACGAGACCAGGCTGTCCAGGATTCTACAATAAGCAGCTTCTTAAGGGCACGCTTATGTATGAGTATTATCAGTCTCCTGTTCATCTGCTCCTGCGCTAGTTCAGAACCACTTCACTGAGATCCCCTTAAGCGATATTTGCAGTTTGAAGATGACCTCTCCCAGAACACACCATCACCAATAGTCGTGATCCACATGCTATTTTCTTTGACAGAACAGGTCGAGTCATGAGTTGTAAAACCCTAAACTGCAAAAATGCCTGCCCTACCTTGCTTGTTTTCTGAATGACAAAAGCTTGCTACATATCTCCCCCTTCAGCTTTCAGGTTCCCTATATGCATTCTCTAAAGCGAGTAACAAGCATCAGATCTCACATCAGGCCCCCGTACTTCAGATCAGAGAGCCCAGACTGGGATTAAACCTATGGCAGCAGCACTTTAGGAGCAGCATAAGGGAAAGCAGACCAATGGTGGACCTTGTGGTGTTCTGCCCCTGTCTGCAGAGCACTGGCCAGGGCTCTTCACACAAACAGAGGAAGAAACGTGTGAAACTCTGAAGGAAGCTCAAAGCAGTGATGAGACCCTCTGCATCTTTCAGGCTGAATTAGGAGGATTGATCTCAGAGCATTCTCTGTGCTAACGTGGACTCTCTGAAGTTTTCTATTAGCACCACTATAGCTAAACTGACATCTCTCTCATTTTTTAATTCCACCCCTTCACTCGAAGGATTTCTGGGAAAATTACTGGTTTAATACAGGACAATGACAACAGAGCTACACTACAGTTTTTAACTAAGGGCTGTGGATTGCCCAAATTGCTGTTTCCTTCAGAAATGATGGTATCTACAAGAGATAGCAGTCTGTTGCAGATTTTAGATGGCTGACTTCTGTGTTAAATGGCACCCAACAATAAGAATCCTCTTGTTGCAGGTGTGTTCACCTGTAATTATTGGAGATAAATCATAAGAAAGTATTTCCATCAGCACACAAATTTCAGCCATATGGGAATAAATTGTAGTTATCTGAAATCCAGGCAGTTTCCAGTTGCAGCGAAACTAGACAATTTTCAGCTTATAGCCCTCAGCTATGAGTTTTTCATGCCCCCTAAAAATGTATCCCTTTAGGATTTGAGGGTTTTCAGAGACTTTTTTTCCTCTTTTTTGTCAGCCACCTCTTAGGCATAGTCCATTTTCCTTTACAGATGTTTTAAGACAATGTACTGAGGAAGTACATCACGCAAGTCAAGCCCAAGCACAGCCAGAAAGCCTTGGAAGTGATGAAATGGGTTTGTGTCATCTGTGAATGCATTGATATTCATCCCTGTTATCTTTCACGTTTTCAGTTCGAGCAGCACATAATTTATCAGCTCTGTTGTCAAATGCGGCATGTAATTGTGTTTAGCAGAAGGCCTGGCAGAGAAGGGAGAGCGGAAAGGGAGCTAACCATTCCCTCCTTCCAAGGAGAAGAGCAGCACTTGTTTTGAAGTTGGTGATCACCTTCTCTTTACAAGTGCTCCCCTGACTCTATGTCATTGAAGTAGAACTGCACATCAAATGCAGGAATGCAGTTCAGTAGGGGCAACGCAGGTAAATGGAACATTGCAGTGCATGAAACTGGAAACATTGTCAGGGTCTGCCAAACTAAAATCTGTGTGGCTACTTCTTTTTGCTGGCCTGATTAGAATTGGTACTGAGGAAGTACCCAGCTGTTGCAAGGAAGAGGCTTGGTGCCCTTGGGCAGCCCAAGTATAAATAGAGATCTGTGTATCACAGTACAACTGTGTGCGTTCTCCAGAGCTGCTTAGCTCACAGTGAAAATTTCCATGCTGTGCCTGGAAATATGGCACCTTCTGAACTTATGCAAAGTATTTCCGTGAGATGTTTTCAAAAGGATAAGCTCTTCTTCAGTTCAGTTTGGTTTCCCCAAGGAAAGAATGCTGATTTTTCTGTACAGAGGTATTAATCCACTGGCAGAAACTTGTAGGGTTTTGCCTTCGTATGGTAGCTGCTGAGTCACGGACTAAACCACTGATCACCTGGGAAAAGGACCCAGTCAGCTCTGGGAGCACAGGTGAAGGCAATTCAGCTGTGTGACCAGAAGGGGTGGAGCCTGGCTGCACCTCTCAGACCCCATTTAAGGGCTGACTGCTAGTGGGGATGGTTTTCTGGTTGGAGATCCCTTCTTGGAGAAGCTTTCTTCTGCAAACCTGGAATCTTGTGATAGAGGTGAGTGATCTTTTTTCTTTCTTTATAGTGCATTTCTCCTGTGCTACTCCTTTTCTTATCACACTTTTGTTGTAATGCCTTTCCTACTGTATTGATTTGTTCAGTTGCTACAGTTTTTTTCCTGGTTGAGTGCTGGTTCTGAGCCGTGAACCTAGATTGGTATTGCTTTCTTGAATAGGACAAGGTGAGGTAGCTACCAAGGTGGCTGTGGGTATAGCAGTACTGGACAAGAGAACCTGGGAAGCCCATTGAGGTAAATCTAGTAATATGCACTGTTCCTGCCAACAGTGAAGCTACGAATGCCCTTTCCTAAGGAGCCTGGCTGGGAAGAGCTCCATGCACTCCTCAGTTGTGAGGACAGAGCGAGTCCTCTGCTGCAGCTCCATGATGGAGGGGGGGGGGGGGGGAAGGAAAATAGGACATGCGTTTCTCTGCTGTGCCTAACATCTGTGAGAGCTATCAGTGGTGAGTGCCTGTCTTGGGAAGGGAAGATTGAGGGATGTGAGAGAGCTGAGCAAAAAAGGTTGCCAGAGAGTTTGATGTGAGCCCTTGCTGTGCCAGAATAGCAGCTTTTCCCCCGGTAATAGATTAGCAGAAATTTCTCTGCTCTGTAGCATATTAACAGCAGTTTGCCTCTGATTTGTTACATAAATAGGAACAGAGCTAAAGCTTAATCTATCAGATACATATTTTTATTTTTTTAATCACCTTCAGACATTTTTCACCAATTCCCTCCTAAAAGGAAGGCTTAAAAAGAAGAAAGAAAGAAAGAAACCCCACAAGCTGACTGAGCAGTTGCTTTTCTTGTGGATTCTTTAACATCTCGTCCATCTCTTCAGGTGCACAGGGAGGCAGAGCTGCTCTTCCCAACCTGCATCAAGGCATGCAGAGCTCAAGCAGCTGGGGAGAGAGGGCAAACTGTCACAGCAATGCCAGCGCTTCTGGCTCGTGTTCTTTGGTCCTGCTGCTCGTGTGTCAAAACTCCAAAGTGTAACTGGGTGAATAAACCGCAGGCCATATCATTCATAACTGTTTGGGTTCGGTGGGGGTTTTGTGGGTCTGGTTTTAATTCTTTCCGTTGGATGAGTGGGAATCGTGTAACTCGCACAGCCCCGTATATGTGATGCTGGGCAGCCTTTTAAGTTACGCCTGTTTCACTTATTAATTGGAGTGCTGTACAGACTCGTTACCCTCATGGGTTTAACAATTATTTGAAGCCATCTGACAGGTGAAGGAGTTTTCTGTACATTTCTGGAGGGTTTGTACTTACTGACCAGAAACTAAACAGATGTAGCACTTGTTAAAAGAAAAATTTCTGATACTGTCTGTTGCTACTTAACCTCAAGCACTATGAATGCCTGCTATGGTGAGGGCAAACACAGATGGCCTCGGTGACAGCTTTCTTTAAGCAATTTCACAAACAGTGGCTGTTTCTTTCATGGGCAGATTGCTCTTCGTGTTGAATTTCTGCTCAAGATCCTCACCTAAGGCCATACCACTACAGTGCCATCACAACACTCACTGAGTAAGCTGAACCCCATGTCGGGTTCATTGTCTTCTATCAGTTTAGCCTAATATTTTCTTCTTGGTAAACTCTTCATGCTCATCCACTAATGAATCCAAGAGAGATTTCATGCCTGAGACAGGGATTCTTGTACTTCCATGGATACATGGGGAAGAGACAGAAGGAAGCTGCGGTGTGCTCTGTATGTTGCTCAAAATATGGCTGTTCTGAGGTGAAATGGTGTATCAGGATATTTCTTTGCAAAAGGAATAAAAGGAATTTCCTGAGCTTGGAGGTGGGCTTTTTGGCAAAGTACTTGCATACTTGAATTGAGGCCACAGTGGCACCATCAGTTGTGCTGCTGGTAGGTCAGGAATATTACACGTCACCAATGCAACTTGTGCTCTCTCACATCCTGCTTAGAGGCTGAACATGCAGAAAACCGTCCTTAATTGTTCCGGGCCATCATCCTGGATTTAGACCACATCTGGACAATATAATGCACATGCATGAGAACAGTTCCTGGCTGTAGCCATCCTAAGTACAAAAGCATCAGCAGCCTCTTGGAGGCTGAGCTGCAATTTGCTTCCATGTGA
This sequence comes from Perdix hodgsoniae, assembly GCA_035772895.1. NCBI lineage: Eukaryota > Metazoa > Chordata > Aves > Galliformes > Phasianidae > Perdix > Perdix hodgsoniae. Next base: position 5,504,822 of record JAPSGF010000046.1, on the reverse strand, counting down.
TGTGGAAGACGCTGCCTGCTTTTATTTCTCTTTTTATAGATAGGAGGAATAATGAGAAAAACTAAGGGCGGAGGGCAGCAGGTAACATTTCTTTTGGAAATGCTTTTCATGTTAGCCGCTTGGCTTCTAAGTAGTGATCTGAGATGGTTCCCATTTTAAAACAGCCGTGATGTTTTTAATGACAACTACTTTTTTTTTTTTCCCCCTTATAGCAGTGGGTCAGAATTTTCTGCAGAGCTCCCTGACAGCTCTAGTGCCTCCTCCTTCAAATAAACTCTGTGAATGAACGGAGACCTTGAAAAAGATGACAGGCTTCAAACAGGATAAAAAATCAGCTCAGCTTTCCCCAGGGAGGTATCTCTAATGTCCCTGAAATAGAGGCTGTGTTACTTACTTTCACTCTGATATTATTTTTACGCTCTGTTATTTTCCCTTTCTCAGAGACACAAACGTCTCGCCAGGCACAACAGCAGCACCTGAGCTGCAAAGGACCCCGAAACGCGTCCCTTTGTGCCAGCACAGCATGGTGAAATACTGCAGCGTTCTGTGAGAGCCCATTTTATACCTCTGGATTACAAGAAAGCATCACATGTAAAATTTACTCTTATTTTCTGACCTAGAAAGACAGATAAATTATTTAAGATCACCATAAAAAAAAAAAACAAAACTAGTCCAAGATTTATTTTTTTAAAAGAAATAATGCTATTAGTTCTTTCTCCTCTGGTTCCTTGGCCAGCTCCCTAGCAATCACTTCTACATTTTAAATCTGCATTTCTGCCAACTTGGCGCACTATATAGAAACAACTATTTTCAATAATAGATGTGCTGTGCCTGCTCTGAAAACATGTTTTGGCGAGGGCCCCTCAGACTCAGGCTGGTACCCATTCTTAGGGATGGCTTTATTTCCACAGCCCCACTTCCACACTGCCAGATGAGGTGCAAAAGCTGTGCTGCAGCAGAGCTGCTCCATGTGGGAATTGAGAGCCCATCGAGGAGCTAAGGAGTCAGCCCTGGAAGTTCAGCTCCTGCCTATAAAGGGCAAAGCTGTTCTCAGCTCCGTGCTCTTGTGGAGGCAGAGCAGTGCTGTTCCTTGTGCAGACTTCTATGTCCAAGCCTGGGGGCCCTGGAACAGGAAAGATGCTGACCTGAGTGGGTCCAGAGAAGGGCCACGAGGACGCTCTGAAGGCTGGAGCACCTCACTTATGAAGAGAGGCTGAGGGAGATGGGCTTGTTTAGCCTGGAAAAGGGAATGGTCTCTGGGGAGACCTCGCTGTGGGCTTCCAGTACTTGAGGAGAGCTTGTAACAGGAGGGGACTGACTTCTAGCACAGTCTGATAAGACAAGGGAGGATGGCTTTAAACTAAAATAGAGGAGATTAAGGTTAGATATTAGGCAGAAAGTCTTTACTCAGAAATCGGTGAAGGAGTAGCACTGCTGCCCAAAGAAGCTGTGGGTGCCCCATCCCCGGAACTCTTCCAGACCAGGCTGGATGGGGCCTGGGCACTGGATCTGGTGGGTGGCAGCCCCGCTCATTGTATGGAAGTTGGAAGTGTGTGATCATTAAGATCCCTTCCAAGAATCTATGGGGCACCCTGGACTTGTCGCATTCCATTTTGATTGCATTTCAGTACTTTGAAATTACTATGTACTGCCTAGTTTTATCTTCAAGGGATATAAGGTGTCCCCAGGTTTAGTTCACCCTTAAACACTTCCCAAAGGCAACATGCTTTGGGATAGTCAATTACTGGACCACACATGCTAGTCATGATATACTGCAGCTCTGGTAGCAGTACACTGGGTATTGGTCATGGTTATCCTGCTTTAAAGATATCTTTTATGAAGCTACTTCAGAAAATGCTCGTGTCGCAAACAATCAAACTACTCTGTAAATTGGTATTTGTCCCCATGTAATTATGTGAATGATTTTATAAAGAGCCTATGGTAACTGTCTTCTAGGAATTTGCTATTAAGGATACAGGATCAAATATTTTTTTAAAAGTAACGTAAACATGAGCACTTCTGCTTTCTTAACTTCTTAAGTCTTTTTCTTTTAAGAAAGACAACCAAAGTGAAGAATTTCCAGTGCGTGAAATGCTGGCACTCGTACTGTCGCTTTTGGCGAAACACAAGTGAAACTACAGGAGTGTAGTGGGGGTTTTGTTGGTGCTTTTAGGGACTGTTTGCCTGTTGTTGGTGTTGGGTTTGTTGTAGTTGGTTTTCTGTTTGTTCATTTTGTAAAATTTTCTTTAGAATGCACATTCGTACCTGGAGATCTTTCTCAAATGTTACAGACTGCTTTTCTAGTTCCTGACATTAATTGTGTACTGACAAAAAGTGACGATATGCTAAATGGGACATTTTATTTAGGAAATGCTGAGGACAGATGTTAGTAAAACGCTTCATATTTTATAGATTTTTTCCTTTTTCCAGTGGCAAAGGAGAATGAGATTTTTCTAAGACAGATTTGTAACATTTTCAGTGTTTTTACATGAAATGACAGAGTTGTCTTGCAAAACTATTTCCAAGGCAAATTTAGAAACTGGTGGAAGGCAGTGAAATGTCTCAGCCTCACGTTAAAACCCAGCAGTTCTAACAGTAGAAGAGTAACAGTGAGAATGGTGTATGACCTCTGCCAGCTCTCAGTGTCAGCAATGGCTGTGGGTTTGTCTGAGATCTTAGAACCCCTAAACTGAGTGCCATAGCACTACAGAACAGAGTGCTTTTGCAGGCAGAATCACAAAGGATGCTGTTGGAGAATTTTAAGAAGTGTTGCACTGTTTGATTTTTAAAAGATATTCAAGATGAGTTGCAGTGTAATCACAACCATCCCTCCACGTGTGTTTTTTTAATCCTTGGAGAGCAGCAGTACTTAATTTTTTTTCCCCAACTGTGTTTTGGGTCCTCTGCAGATTCTCTTGTTCCATGTCTGCCTCAAAATCCTTCTATTTCTCCATTCTCTCACTGTTGTTTGGATGATAAAGCACAATATGCGTACTGCATTTATGCTGTGAGTAAATGTCCCTAATCATAAGGCACCCGTGCAAAGGAGTTTTCTTACAAGTCTGAAACCACTCTTTGTGGACAATCAAATGAGGTAAGCATGTTTGAAAGCTACCTTGTTGAGCTGTGCAGTAGGGCCAGAGCACATACACAGAGCAGGTGGAAGAATGCGAGTGGATGAGTACAGGAGAAACCGAATACAGCACAAATTAATTTCGATCTCTTGCTTATTTTTCCTAAGCATGTTAACATCTATCATTACAATGATGTAGGTCCCACTGACAAGGGATTCTATGTTAACTACCCCATTGTACACCAAGTCTCCTGCTCATAGCAGCTGTCACGCTTCTGACATCCCTGGCATATTGAAGATGTCAGTGTGCTGTATGGAGCAGTTACATGTCAAGCAGCTGCCACCTCCTATTCATAATCATTCTTGAGTCAATCTGAAGGCCGCCTGCCTAAAGGGACTCTTAAAAGTCCTTAAGTTTAAAAAAAAAAAAAGTCCAGCTCTTCTTAACTAGCAAGGAGTTTTTGTTGCTTATAAGTGGCACCCTCAAGCCTACTGCAAAGCCTTTATTTCAGCAGGCACCTCCAGGCCTTGTCCATCTGTGTGGATGCTGTTAACATTATTTATGCATTACAGACATGGGATGAAAGCAAGGAGATGAAGCCGCGTTCTCTGAGTGCCCCCAGAAGCACTTCCTTCAGTTGTGTAATCACTGTTGGGACCTGCTGGGAGGTGTATTATGCAAAGGCTTGAGCAAGGAACTTGTCCTTACTATTACTGGTTTATCCCATTTGGCAACTCACCACAGCGTGCCAGGCAGTTCTTACTAATGCGAAAGAAGATGAGCTAGCCCTGTTTTCTTCTGAGTCAGGACATCCAACAAGCTGTATCTGTTAGCAAAGTCCAGGAGGTAGGTGAAGGGGTCACGCGGGTCTGTTATGTATGTATGAGGAAGAGGCTGGATGTGCACTACTGCAGTTGGGCTCCTACTGTATTAGAAATAATTGCACCTGTTCAATCAAGAGCACAACTCTTATAAATACTGAGGAGGACATCCTGCCTAGTGAGGATTTCCCTGCTGACTCTGCAGGATGTTACTTCTGCCTCTCTTCAAATCTGCATTTATTAAACTCTACAAAATATCACTCCTAAATTATTCTTTTCTTTGCCTGATGTTTCAGCTGCCTTCCTTTCTTCTCTCAATTTCACCTTCTCTTGCTTCCCTGCACAAACATACTGCCAGGTACTACATTTCCCTCCCAGGCTTCTCAAGAAAGCACTAGCCCAAAGTAGATATGCGTACGTGTGTCCTCCTTTTTGCAGCAGACAGGACAATAGGATTCAGATTAGAGAGGTCTAATATCTTATTTATCAGTGGGGTTTTGCTCCCTTTGGCCTGTCTCTTCTGTCCAATGTATCTGTAGAAACCTTTCTTGCACTTCTTACATTCCTAACCAAATTCAGTTCCATCTGCACCTTGGCTTTTGTGATCCTGTATCTGCATATCTGGATGGCATCCCCGTACTCTTCCCAGGCCAGGTGTCCCTGCTTCCACTGTCTGTACGTTTCCTTCTCCCTCAGTCTGAGCAGCAGCTCCTTGCTCAGCCATACTGCTTTCCCACCTCCTCTGTTTGATTCCTTATGTTGGGGATGGAGAGCTCTTGTGCTCTCAGAAAAGCATTCAGCAAGAGCTGCCAGCTCTGTTGTCCCTAAGGACAGTTTTCCAGGGTCTTTCATTCAATTCCGTAATCAGCCTGAAGTTCAGAGTTCTGACTCCACTCTTTGCCAGGTCCCCATTCTTCAAGAACATGAATTCAACCAGTGCAGTGGTTATACTGCAGCCCAGGCTGTCTCCAATCTTAATCTCTTTGATGATCTCCTTTCATGACTTCCCCTGTGTTGTGTTATTTACAAGCCAACTTTTCTGCAGGACCTCTTCAGGACAGGCAGCAATTTCAGGCTCTAACACTCTAGACTAGTTTCTATATAGGCCATGTGCACAGTGCCACCCCAAGTGGATGAATGTTGCACTGTAAGAAAGAGTAATACACTCCCTGTGCCTAATTGCAATTTGAATAATTAAATTCTTCCCACCTGTATGCCCCTTTGCCTTTCAGCTGAAAGGCAATCTTCCAATTACTTCTCTAAAAATTCATAGAGGGATAGAGGGAACTATTAAATGTTTCTTGCAGTCCACTCCCCAGCTGGCTACAGCTGAGCAGTGTGCGAGCTATCGGTATCACTTCATTTGAATGGTAGAGTGCTTTGAGATCTCTGGGCGATGAAAAGATTTCATACTGAATCCCCCCTTGAAGAGTTTCATTAGCATCTACTAAAGTAACGTCTGCTCTTTATGTTAGAGGACTTGGGGATGCCTATTGTATATTATTTTCTTCTGGTTTAGGCTTATATTATATACAGATAAATAAATGTGAGCCTGGGCCATCAAGCCCAGAACCTGACCTAAGCTTGTGCAGCACCTGTGCTTCTCCCAGTTCATATTATTTCTTTTGTTTCTGTTTTATTTAATAGAATTGGAGGGTTTGGGTTTTCTTTTGAGTTTTTTCCACCCCATTTATAGAGCCACTGCTTTTAAGAACAAAGAGGAGAAACACCTCTTGATGTTTACTTATACTCTCAATTTCATCCTCATATCCATAGGAATTGCAAGGGAGAATGCATAGTACGTGTTCTAATACAATTTCAAAATGGTAGTGTTTTTAGGACTCTGCTTCACAGAGCACTGAAGCATGTAGTTAAGGGAAGTACAGAAGCAGATGAGATGTGTGGGAAAGCAGCAAGCTGAGATCCCAGTAGCCCCTCAGGATGCCAACTGTTGACCTGCCTGAGCCTGCAGCCCTCTGTGCCAGCAGGAGCTCTGTGCTGTGTTTTCTGCTAAAGCTCATTTCGATGTGTCCGTGCTTCCCCATCTGGAGTCTCAGAGTAAGTGCTGGAGTTTCTAATGTTGAATTGACGGTCACTCTTGCTGCTTTCTGCCAAGGCTTTAACCTTTTTTGAAGCAGTTGTACATAACATTAATGAGTCCCTGCAAATAGAAATCTGTATTAAATTGGCACTGGAGTTTGTGCCTTGGAATTTATTCAGACCCTAAACATAGCTGAAGGAAAACTGAGATTTATTCTGAACCGTTAAGTACCCAGAGCTTCCTCTCTCCTTCAGCAGGTGTCACAGCAAGTCATACCTGCTGAACGACCCAGTCAGTTTGAATCAGAGATGTTTAGTGCTATGGCTCCATCATTATAAGCTGTATCTTAATACCTCCTACCTCATCCCTCCTCCAACAGTGAGGCCAGCTCATGGATGTAGCAATGGGGCTGAGTGAAATGCTGACAGTAGCTCTCAGCATGCCATGAGCTCAGTTTACATGGATTTCAACCAAACTAATAGATTGTGTACATAGTCACTGTAGTATACGCACACTTGCCCGTGCATATGGACATTTTATGTTCAGTTTCTTGGGCTTTATTTGTAAGAATCGATTAAACTCGCTGAGCAAGGTGCCCAATATGATGCTTTATTTTAAGCATTCCTTATAGGAAAGATGTTTTGTTTAATAAGCATTTACATTCTAAGTCTCGACTAGCATTTCAAGCCTTTCTTGCCATGTCATCTGATTATAGCTCTGTTTATTTCACAGTCAGAATATGCAAATACCCACGACATGTCTTTACAATGAAATGAGAAATTACAATAATTTTCTTGCTGGTTTTCTACTCTGCTCCTTTCTAGATGAAATCCACCCTCTAATCACTTCTGTCATCTGGTTGGTATCAGCTGGGCTGACAAAGTAAAACCATCGAGATCAGAAATAATTATGAAAGCTTAAGGGAAATCTGAAATGTGCATGTTCTCTGGTAGGAAGACAAAGCACATTTTCCCGATCACTGGCACAAGTGGGCATATTCTGTACAGGTTTTGTTAAAAGATACGTTTAAGAAAAAAAGAACCCTTCATCTTGTCAACTTGATGGAAGTTGATGGATTCAAGTCTGAAAAGGGGGCAAAGGCGTGGATATAGATTATTAAATATAAAGCAATTTAAAAGAATTTGTGGGATGGGAAAACAAAACATGACAGGCCTGATTCCCTGTTGTGCTCTGGATTCTGGAGGCACTGATGGCTGTATGGAAAGAGCTGCAACAGTGCAATAGAGAGGCCGGGCTCTGCTGGGCAGGGGGCACGTGTCTCCAAAAGAGCAGCAGAGGAGAGATGAGCCTTCCAACCCAGGCATGGAGGTGGAAAGACCTCTCTGCTTCTATGGGCTTGTGAGAGTTGCTTGGCACTGCCTCCGTCCATGCTGGTGCTTTCTGGTAGGAAGCTGCCAGCTCTGGATTTTTCCAACTTTCCTAGCAAGACAAGGCAGGGGGAAGAGCCTGGTAAATCCTCTGAGGTGCTAGGGGGCATCTGCGTGGCTGGGCAGAGAAGGCAGCAGCCTTGCAGCAGCGCAGTAACCATTCTGAGTGTTTGCTGAGCACGTTCACTTCACTCTCTGGAAGCAAAAGCACTGCCTTCATCTCTTCCAAGGACATGAGAGACTTTTCTTTGTGGAAACACAGGCTCACAAACCCATCAGAATAAAACTGAACAGTTTAATTTTCTGAAATGTAACTGGGTTAGGTGGAAATGAGATAGAATAAATGGAAATAATTCATTCTCTACTTCTGTCCCAGTATTTTAAAATATTTTAGGTGACATAGAACTGGATCTTGACTTACAGGAAAATATTGATAGAAGCTTTTATTTTATGCTACTTTAAGATTTCCATATCAACAGGCTTGGGATTTTTGTGGAGTACGGAGGCTATAGTAGAGGTTGGATTTGTTACAGAAGGCTTGTTCTCAGTAAAGGCGGATTTGGCAGCACTATAAGTTTGCACTTAACTATTTCCAATTTATTTTCTTTCTAACTTCTCACTTTCTGTGAGGTTATGCTGTGAAACACCACAGCCCTGTTTTTCTCTGTTCTCTGGTTCTGGAAAAACAGTGAAAAGTTTCCTCTGAAGACCTCTGGGGGTTTGACCACTTCCCCCAGACTGCGATCCCCTAAATTCCACTTGGACAGAAGACAGGAGCTTTACAGCCCTCAGCAGGCAACTGCGTTCCTTCTAATGGCTAAAAATAAGCAGTTACCTGATAACACTGATAAATGACTGCCTTCTGGGAAGGGAGTGTGTATTATTTAAGAGACGTTACCTGGACTGAATTATGAGTTGGGTGAGAAGACTCCTTTCATATGAATGGAACAAAAGGGCACCCTGCATCTCTGAAGTTTTCTGTTTGGGATTTATGCTCTGAAGGACTCACCTTCAGCTTAGTGTGCTACAATAAATGCAAGAATATTTCCTTGCTTCTTGCAGACTGCTGTAAGGGGCAGGTATATGGAAAGGAGAGGAGGATGCGTGGAGATAACATTTTTATCATGTTTTTATTGTATGCTTGGAAGTAAGATTTTACAGAAGCTCAATTAAAAAGGGTGTTGCAAAAGCAGTTGCAAGCAGAACTGCATTTTGGTCATAATTTCTTAAAGCAATAAGAATGCAGTTCCTTGCTTAAATTTTGCTTTGGTGTGATATTGGCGGAGGTTCGCATCTGAGTCTAACTGCAGGTCTGGAATGTTCCCAAGGTGCAGAGAGATCTGAAATTTGTTTTTCATCCTTCCTCACTGTACTCATTAGAGCTATATTGCCAAGAGACTATGGCTGGCAGGCAGGGTGGGCCACCGATCTGACTGCACAGACAGTTGTTAAATCTGTGCACGGAGAACACTGACACTGGAAATGAACTCTCTTGAAATTTGCCCTCTCTCTCTGATAGCAGACATTGACCAATGTCTGTTTCTAGACTTCGGTGAAATTCAAATGGACAGCGTGATGAGACAAGCTATGTAATTAGGCTTAGACCGTTCTTATTTGCAGCGCATTTTAGATGTTTGATGGGATTGTGACTTGGCAACCAGAGCTGTCTGTCAGCGTATGCAAGAATGTGAGTCAAGGCTTCTTCATTACTTGTATGCTCACAGGAGCAGTTACTGTTCTTTACAAAAATACGAGGTACTCATGACTTCACGTGTTTTAGTCCAGACATTGAGGCCCAGATAGATTAGGGAGAGAGGGGTCATCTGATTTCATGGTAGCATATTGTGGTTTTCTGTCTCCAAGATTACTGGGGATTATGTTTAAAAATGGTGTCTGAGCATCAAGAGCTCTTCCTTGCACTATAATGCCTCATTTGTACTGCCTTTTCTTCTTCTTAGTTTGCTAAAGAGTTAATCTAGTTAAGGAAGCTCATTTAAAAGTTCAAATCTTTTCAGCAGTGTTCACCCCCTGGGATGCACAAAATCCTGCTTATCTTCTGTCATTAAGCATCTTGGAGTATCATCAGACAGGGCAGGATGACGGTCCTTGAGTTCTGGACAAAATCCAGATCTGACATCTATCCTCGAGGAAGGATTTTCATCAATTCCTTGAGGAATTCAAACAGTTAACCACGATTCTTCTCGTGCTTTGTTCTACAGAAAGCTTTGTTATCAGCAAAGACAAACATAATTCTGGTGCAGTGCTAGTCCTTGATTCTGAAAGGACTCGCACATCTGATCAGGTTTCAGTGGAGCTGTTTGTGTATAAATTTAAGCAAGGATTTGTTACAGGACTGGGAACTATTGTGAATAAGATGCATAGTACTCCTGGGATCTTTTGATGAAAAGGTGTTATCTGTATCAGTCATATCAGATATGCTGGTTTTACACGAATGCTGTGGTTGTAGTGAATTCATTTTTCTAATGTTTGGGGGGAAAAAAAGACACAAGCCCTGGATAGCCTGAAAAGAGGATCAACGTATTACAGATGCTGAATGTAGATATTTCTTTAGCACAGCTGGCTGGTGGGTATATCACAAAGTTGAAGGTCATGAGACCTTCTTTGTGTCAAGCTACTGTTTCCACATGGATCACACATCTTTGAGAGCTGTATTCACACACACCACTTGAAAGCCCTCCCTGCTGGTGGCTGCAGAGCTCAGAATTAGCCGGCTGGCTAAAAGCACACGACCTGGTTTTTCTTTTGTGCTGTCCGCCACCTCTGGCTATTATTAGATTCAGACAAAATTGTCCAAATGTTCATAAGCGGTGAAGTTTTGTGGCCAGAGGAGAAAAACCATGAAGAGCTTAAGCTTGGAAAAGCTAGTCACGATAAAATAGCATTTACTCATTTCTTGGGAGGTAGAGCAAAACTAAAAGCTTGATTTCTCTCCACTCATTACAGAGATAGAAGAGAAAGCAGCTCTTTTCTCACTGGAGCATTCAAACTCATCCATCCAATCTTGTCATAACTCAGTCCCACTTGCCTCAATTTGCAACCCCATTTAAACACTGTGGGATGAACACTGTATTCAGTAAGCTCACCAAGATGACCTTAAGCCTCTTGACATTCCTTGAAAAGTATCCCAGGCTCCAGTCAGATTCACGTGGGTTCTCTATTTTTTTGACAGTTGCATTATTAAATGTCAGTTCTTCAGACAAAGGCTGAAGTTATGAGCTTTGCATTTTACTTCAGTTGAATCAAGATTTCGCTCATAGGTCTGGAGGTGTGTTTGCTCTACGTCATCACTCTTGCAAGCTAACAGAAGTGTCTGTCCTCTTCCTGGAACACTACTAGAATTTTCTCTCTGTATGGCACTTCATATGAATTTGCCTGGTTTCTTTCTCCTTAATACTCAGACACCAACTATTTGCCTACATACTGAGCAGCTTCACATGAGGCATCCAGAGCCCTGAGGGAATTGGCTGATGAAATTGCCAAGCCACTCTTGGTATTTCTAGTGACTGGAGAAAATGTAATAGAACAGCCATTTTCAAGAAGGGTAGGAAAGGTGACCGTGGAACTACCATCTTATTAGCCTCAGCTCAGGGCTGGAAAAGACCCAGAAGCTATGATAAGGCATACGGAAGAGAAGGAGGTGATATGGGATAGCCAGCCTGGCTTCACCAAGGCACGTCCTGCCTGACCGACCCTGTTGCTTTTGGTGATTGTGTAACTGCAACAGGGGAAGAGCCACTGATGTCATCTGTCTGGGCTTCAGAAAGGCCTTTGACATGGTCCCCGTAATATCCTTCTCTCTAAATTGAGATGATGGATTTGATAAGGGGTCTGTTTGAAAGACAAGGAACTGGTTGAGAGACCATACCAGCAATGTGTCCTTGCAGCCCAGAGAGCCAACCACATCCTGGGCTGTATCAAAAACAAGTGTGGTCACTGGAATGGGTTGCAAAGAGAGGTGATGGAAGTCTCATCCTCAGTGAGGTTCTAAGTCGGGCTGGACCAGGCTCTGAGCAACCTGATCTAGCTGTAGGTGTCCCTGTTCTCTGTAGGGGAATTGGACTAGATGACCTTTAAGGGACTCTTCCAAGTCAAAAGATTCTATGACTCTATAATTCTACAGAGCAGATGCATTTAGCAAGAATGGCTTGGCATCGTCAATTTCAAGGAGCTGAAGAACTCAGAGACTGAGCATTAGCTGCATCTCACTAAATTATCAGCACCTGCATCAAGGTCTGCACTCTCACGTAGACAACGGACAAAAGTAGCTACTTCTACAGCATAACTCATCTACGCTTGTTCAACTTCTACCTTAAGGGGAAGTAAATCCAGAAAAGCCTATGTCTGTTCTTTGCTGAAAAGGAAGCCTAACCGAATAATTCAGGCAGGGATACTTGTGTTGTCAACTTGTATTTTCAATAGACAAATTCAAATTTGTACGAGCAGAGCAGGAATAAAGCCCCTTTTATCAATCAGCATTAGCTTTGAAAATGCTGTTTAATGTTTCCCAGTTCACATTCATGTTCTAGGATGTCCTTATGCCTCAGCACTGGGCCATACTGCCCGGTAGGGTAAGCAGTGCAAAACCCCATAACACTACGAACTGGAACAGTTCTGTGGTCTGACTTCTATGTAATTGTATTAAAAGGAGTTAGCAGTATATATTTTAAAGGCTTAGTTTTGCTTTATTTACTGACTGATGTAACTGTGTATGTAGAAGTGGAAGAGTAACTGCCAGAAACATTTATCCATAGTTCTCACATGATACGTGTCTGTTCAGTGCTGTGAACTTGGAGCACCTGTGTTCATCACAGTGAAAGCCAACAAAATAGCTTTCAGATCTAAGTTAGAAAAATAAGATATCTTTGTAGCACAAAGAGCTCTATCTGCGCAGTGGGGTAGTTTTAACTTCAGCAATGAGATTTAAAAAAACATGCTGAAGTAAAAATAAAACCAACAACTTCCTACCCACCACACACTGTTCTTTAAGGGTCAAAAGTGAACTCTGAGAGCAGCAGAAGTCTGCCTTTGTGCTGCACTGCGCTTGAAACATGTTCTCATTAGAAGGAAAAGAGATCCATCTGAAGTAGGATGTCAGCCTAACTTTCCTCTTTCCCACATACTCATCTTTGAACAGAGAAGGATTTTTTTTTATTATTACTATCAAAGTCCCTCAGTATCATAGTTTATGAGAAACTTCATGCAAGTTTAAAACCTATTTCAGTCTTTTCTTGCTGCTGACACTTACATGAGGCAGGTCCCTTCAATTATTTAATCTCTGCCTTCTGACAGCAATGTCTGACTTCTTTTTTTTCTTAAACTGTTTGATTGTGGTGCTCCACTTAAAACACTGGTGTTGTAGTTTTGCTTTTTGGTTTTGTGGTTGTTACTGTTGGGTTTGTTTTGTTTTTTTTTTTTGGAGGGTAACACTAAGGATAACTCAGCAAATCCCAAAAGCACCTTTCCCCTTAGATGCTGAGGCATTTAATCCTAGCACATAATGCCATGCCAGGACCAGATGCACATAACATACCAGGACAAACAGCGGCCATGGGTGGTAAAAGGGATGGGTCTTGGGAAGTGAATGTTCTTTAGGCGTTCTTGTTGCAGAACACTGTAAACAGTTACAGTGACTGATAAAGGAACACTCTCATTTTTGTCAGAAAAATGAAAACTGAGTTGATAGCACACTCACATGACTAATGATGTTATTATCCATCTCCCATTGAGGGCTTAGTAAAATTGAAGGCTTAGTAAAAACTATCTTTTATTGTTTGATCTTGCTATAAATAAGCAGATGGTGGTGATTTGGGGTACAAAATGTTGTTGTCACATGCAAAATGTCTTCCAGTAGCAGGAGGAAAAAATGGATTTGAATTAAACATGAAAAGCATGTTTCACTTTAACAAAAATAATGATGGAAAAATCAAGAGCAACAATCCTATCAGTATGAAAAGCCTCAAAGTCCGAAGTTCTGGCAATGTTTTAAAGCAAAGAGAGATAATACATACTTCAGATTACTAAAATGCAGTCAATTGGAAAATAAGTGGGCTCTCTGATTTGCAGCAGTAGAGTTTTGCTCCTTTGACTTTATTTTCATGTTAAAACTCCAAATACATGATTCGGGGGGGGGGGGGGGGGGGGGTGGGTGTGGGGAGGTCTAGCTGTAAGCTACTTTTGGATGGCTCTTGTTACATAGTTTACATCTGAAGTGCAGAACTATGTTTTTAATATTTACTTTTAGCTGACTTTTTCAACTAAGGTGATGGAAACTGGGCTACCTTGATGTGCACCTTCAGAAGGATATGCACCATGGGCTCGCTAGTACTCTGCGTTGTAACTCGATTCCCTGTCCCTTATAGCACTTAAAAGCATGCACACACAGGGAAGCCCCAAACAGTGAAGCTTCACTGACTGACTTCAGTCCTGAGCAGCAGTGCTCACTAAGGGTTTCATGCCAACAAAAAAGCATCGTGTTAGACTCAAGCCCTTGGCTACTCTAGAGTAATAGGGTCCAGACGTCTCCTGTATGACTTTTGTTACAGATGCTGCATTTTCTAGAAAGCAGGGCATGTATGAAAAGCATGGGCCCGCAGCTGGGCCATGGTCACTGTCAGTGCCTCTCAAAATGCTTCAGGACTTTTCCCTCTCCAAAGAACACCCAAAGCAGACACATTCTCATAGTTCCAGGGGGCTTTGAGTCAGAGCCTTTCCTGGGCAACTACCAGACTTTCATGCAAACTCTTCAGCCAATAGAGCTGTTACAAATAAATCCTCCTGGAGAAAGCTGCCCTCAGTGCTGTTTAGCATCTGCTGCTCTGGGGTCATGATGGCAGTAGGCCGCAGCTCCCAGGCCATGGAGAAGGTCTCCCCGTCAGTGACAGGGAAGCTGCAGCTCTGGTCTTCGTGGCAGAAGCTTCTCATTATGAGGAACTCCCACCACGCCAGCCCCATCCACATGCTAGATCCTACAAGCAGTTATTTCTCTTAGTGCTGGTTCTGTATCTTCTCAGTCAGAAACGCTGAACTTCAAGGTACTGAGTTTAGATAGAATGGGAAGGTCGCTCTGTAACCTGATGCCAGAAACTCTGACACAGTCTCCCTTTTTGGTCTCCCGCAGAGCTCATCAGAATGTGTTGGAAGAAGGGGTGTAATAAGGCAAACTTTGCTGAGGATTGTGCAGTTCCCCTGGTAGGACAGACTGGCCCTGAAAGAGGGATGAGGCAGAGGGTAGGCAGCCAAGGCAAACTGACCTGCACTGCAGCTAATTAACTCGTTATGGAGGAAGGCTGCTTGTGGCAACTTAGTTCTCAGATAAGGATAAAAGCCACCAGCCTACCCAGAAAGGTCTCTCAAGCATAAGCCTTGTGTTCTCTTGAGGTGGGACGGTGCTCCCTTCAGCTGCCTGTTTTCACCTGGGTAATTAAACTCCAAATGAAAGCAAACTTCTGGAGGGGAGCAGGAAAGCTGGAGTTTGTCCAGGTAAATATCAGCAGGTAATGACTGCAAGTGATCTTGTGTTTTTTTTTCTCTGGGAATGGTTCACAAATTGTGTTTGCAGGCTTCACCTCACCCACCTCTTTAAATGCAGCTGTCTCAGGGGAAATATGGTGGTTATTCTATAGTGCTCAGCAATGACACAAAGCAACTTAGGGCAGGAAAGAAGGGGAGAACACTGTATTAAATTAAAACTGCACAAAGCAAAATTTAGGGAGACAGAATGTCATTACCCAAATTGAACTGTGGCCAAGACACTAACACCTTTAATAATGAAGGAAAAAAAAAAAAGGAAAAGAAATGCTGTAAGAACCATCAAAATCAGAAAGAAAAGAGGCTTGGCTTTCAGTCTGTCTTCTGAAGGATGGCACCTCAAGCAGCAAAGTGCCCATTAGCACTACGCCAGGCTATTGATTCAGTACCTCCTAAGAAGGAAGAAGGCCACCTACTGAAAAATATGCATAATTTAAGCTAAAAAATGAGCTATTTTCATTGTGAAATATAGAGTTCTCATAGCAGTGTTTCCCCAAGAATACACTATAGCCAAAATAATAGTTTGCACTTCACCTCCAAAGAATTTCACAAAGGTCAGCCTCTAGAGCCAAATGAATGCATTATTTAGTGACTTTGCCATTTTATTGCAGAATATTTCATTGGATTTGTTTTTACAACCAACTATTTCTGTTCACGCTAAAAGGAAGCGTCACTAAATCCCCATTTTTACTGCAGTTGGCAGAGAAAAGTATGGCTGTCAAAGATGGAATGCTTAGTTGTCCTTGAATTTTAGCAACTTGTAATTTTTTGGGGCTCCTTATTAAAAGTTGCACGTTGCCATCTAGTTCGTGTTCAGAGATACGGTCTCTATGCGTCTGAATCTTCTGTATTTATTTCTTAGCTGGACAACATCGCTTTCCTGAGAGCATGCTAAATGATTTGTAATATCCAAATTGCAGAGTAGAAATGTAATGATGTCCCTTTTATGAATAAATACTATTGAGTACTTGCAAAAGTATCTAGTTCTGTTAAGTCTTCATGGGCAGCAGCTTCTACTGCTCTTATGTGTAATTTGCCCCTCAGAGCCAGTGTATCTACCAATGTGCTTTTATGAGTATCTGCAGTAAAACTTAACATTTCAGAGGAACAGATTACCTAGCAGCATCACTATGCAGAACTTACATGTTTTTGCTCCACAGTTAAGGCTGAGACTGACTTTCCATCAGTCCAATAAACATAGAACCCTTCAAAGGATAGGACTCAAAACCCAAAAACCTACTGAAGTGTTAAATGTTCTTCCAGAGGTTTTTTTCCCCATGACTTAATCTAAAATGCAGTTCTAAAAACTTCTGTGGGGCTGAATTATAGGGTTTAGTTTAGGGCAGCTCTGAAAGATGATGCCACCAAATGACTGAGAATTCTTTGTTTCCAGCAAAGGAAAGCTGGTGCGCTTTCTTCTCCTTTGAGGAATGTGAAGACTTAAAGACTGCAGCTGAAAATATACAGATTTTTTCAGACTTTTGTTTCTAAGGGTGCAAGCAGCATCTTACAGGCTGGGTTATTAAGCATTGTCTTGGGAAAGGAGGGGGGTTTCTGACTTTCCTGGACCTTACTTTACATGCAGAAGACTACGTTGAGTCAAAATATTCAGAATATTACAAATACAGCCAGCATGTACCTACAATGTCTGAGGAAACAAGTCTTCAATTAAAAGCAAGTTGTGGGTTGTTTTACACCATTAAGAACTCCTTTTTTTATAGGCAGCACAGTATTTGTAATTTGTCGTGGGTGAGATGCTTCCCCCTCTGCAAGACAATGATTCCTGAACTGTTAGTAACTCTTGTCAGTGTTAGTTACATTTCAGAGTCCTTAACTATGGTACCTCCATGAAAAGAAATATCAGCTTTTTAAATCCAATCTTTGCTTTATGAATCTAAAATGAGAGAAAGCCTTTCTCTCAATCAGATAGGAATTTCACTAATTCCAGCCTTCTTAGTGATCACACGATGAACCACAGAAGATTCACTTTCAATTTCTTATTAGACAAACAGCATACTACGTGTAGTCTTCATTAAGAACCCATATGTCACCAATTATGCAAGCATCATTAAACAATGAGTGAATACATCTACATTTGCAACTCTCCTTTGCCAATACCATGCAATTAGAGTGTGTGTGTAGAAATAAAAATGATGATCTGATGCCGTAGCACAGCATGTAGATGGAGATGTGCATGCACAAGATGAGTCCAGATCCCTTTTGCATGTTATCATTGCATTGCTGGGGTTGGGATGGGGAGGGGGAGGAGCTGCTGACTGCCAAAGACAAAATGCAAGCATTTGTATGTAGCTCTGGTTCAGGGTAACTTAGCTGGCTTATCATCCAGTGGGAACCCCTCCCAGACCTCCACATTTCTCCCCAATATGGGGCTATCTGCATAAGCTTAAGGAGGATGCTGTAAGATCACATCTGGGGTCTTTTTCATCCCACATTAGCACATGAAGGCCTGCAGGTCCCTGGTGATCCTTGCTCTTGATTTTGTGCAGCCCTGTCATGCACAAGTTCTACCAAAGGCATCCAGAGGTGAGTGACTGAGCTTTGCACCATGGCTTCCACTCTCACTGCCACGCAAAGTGGCTGCAACGTGGCCCTCAACTGCTGATGCTAGACTTTTAAAGCTCCTGCATTAAAAGGTGATGCCAAAAAACGATCCGAAATTGGATTGCTGTAGAGCACTTTTCACATTTGAGATTAAAGAAAATCATAATCTTTCATTAAAGTACTGAAGTAAAAAATATGTTATTAAAATGCGTGCATAACAGAAAAGAAGAAAAATGAGGGTGCAGTCATTTTCATACTTAGAATAATTGGGTTGCTTCTAAGTGTAACTTCAGCAATTAATTTTGTGATTCATCTTGAAATTAAAGTATTTTTTCCCAACGTATGCAATTATGCCATGGAAATATTGTGAAATTTGTAATTGTTAAATTACAGGTTACCTAGCATTAATGTCCCCTTCTCTTAATATATTTGGGTCTGAGATAGCTTTGAACAAGAGTGAAAAGCCCAGGATGACATAGGAAAATGATGTCCAGAAGAAATGTTTTCTTTTGCTGGCCATTCAGAAGAGATAGGACAGATAGCTCCCAGCCCCCTGATGAAACACCAAAGCCCAACCTTTGGAGAATACCTTTCCATCAGAAAGGCTGTTACAGTTCCAAAGTTTGTTTATGTATCCCCATCATTCTCATCACCACCCCAGGATCACCAAGGCTACTCCATACCTGAAAAATAACCCTCATTCAGCTAAAATCCTCACTCTGTAACGAGGAAATCACCACCATTTATCTGATTTTTGGTGTTTCTGCTATGACTACTGATTTGGTGCATCACATTTTCAGATACTGCGGTGATGAGAACAGAAACAACAAATATATTAAGATAAGTAGTATCCAGACCGGTATCTTTTCCAGCCTGTTCAGTCTGATTGATGCTATTACTGACTTCAGCTCAGCCTGCTGTGATGGGGTGCACAATCAGCAGCCTTCTACGGTAGTTGTATCAGCAGGAATAAGCACTCCAATATCCACCACAAATTAACATCTTAAAAAAATCCCTCCTAGCCTCCTTTCTGATATTTTGTTTATTTTCATAACCAGCAGAAATGTAAAGGGCTTCTGTCATCTCGTTTTCCCATTATGAAGAATTCTGAAGGAAAATCTATTTGGTGCTTACTCTTTAACTGGATGTTATTCCCAGCTGCTGTATAATCATTAAGCGAGCTTTAATTTAACAAGTACGCTGCTCTTAGCGCACTTTTACTTATGTAGTGGTAAATTAAGTATAACAGATTATAACTGCTCTCCATCATTTAGCCGTAAGCGAGACTTCCTACAAATATCTTTAAAACTAAACCTGTGTGTTTTCATGGCACTTGCTCACTACTTATTCTCACTTATGATCACAGGTGAAACAATATCTATTTCAAAGATTAGTTTTCAAGCTGAGAATCAACATTCCAGTTCATTTGCTTCCTGGTTACTGGGAAGAAAGCTGCACCAGCTGAGCTACGTCACCTCCATTAGATGAGCAATCTTTGGGCACAGAGACAGGAACACATCGGCAGCCTAAGTGAATTCACTGGGTCAATGAGGCAGCTCTGCATTTGCAAAGTGATTTGCTTCACTGTCTTCATTTCAAGCGCCTTTACCACAAATTCTACTCTGGTAGCAATCAGAAGCTTCTCTCTGAAAGATTGCAGTGCTAAGGGCCATGTTATAGAAATACAGCAACCAAACCTAGAGAAAGCCTGATTTCTAGAGGAGCTCTCACCTCTTATCTGCAGTATGCCAAGTTCTTATATTAACCCAAGCCTCTTTGCTTGTCTATATGGGGGAAACTCCTTGTGAAGGACCGTCACTTCTCTGTCTGCTGTCTGTACGTATAGAAATGACCACGATTAACTAGAATAGCCACTATCACCATTTCCCCAGAACAATAATTTAACTTCTCTAGGGCTTTGCCCTGATCCTCTAAGATAGTGCATCTCAGAGTAAAATTCTGCTTACAGGAAGCCTGCTCTGGCCTCACTCTTTGATGCCCACAGCACCTCCCTATATAGCCTGCCTTTCCTTTGAAGTTGTTTTGATTTTGTTTGTTTGCTTTTGAAAGGGGAAAAATAAGGACATGAAAAATGACTGTTATTCTCCTGTCCTTAGCAAAATAGATAGACAGACAAACAGACAGACAGACCTTGTGCTTGTATTTTCATTTCTTTAAAACCACATTTGAAGACTTAACTGTAATGGCCCCTTGTCAGTATTCTCTCTCAGAAACAATCTTCCAAATCCTTGGCATCTATTTCTCTGCCAGTTTGTGGGGCTGCAGGTCTCCAGAAGGAATCGGCAGAGAACAAGCTAGCTAAAAGAGCCTGGGGGAAGTAGACACAGGAATGTTAAATAATGTAATCAGGCATGAAGTGTGCCCTCCTCCTTTTCCAATATGTCCATATGCTCTTTTAAATACACACAACGATGGCATTAGGGAGGGAGTCATCCACGGTTTCTCTCAGCAGCCTTAACTGAGTCAGAGCTGCTCCCCTGGCAGCTGCCACCTGCCCCAGCTTAGCAGAAGGAAACAGCAATCCCATCGGGCAGCTGCAGGCACAGGACAATGGCAGTGTGAGCAACGCTTTCAGTAACAGTTTTTCACATGTAAGCGACTTCACTTTACCTTTATATCCATTATCCAAAAGCCATGGCTGGTGCTGTCACTAGAAAATAGCACAAGAAATATCGTCTGATGACTTGTGTTCAGTGACCCTAATATATGTCTGCTTTTCTTCTTGAGGATTTGTCTTTGTCAACTCATAACATTAAATTGTTCTTGTTTCAATTCTTAATCAATTCTGATAACATCTTATTTTTCCAAATGTAAGGATTTATGAATGGAACTCCTTAGAGTCTGTAGAGAAAGGCATGAGTCTTCTGTCTAAGACAACTAATTTTACGCCTGCACATCCATAACCTTGCTTTCAGTTCAGGTGCTACCCCTGTTTATCATTTTGCCCCAGTGTTCAGGCTACTGTGTGGGCTTCGGTGTGAAGATCTCACGGAAATGGACACTGTTCAACAGCAGCAACCTGACTGATGTATATTATGCTTAAAGTTTGAAAGGTTGACTTCTTCAAGACAATCTGATGTCCACGTTAGGGACAAAATTCCCTCTGTAGCGATGCTTGTTTTATGGTGCTGTGAGATCATGCACATCCCTCAGTCTTTCACACTGCTATCCGGATGTCAGGGAGTGCTAGCAGCAGAAATGCAAGTGGTTACAGGTTCCCCAGGAAGATCCTGTGCTATGACTCTGATGGTAAAAATTGAAATTTTCACCAGATACATAACATTAAAAGCATGTAGGATAAATTATGAAAAGGAAAATAGAAAGGGAAGTAGCTGAGCGAACACCTTAACTGAAAGGAGGAAAAAATAAGGCCTAAAATGCAAATCTGCGTGCTGTGTTTTCATCAAATATTAACTTCATCCCAAGAGGTGTTCATTATCCAGATGAAAATATTTGGCTTATTTATCAGAGTGCAGAGGCTTATGTTGAGGTGATAGTTCTGAATGCAGTCATCATGAAATGGCTGGTATACATCAGAGACTCTGAAAGTGTGGATTGATCGGAGCCTTACGTCTGGCTGTGATCCTAGAAACCCTGGATGTGTGTGTTCAGCTTCTCACACCGCATTTCGTTAGCACTTCAGTGACATCAGGGCCTTTGCTGGTGTTTGATTCCTCGGGTGCACAACGTGGCTGATATAAGATTGCAAATAGAGATAAATGTAAATTGCTTTATGAACTGTTATTATTACAACCAAGTTCCGCTATTAGCTAGGTCTAAATGTTTTCATATATTCCACACCTATGTTGCCCTTTGAGATTTTTAACTGTTGTTTTCTTGTACATTAATAATTTCCTTGTATAATTGTTCCCAAGAGAATGAGCTGAAAGAATTATGAATTAATTTGCATCTCTTAATGTATTAATAAACTTCCCAAGAAGAAAATTTCACTCCATCCAGGTGGAAACCAATCACTTTAAATCAAAGCTTACTGAATTTCAAAGAGGTGTTTTGTTTTTTTTCCAAGAAGTTGCCAAAGAACAGCGCCCTGCATGTTAATAGTAATTGGAAAGCACAAGCAGCAGTTTTAGTAAAAGCCCCAAGTCACTTTTTGCTGCAGTACAGAGCTCAGAAGCATTTAAGAAAATGAGTATTTTTCTATTTAAGGAAAATGAATAGCAGTTTCTTGGAGGTTGAGTGGCCATCAACGTAGATTTCACCTCTCTACTGAAAACTTTTCAAACCTTCTCTTATTATTTGATGCAAATAAATAGTTTGTACTACAGACTCCAAAACACATCAAGAAAAATAAATGTCCTTTTACGTACAATTTATTCAAACAGAATTTTCAGTGAACAAAATGTTCCATATCTCTATTCGTTTAGAGCAGGACCTCACTCATCCAGTGTCAGGTCTTTGCTCACCCAAGCACTTATCTTCATCTCTCTTAGAGCACTTGAGTAACCAAAGCACTGCTCCCGAGCAACTAAAGCAACTGTCTGAGTGCATGCTTTAAATTCAAAACATCAGGGGGCTGTTTCAACTAGTACTGTAGTTACCCATGAGCTTCAGCAATTTACTGAACTCGGGATTTGACATTCGAGTTTATAAACCTTTACATATTTTAACAGTCATTAAATTCAGAAATAGAAATGAATGCTGTCACCCTCATTTTCCGTATCAGATGTCAAACATATAATTAATGAAAAATACATGATTTCATATCAAACTGGCTCTCCAAATTCCCTTTACACTTGCACCATTCCATGGTATTTAATGTTAAATACTTACGTTAGGGCCCTAATAAATGTGAGTCTGTCACGTAAATAGCAGGAACAAATTCAGTCCAGAAGTCCCCTGTGGTCTGCTAGGAGAGAGACCTGGAATGCTAGAGTCAGCGCTGCCGGGAAGTCAAAATAATTTTTTCCTAATTTGAAAAGCTTCGATGGCAAGGTTTACCCTAAGGAGAAATTGCGCTAAGCACAGATTTATTTATTTTCTGGCAAGGAACACAGTCATGTGAACAACTGATAGAGATGTCATTTTCTGCAGAAGGATGCCAGATCTGTTGTGTCAGAAGCTTAAGTTTCAAAATTCACAATGACCATAGTTATTAGCAGAGCAATGGGCTTGTTGCAGCTCACGTGGCTTTTCAGGACTGCACTGGGCTAAACCTACTAAGTGTTTTACTCTCTTCTTTCAGGTGACTGGCAAAGTAGAGTGCCCAGCTGAAAATACCTCACATGGTATTTCCTGGAAGATGCTTACATTAGTGGCGATCCTCATTCCTGTGGCAAGACATGAAATCCCTTCATAAACCATTTACCTGTAAGTACAGCTGACTTTACTCTCTGGTTTCTCATACAAGACTTGAGGAGGGGAGCATTAGCCTCTTTGGCAGCGCAGGCAGTCAGCACAGCTTTACCCCAGAGCACTGCAGCTGCTCAGTACCATCCCTTATGCCCTGGCAGCAGTCCTCAATTGGACATGTCACTCCAGAGGGCCCATATGGCTGGGGAAACAGCAAAAGGGCTGATCCCTCACCCAGATCTTGCCTGGAAAGCAGCACCTGCACCCTGCCCTGCTGACCTCACACATCCCTTTGGGATCCTCAAAGTCCCTACACAGTGGAGTCTTCTGCTCCTGCACGATATAACCTTCTAATATCAAACTTGTTCTAATTAGAATTAGGTAATTAGAAGATATCCAGCAAATGCAAAACCTGCTGTAGGTGAAAACACAGACTACTGAAATTAAAATCACAAGAGAATGTTATGTCAATACAGCTTTTCCTGTTTATCCTTTTGATTTCTGAGGAACTGTTCATCTGTTTTCAAAGAACGTTACCTTTTTGTTTTTTTCTTTAGTATTTTTGTTTCTTTGGAAATGTCACTTTATATATATATATGTATATACCATCTGGGGAAAACGTTTTGTATTTTCCAAACATGTCTTATTGATGCATATTTCTGAAAAAAACAAAAGCAGGTCTTTCAAGAATCATAATGTTGATATTTCATAGACTCACAGAGCCTCACTTGACCTGCAAGCAACACCCTACCTAATGCAGCCTAGATTACCTTTAGCCTTCTTTGTAGCATGAGCACGTTACTAGCTAATGTTCAGCCCAGGGCCTTCTCTGCAAAGCTGCTCTCCAGCTGCTCTGCCCCCGTTGGTGCTGGTGGCTGGGGCTATTCCACTCCAGAGGCAGGAATTCACATTTTGCTTTCTTGAATTTCATGACATTCCCGTTTACCCAGTTCTCCAGCCTGCCAAGATGCCTCTAAATGGCAGCACAACCGATGGATTTCTGTCATCTGCATCTACCTTCTGAGAGTACGCTCTGTCCCCTCATCCAGGTTATTAATGAAGGATGTTAAAAAAAAAAAACACTGGATTCTGCTCCAGGCGTTGGGGACACAGTGCATTTGAACCCAGTGCTACGAAGAACAGCGCATCAGTGTTAAAAAGCAATTTTTATGCATGCATTTAGCTGCCAGCTCACCAATGAGCTTTGCTGTCACGCTGTTATTCCACATTTTTGTCAGTGAGCTTGAACTACTGCAAAAGCTCAGCTAGCTGCTTCGAAGCTCTGCAGTAATACAAGGCTGCACAGTGACTGAAGCTATTGCTTTCCTATCTGAAAGAAAGGCATGTTGCAGTGGCACCAACAGAGAGGATGCAATCTGCTAGTTTTGACTCAAAACCTCTTGGATGGTTTGAGACTCACTTACAAAGAGGCCACTGTTTTCCCACTCATGTGCAATCACTGATTTTGCTAGCTAAATCATTTAAATTTGTTGACCACCTGCTAGTATCTGCTAGCTGGTCAGTTTCTATGACACAGTCTCAACAGCTGAATTTGCTGCAGCGTGGGTCCTTTGTGGATTTCAGTGGCATCTGGCAAAACTATCTATTAAAGAAACAACTTGGGACAGAGCAGGACTGAGGATCTTATCTGAAATTCCCCAAAGATTTTTCTACACGACTGCATGCACTAGTGAGAGATAAATTTGATTCCCTGCATAAATTATTATTTCACTATTAATAACTAAGTTGTACATTTAAATATTTATTACAATGAATCCTTTAATAGCCAATGATTATAGAGTATTATGAACTCTGAAATAGATACTACAAGCCTCTAAATAAACAACATTTGTGGACCGAAACTGGCTTTTCTTTATTCTGTTTTAGGAGACCTTGGGGCTACAGACTTCAAAGCTCAGAATTTCCATTTACTCCAAAAGAAAGTCAACAATCTTCAGAGTAAGTAACATTCAGACCTTGAACCCCACTAGGTCTGGCACTCACACATGCAATTTACACACTTCCCATGATTCGTTCTTCTCATTCATATTCTTCTTAAAATCCCACGTGCCAGTGCATTTTCAAACCTCTCCCACACCTGATCTCTCTCATCTGACTTTCATTTTGCAAACTAGCATTTCAAAATATCCCCTTTCTTATGGTTTAACCAAGGAAGCTCCAAGGTATGGAAAGGCTTATCTCACAGTCCTCAAAAGTTTATCTGGAACTCTCATTCTATTTCTGTACTTCATTCTGTATTCAACAGCTTTTTTTTTTTTTCTCGTTATATTTGTCTTTGATCCTGGCTCAAGGCCCTCACAGTCTGTTTTAGTTGGCTGTGAAGAACCATGCCCATATGTAGTGTTGAGGCTGGAAGAAACTACAGAGCAGTAGCTGGAGTGGGGCTGGAGAGGGTCTGCCAAAGCAAACTTAAGGCTGCCAGAAGAATTCTCCTCTGAAGAACACTGTGTTTCTCAATAGCGCCTGGCATATAACTCAACGTGAAGTTAGGATTAGCACGAAAGTGAAAGCCTGAAATGCAGCAGGGATGGAGCTGGAAAAAAAAATAAATAAATAAAGCCTGGCAAAGAGAAATAGGGCTGCCAAAAGAAATTTTCTCCCAACAGCGTTAAGGCTCTGGGCTATACGGTATCACTGACCTTTGGTTCAGCGTAAGGTTTATGGTTAGGGATGGAGAGAAAAATAAATAAATAAATAAATAAATTAAAAATGCCAGAGCTTCAGCTGTCACAGAGCTGCTCAAATGAAAACAAGGGTTACAAATGGAAAATCCCTGGGGAAATCCATACTCTAAGTAAGAAGCTTTCCAAGGGCCGGTGATAGGGGTAGTTTCGGGGATAGCGCTAAGTCAGGAAAAAGTTTAAAGCTCCAGTTGGACTGAGGCTGGAAAGAAGCTGCCAATGAAGCTGCCAAAGGGAGGGTTCCATTCTGGAAGGGCGAGAGCATCCTCAGCACGCTCTGCTTGGGTCAAGACTGGAAACACGTAAACCTCTGATCTGTGTACGCAATGTTGTATTCTGTGCTTACGAGTCTGCACCCGAGCTGCACAAAGCAGGTCACATATCGGTACGGAAAAGAGGTTTAAGTGCACGGAGAAGCTGACGAACAGTAGCTTTATGGCTCCGGCTGGAACAGACCGCTCACCGGGCCGGCCGAGCCCCGAGCCGCTGACATCGCAGCAGCAGCGATGCCACCTGCTGGTCGCGCAGGGCCGAGCAGGCCAGGGCCACAGACCCCGCCACGCTTTGCACACGGCGGGCACTGGGATGAAACCGCCCTCGGCAGCTCGGCTCTCCCGCCCTTGTCTGCGCGGGCACCGACCCGCTGCTCGCTGCACACAGGCGAGGAGGTCGCACAGCCCAGGGGCGGCGGCGGGGAGCGACGGCCGCAGGGCGGCGCCCGCACTCAAAATGGCGGCGCTGCGGCGCGCTGCCCGCGGGTGAAATGGCGGCCGATCCGCGCCGCTCGCTTCCCTAGCGAGCGCAGCAGCTCCGTCCGCAGCGACAGGCGCCGTGAGAGCGCTCGGAGGCAGCCCTACGTAAAGCAGCGTTGTGGTCCCAGTGGTGGCAGCTAAAACTACACGAGACAGCGCGAGCGGCTCACGGCAGCTTCCAGAAGTTTCTCTGCCCGCATTAAAGATGGCGCGGCAGGCGTCGATGAGGCTGCCGGATGTCGCTTCGCCCCGCTTCCGGAGTCAGCGGCGCTTGCGTGCTCCGGAACCACGTGGGAGGAGCGAACCAATCGCGGCGGCCGCGCGGGCCAGTGGTGCGTCACTTCCGGCCCTGAGAGGTTGTTGCCGGAGGGCGTTCGTAAGATCGAGGGGGTGCTGGGCCGTGCTGGTGCGTGATGGGTCGGGTCGGTGGGGTGGGGGGGGCTGTTTGTAGGCTGGTGGGTAGCGGAGCTGGGTCGGGTTGTGCTGCGGTGTGTAGAGCTGGGCTGGCGGGGTGAGGCGGGGGTGTGGATTCGGGTTAGGCCTTTTGGGGGCTTTCCCGGTGCGGCCCAGCCGTGAGATGTGCACTGGGTTCCTTGTTCGGCCCCGCTGAATGTAGCAGGAATAGCCGTCCTCGCTCCTTGCGACCGCAGCCGCTCCGCGGTGCCTTCCTGCTGCCGCGTTTCCAGCTGAACTCGTTGGGGCGTCGATGTTCCATTTTGTTTTTAACTCTGCGTAGCGGTGGATGTAGGAGGCAGTTCGCTTTGCTTCAAATAGCGGCTGCTTCTTCTTTTTCTTCAAAAAAGTCGTATTCACGATGCTTTAAGTGTAAGTTCTTACCCTGTGGGCTTATATGCAAAGAGTAGGGCGTAGCCGAAGAAGCAGGATGCGTTCCTCTGGGTATTTTCAGTTATAAAGTACGGTTTTGTCACTGTGCTTCAAAGCAGTGAGATTTTCTTCTGCTGTTATTGCTCTGCATTGTTGAAATACATCTAGCATTGATTTCCTTGCTCGTGATGCACACAGTACTTGTGGGGCTAAGGTAACAGTTGCAATATTGAGCTATCTGTGGAGTGCAGAGGCTATTCTTTACGTATGTTGCTGATTCATGTCTAAACTGTGTCATTGTTCTCCGGTCTAAACTGCTGCAGGGTGACCTGAACTTGCATTCTAGGTGGTGACCTTGACTGAAAGCTGCGTGAAACTTGTCTGCTACTACTGTTTCAGTTACAGGCTGTGCTGTAGTTGAAAATAAGTGCTAAGCATACCTTTTGTCTGAAAAACACATAACGAAATGGTAAAGCGTGCTTTCTCATGCAGTTACAGGAACACAGTATATAAAACTGTCACCAAGCAAACATGTTGGTTGCACGGCTCGTGTGCCTGAGGACGCTGCCATGCCAAGCCATCCGCCCCACCATCGCTCAGGCTTCCCCAGCTCTGAGGAACTCTGGTATAAAAGCAGTTCGTCTGTGGCAGCCTAACCAGGTACAGTAAACTTTGAAAGGTTGAGTGTTTTGCCAAGAGAGTTGTGCACGCAGTGCTTGTTTTGAATGCTTGTGAGCCTTCTGCTTGTTTGAGATACTTGCTGTACCTTACTTAAGGAAGGGCAGTAATCAAAACCCAGAATTTGTTTTAAAAGACTTGAAGTAATGTATTCCATTAAAATTCTTGGGAAAGGAAAAGAATGTAATTGACATTTAATAGGCACTACTATGCAAGTTGAGAGGAGCAGAAATTCTTGTCCAATCTGTTCCTATGTACCATTTTTCAGTACAAGTCTTAAATATCATGTTAAAGTAGAAAATTTAATTCTGAAGACTTTATTCCTAGTATATTTTTAGAGTCATAGCACAGATTCATGTGAAATCTGAACGCTGGTAGGACTATCTGGAGACTTCCTAGCTGTTCTAGAAACTGGACTGTTGTTGTCCTAAGTCTTCACTGACAGAAGACTTTTCTGTGTGTTTTCATCATAAGCATAAAAAACTATTTTAATTAATTTCAGATTTCAGGTTATTTTTTTGTTTTTGTTTTCCATTAATAAGGGGTGTCCCATCACCACAGCAGTGGCTTCAGGGGACTTGAGAAGTTGTTTCTGCTTTTAAATATTCATTTCTTTGCTGCTCTTGCACATTCTTGAGGTTTCAGTAGAGCAGCATGCTGTATTTTTTTGGGTCATGTTTGTCATAGAAACCTTCTGTTTATAGGCCTTCATTCAAGGTTTGTTTTCTAAATCAAGATTAGATTTGAAAACCAAGAATTTACACTGCTGTCTCACGTTTACTGGGCAGGAGTACTGTTATTGCACAGAATTATGTGAAATGTGGGTTATTTACATGACAAGTAAAAAATCCTTATGCTGTTGCTTAGTACTGTCAGAACAGAGCAGAAGGAATGTTGGCATTTAACCTTTTGTATTTTTTGCTAAAACTGAGAACTTCTGCACTGATGTTATGTTTCTATCACGTGAAAATAGTTTTTACAAAGTTATCTACAGTGTGTTGTTCAGCTGTTCTCTTTGAGTTCGTTTGTTTCACATCTTCAGGGAGAAGTGCAGGTAAAATAAGAGAGAAACTAGTAATTGCAGGTGTGCTGAGTGACTGGCAGTGTTTCAGTGCTTTCTTTCAGAAATGGTTTGTAACTAATCTGTACACGCAGTTCCTTAAAAGGAATTTCTCTTACTTTATTTCACTGAATCCTTCTCATTTTACCTTTGAATCTAACAGTGCTATGCCACCAGAGTAAGAACGGGCGTAAGGCGTGGGAAAATTGGCCAGGAAATCAAAGAAGCAGCATTTGAGCCATCTGCAGAAACTGCTCTTAAAGGTGGGCTATCTCTGTTTTAAAAACGGCAATTTTTTTAAAGCTGAACTTGAAAACTGTTGAAGGAAACATTTCGCTTCAAACCACTAAGTAGCCTGAAAACATTGTTTAGTATTTTAAATTGACCTGTGACCTATCTTAAATGTCTGGAGGCCATTTTTCTGCTTGTCTTGCCTGTGTTCTTGCTGCACATATGTCCCGATTTCTCCCAAGAAATTTCTTGTTTCTGCTTTGACCTACAGTTGTGAATTAAGTCAGCGTGAGTTCTTGTTGATGGAGAGTAATACTTCTTTGATTGCAGATGTTTTGGTTTTTTCTCCTTTCAAACAACTTGCACTTCACTACATCTGTTCTGTATGCTATTGAAAGGAAGTTCTGTTCTACAATGTGTAAGGATTGGAGAAAAACCAACAGATTGTGTTCTAACGTAATGCCAGAGAGCTCTCAATCAAGAAGGCATTAAGGGTGGATGATAGGAAAAGACATCGTATCCACAGGTCTTCTGTGGGAGAACTCTTTAACTGGTTTTGTGTTGCTATTCTTTTTTGTTTATGTAATAAAGACCAGTAGAGACAGCATTTTACTGGTTAGTCTCTTTATTTTTATTCTGTTTTATGAAACTTGGTGGTGGTGGAGTGAATCTAGAGTGTTTCACATAAAGCTCTTTGAGAAACGGTAACACGACTGTGCAGCTTTAAGAAGCCTAACATGGATCAGCTGTTACAGATAATAACATTTTCACACCAATTTCTTCTATCTATCCAAGAAAAAGCATTTATGAGTGCATGATTTTTATTTTTTTCCCCTCAATACAGTTGACCGCCTGGGAAAACTTGTCGTTGCTGGAGGGGCTGCGGTTGGGCTGGGAGCACTCTGTTACTATGGCATGGGCATGTCCAGTGAGATTGGAGCTATTGAAAGAGCAGTGTAAGTAAGATTGCTTGTTGCTTTGAGGAAAGAAGACTTGAAGCAAATCTCCCTTCTCCTTTTGTTTGTTGCTTCGGTAGGTGCTGTCTCCCAATATACATGTAGCTTATTTTTCTTAAGCTCTGGGCAGAAAGCCCTTAGTTCTGTGCAGGATTCTAAGCTTCCCATCTGTAGGATGATGAAATCATACTGCAGCACTCATTCATGTCTTTCTGTTACTCCTGCTCCCCAAATGACACACTCGTCTTATTAACACAGATCAATGAGCACTGTGACTCAGCATTTTGTTAGCAGCTCGCTGGGCTTCTTACTGCTCAGGACACATTCTGTACACATTTTTCCTTAACTCAGTTTATTGTGCACATACAGTTTTCTAGTTTTCCATAGTTAAAATTTGTTACTCTTCCCCTTTTGACTTTCTATGATGTATGCTTCCTACACAAAATTGAACTATAGTTGGCATACTTTGTAATTGTTGCTTTAATTGTTCTGTAATAGCACTGTATAGTGGGAAGAATTTACAAGTTCAGCCCCTTTGTTGTAGGAGGAACTCATGACAGAAATTGCTAAACCCGACCAGTTCATAGGATGCTCCCATTGTATCCTTAGCTTGAAAATGCTTATAGTTGGCCTTCATTCTGGTGTTGTTAATTGCACAGCTGTGTACAAATGGTTATTTTTCAGTATTTGGCCCCAGTATGTGAAGGACAGAATTCGCTCTACCTACATGTACTTCGCAGGAAGCATTGGCTTGACAGCACTGTCAGCTGTAGCAGTAAGCAGATCTCCTGCACTCATGGGCCTTATGACAAAAGGCTCCTGGCTGGTAAGTTCATGTTATATTTAGAGTGTCTGTAAAATGATCCTAAATGTTAATGGTTGTTATCAAAAATAAGAAACTGCTGTGAAAGGTAAAGCAGATATTCACTGATTTAGTCTTTAAGGACACAGACAATAGTATAAATGCCCTAATGGCATTTTTTGACTAAAAATCTGTTGCATCCAATTACATGCTGATGTGCCCCTTTAGTGCCTTGGTGATAGTTTGTGGAAAACCAACTATGTTTGCAAGAAAAAAATGCTATGGTATCCTGACCAGATGTATGCAAGTAATAACTTGGTATGAATAGGTGTCTGAAATTAGTGACAGTATTTCTGCCACTTTCTAAGAATTGAATCAGAGACTTTTATGTGTTTGTACTCCTCCGTGTGCTGTTGTTTGTAACTCTTTGAAAATTCTCCTTTTTGCTGAGGCCAAAATGAAATTGGCAGACAAATCATCCAGGTAAGATACTAACAGAACGTGTCTGCTTCCTACGCATTCAGTGTGCTGAGTGCAGTGGAATAGTAATGGTTAAACATAGCACAACATCCGGTGGTTAATCCTTGGTGGTAAGAGCAAGTTACCTCCTAGGAGGCTGGAAAAGATCATGTGGGAGAACAGAGACCTTCTGTCCGTATGCCAGCTTGAGCTCTGTAATGCTGTTCTCACAGGCAATCGGTGCAACTTTTGCTGCTATGATCGGTGCTGGAATGTTGGTCAGGTCCATATCCTATGAAAATAGTCCCGCAGCTAAACATCTTGCTTGGATGATGCATTCAGGTATGCGTTTATAGTTTTCATGAAGTTGTCTACTTCTGTATGACTAAATTCTAACTTCTAGTATAATATCTAAGCTTTGTCAATTTTTATGTGCTGCTGTAGATTTCAGAGACCACCGAGGTGTCTCACGTGTCCTTTAATTCCTCATAGTTTTGTAAAAATCATGCTTAAGCAAAACTTGAGCCAAACTGGGTGGAACTCATTTCTTAATACTTGCTTTGGTTTCATGGTTGCTTTCTGGCACCATAGATTCTCTAAGCTTACCATATTTCAGCTGTACAGGATAAGTAAGTGTATGAAAACTGATCAGAAGGATACAGTTTTTGGTATTAAACTGCAGCTTCTTGATTGTATGTTAACAACTGATTTGTAGGATGGAGTACAGATCCATTTCTTACAGATGCTACATGCTTGACGTAACAATGGCTGTCATAAAAGCTTTTGCCAGAAGCATGGTTTGGGAAAGACAAACTCATCAGGCACTGGAACAACGCTTTTCTTTGTAGAGCTGAAGTTTCTACTAAGAAGAAACTTAATTTATTGTAGTTATTTGTCATTAATAGGTAGAGGCTTCATACGATTTTCTAGCAGAAAGTATGACTGACTTGTAGCCAAAAAAAAAAAAGTCAGAGTTTCTGAAGCCATGAAAGAGTTGATCAGTCCATTCTAAGAGGAGCTTCCTTAAGTATTCTCTAAAGCCAGAGGAAAGTAGATTGCTAGGCTTAAGGTTGTACACCTATCTAGAAGGGCAGCATGATAAATTGGCGACCAAGTGTCTTGGTATTCTGTCATGTGAGTGGATTCAAGCCATGTTATCTGACTCAAATAGAAATGGTATGTGGTGTTTTTACCTGGACTGTTCCAAACCTGTTACTTTTTTTTGTTGTTGTTACTTTGGCTAGGTGTCATGGGTGCAGTGGTGGCTCCTTTAGCTTTCTTGGGTGGGCCTTTGCTGATCAGAGCTGCCTGGTATACAGCTGGAATCGTCGGAGGGCTCTCAACTGTGGCCATGTGTGCTCCAAGTGAAAAATTTCTGAACATGGGAGGACCACTTGGAATAGGCTTCGGCTTCGTTCTCGCCTCTTCGATTGGTAACGTACCATTTCAGTGCTGTTAAATAGAGTAGGCAATAAGCTGAAGCTGCTAGAATGTGCAGTTTGCAATTAGAAGTGAACTGGTCTGTCTGGTTAAAATTGGCCTGAAATAGCCTATGCAAGACACGTGCTGCAGCTTTATGTAATGCTATTGCATATTCTTTTCCAGGATCCATGTTCTTGCCACCGACTTCTGCTCTTGGGGCTGGCTTGTATTCAGTAGCTGTTTATGGAGGATTGGTTCTCTTTGGCATGTTTCTGCTCTACGATACACAGCATGTTATCAAGCGTGCAGAGACTATTCCATATTACGGAGTAACAAAATACGACCCTATCAATGCGTAAGTATTTAGATCTGAAGGCGTGTGTAACAGTGTTGAGCTGTGTGGAACTATGCTTTATTTCTCAAGAGCCATGCATTTTATTTGCTATTGGGAAGTGTCTTTCTATTAAATGGGAAGAATCGTAAGGTTTAGAAATGTAATGTGAAAATACTAGTGGAGTTGAAACTGAAATCATCTGTTTGAAATGAGGGATACTAACAGTAAAAGAAATAAGTTTGTTTTGTGAATCATTAGTAGGAGGATTTGTAGCTGATCTCTGCAAATAACTATCGGTATCAGCTGAGATGAAGCATGCTGAATCTCCCGTAGTCATGTAATATTTATTACTCTTAATTACCTTTTTAAAAAAAAAAAGAAAAAGAAAAAAGAAAATCTTCAGCAAGGCTTTACAGAAAGGATTAACTGATCCTTGGTCAGGATAAGTCTGACTAACAGGTAACTTCTTCACTGTAAACATCTGTCTGATCTTAGGTGAATTCCTCATTTCTTAGCATCTGAGCATTTTTAAGTAGCGTAGTAGTCATCATCAGAACTCTCAAAGTTAAGCAGTGGGAGTGTAGAAGTAAAAGAATCCTGTGAGAGAACAGTATGTTGTCTGTTAAGATTTTTTGCAAATTGATGCTGCTGGCAGAGATGGTAGAGTGAAATAAAAGGGGGTATTTTTACTTATTGAGGGCAGAAGACATGCTGTAGTTGAGTTTTATTACAGATACTTACTGGAGGCTTTTAAGAAGTCAAGTATAACGGCATGAAATACCAAATAATACTCTTTCTGCTTAATAGGATTAACTTTTATTTTTTTCTCTCTTAGGTGCATGGGCATCTACACAGACACGCTGAACATCTTCATTCGTGTGGCCACTATGCTTGCTGGTGGTGGAAGTGGAAGGAGAAAGTAAACGGAGACTCTCAGCAGCTGTCTGACAGCTCAAACTCTTAAATTGTCTACCTAGTGCATATAGTAAATAAAAATTCCTCGTTACCAGCAGTTTTGCTGCAGGTCAGAAGCTTAACGCATTTCAGCCTGTTGTTTAAGTGCAATGTGATTCAGACTTAACAGTGTTTCATCAAACACCTTCCAATAGCGTGAGCGACTTCAAAGCGTACCTATTTGGGGGAGTAAATTATTTCAAGTATGTGAGTAAAATTGTTTGATTTTGAATGAGCTTGGAAGTAGTTGAACTGTTGCTTTTCTTTTTACTGGAACAGCGCAGAAATAGTAGTCACTTCTGTAGGCAGGTATCTTATATGCAGACTATGACACAAGCTACTTCAGGAAATGCTGTTCACATATAAGAGTTTTCAGTTAAGATTGCATAAATAATATTTTCTTGATGCATTTAGAAGAACTGAGCGAAATGGATATGGCACTGAATGCAGCAAAGGCTACTGCTGCCTGGGCAGAAACCAGAAACATTTAAGCAGTTGTCAGAAATGCACTGGACGGGATGGGTGACATGACCAACAATGTAGAGGAGACAAAATGAGGAGCCTGCGGTGACGTCTGCCCTACATGAAAATGTTATTCTCCTCCTGGAGCATGTGAAGACACCTTGTCTGTTTCCCAGTACTTTAATGTTGAATGGATGTAACAGTTGGACTTTATTGATAGTAGATCTATCAAATTGTTGGGTAATGATAAAGGTGGGTCTTGTAGTGACTGAATTTTGGTATTTTAAGTGAAGCACTGTTCTTCAGAAGAACTCCCCACATTTACTTGCTCTTAGAAGCTTGTACAATTGGCAGTGAAAGAAAGGGAATGGAGAATGGCCGTAAATCCAGGTATCATAAGCGTACCATTATTAGATGCTGTAGTCTCTCTTTAATTCTTTTCCAGATTGGTATGTTTGGATCAATTGAAAGCAAATGTTCCTTTCAGTGAGATTGATTAAACATTAAGAAATAAATACTTATTAAAGTACATTGCATTGTGTTGGAGCAAAGGGCAAGGGCACAAGGAAGTTTTGAGCTCATAGAAATGACTCGACTTCAGTTTTTCTGGTAAATTATGCTGTATTTATGGGAGAAATAAAATTCTAGCCTCACACATTGATAACTTTCTCACTCTTCCTGTGTTACTAAAATATTTAGTTTATTAGTGCAGTATTATTGCAGTGCTTACTTGGTGAAGAGTACTATACTTTTTTTCCCTGATTCTTTTGTAAGAAAATGTGTTCTCCTTGGTTAAAAAAAAACAAAACAAAACCATGACTTCCAGTTTCACTGGCTGCTATCTTTTGGGGGATGTCTCCCAGATAGATGATCATTTTCCACAGTTGCTTCTAGGAGCCTTTCTGGTGTGTGCTGTTGGCTGTGTACTACAGCCAGTGCTGCTAGTTTCTTGTATACTACATTATGTTTCTTCAGTTGCAGGGAAGAAACAATGGACTATGAAGAACCTTGCCCAAATCCTTTTGTGTCCAAAGATCAGACAGCACAGTCTTCTTTCCAGCGCTGCTTTCCATGAAGTAAAACACAGGGTACTTAAGAGGAGGGAAGGAATCTTTGAGTTGTGACAAGTGCTAAGTTTAAAGGGACTCACCTTTTCAAGCAGCTTCATATGCTTAATCAGTTTCCCCATATTGTTGCGTTCCCTGAACATTACGACGTGCTTATCACCAGGTTCAAATCTATAGCGGGCTGCCCTGTTAAGAAATTATGGTAAACATGTTTGTACTGGAAGAACACTTGGACCAAGCTACTGTTTTTGTTTTTCTGGGAGTAAAGGTTTAGAGGCTGACTGAACCGCAATGGGGATCCCTGGGTACTTTGGAGTAGTACGGTGTAGAAGACAGCACTCTAATGGGAAGGTCTAATAAAAAAGCTAACATCCAAAGGGTGTTTCAGGAAGGAGGAACACGCGTTTGTATTGGGTTTTGTGGAAAGATACAACTCCAGTAGATAAAGTTCTGTCATCAGGAAAATATCGTATTCGGGCTGGCTGTGTGCCCCCCAAAAATGGGGAAAATGAAAGTTATTTTACACATGAATGCCATGTAACAGTCAAGATTTATCTTAACAGAGTGCTGATTTGAGGAAGGATAAAAACTTAAAATGCAGTGGTTTAATAGGCGTGAGAACCTGGTGCTTGTTTTTCCTGAGGCAGCATCAATCCAGGAGTTTCCTGTGCTGCTTTTCTATCCTGCTCTAGCAAATGAGAACTCAAAACTTGAACGTTGTATGGAGCTAAAAAGATTGTTGAATTGTACTGATAAAATTTATTTTAGAGTGCTGTTAATGCAAGTAGTTTATTTTGTTTCTGTAGGTTCTTAAAACGTAGGAGATTCCTAAAATAGGAATTAAGATCTGTTAAGTATGTCTTAGTTTTGAGAGCAAAGGGAAGCTGTGGAAGGGCTATTATTTTAGTCTCTTAAACATTGAGTACTTTCAAAAGGATGTTAGGTGCTTTGTATCCTGAAATTCAGACCTGTAAAAGCTAATCAATACTGCAGTTAGTTGTTAATAACCAATTTCATTTGACTCAGAAAAACAGGAAGCTTATATAGTTGTTATGAAGAGGCTATAAGCACTTAAAAATTCAAGACTGTTCAAGGAGTAAAACTGGTTGTGTTGTTTTTGAATGAGGAATGTTACTTAACATTTTGCTGGTTTTACTTCGTCCTCTCTTTTGCCTACTTCTATTGACTGTGTTGTTCTGTTTTTGTTTTTTGGTTTTTTTTTTACAGTTATGAGGCTGTAAGAGGCTCTTTTTCACATTTTCTGATTCTTTTTGTTGTTAGATTGAAGAGAGTTATACATAATTGAATGCTGTGGTTGACTTCTAATAAAGCCTTCGGGAAATAATTCTGTAGGGCATTTCAATTATTTTTGAATTTTTGAAGAGTGGGAGAAATGAGTTATAAAAGCAGCCAGGATCAAAACCTTGCTTAGTTTCCTCTGTTTTGAGTGAGTAAATTCGTATTTAAGGTAAGAACAGTTGTCATGTCTCTAAGTGAGATTATGAAGCACTGTGTAGTTTAGTGAGAAGTGTGTAAGCATGACAGCAAGGAAGGAATTATAAGGTTTCATTACCCAGAAATAGGGTCTTATTTAAATCATGATTAAAATAGTTTAGAATCCAGGAGCGCAGTTCAAGGGGAGACAATTCAAAACTCCCTTCAATCTAATGGAGATCCTGGTTGGCTTTGTTTATTGAAGTCTTAAGTCAAGCGTTAGATCCTATGCTGAATTGTGATGGGTACTGCGAACAGGTGGCTCATCTCAGTGTGGCTTATGCAGGAAGTTGGACAGGATAGCAAAGTTACAGCTTTTCTCAAGCTAAAAATGTGAAAGCCTATTTACTCATACATAGTGACACTTAAGGGTCTGTTTCTTTACTTAACTGAAGCAATTCTGTTGAAAACACTTTTTTCATTTGGACTGTGTGCCCATGAACTACAAGGAAGGAAAGAGGATGGGGTAGGGACGAGACAAGGGTTTTGTTAGCTTGTGCAGGCAGCCAAATAGATCCTCTTGCAGTCATCGAACCATAGATTCTTAATCACATTAGTAACTCCAGCCAATGAAGATGGATAGAGATGCGTGCCATGCTTCTAGATGGGTCGGTCAGGGGTAGTTCGAGGTGATAAGAACTGCTTCAAGAACAACATGACTGATGTTTTTGCTTACTCTTAACTTAAGAGTTTCATTACTCTTAATGTATGTGTACCTGGCATGGGCTTTATTGCTAAACTGGTTGTAGTTGATCCTGTCCTTATTTCTGCTGTGTGTGACGGTACCTGAGCAGTTTGTTGCTACGTTTCAATGGGGAGGCTAACCTGCCTTTGGTGTGGAGACATCATTTGGAGGGCGGAAAAGAAATCGTGACAATTCAGATCCACTATAGCAGAATACTGATGGGAATGAATTCTGTCCATAAGGACTTAGAGCACTTAACGCTTATTCAGTCTGTGTGTGAAAGAAATGTTTTGTTCTGGTCATCTAGTTTAAGCAGGATATAATTTAGGAAACTTTTGACAGCTGATATGCCAAAGCTTGCAGCTCCTTGACAAGGCAACGAGAGGAGCTGTGCAACCTTATTGTAATGGAGGCAGTTCTGTCCCCACTGTGCCCCACTCCTTTTCCCCAGAGTGAGGGAGAAACAGCTCCTACATGGGGAGAACCATCTATCCTTCCATTGACTGTAAGATTTTCTTCTCTCATTCATAGTTGCTGCTGTTTGAGAAGTCTCTTTTCCTTGTCCTCTTTCAGAACAATGATGGAAGAATGCAGGACCATTGACCGGGTCTTTTGCACAGAGTGCCTGGTTAGATTGCTCAATGCTTACTTCCCAAAGACATAAGAAAATAAAGTGGTACAATGACAAATGTCTGGGCAGACATCTTGTTGCTCTTCCTGAATAGGTTGGGCATTTAATCAGCTGGCAAGCCTCCAGTGCAGGAAGTACTGTGCAGCTGTCAGCCTCTGGGGTTTCCAGAAAGATGTTGTGATTAATCTGTGTATTGATAAGTTTCGAACATAAATAAAACTTGTCTGCTGATCTGAAAGGAGCTGGTTTCAGGGTTGGCAGGGAGAGTTTGCCTTTCTACATGGGTGTATGTGATGTTGCTCAACCATTGTGGCATATTCCTGGTTCTCCTGTAAAGTGTGTGTATGCTAATGGTTTAATGCAAAACAAGTGTTTTTTCTTGTTTTTGTAGCACGAAGTCCAGATTTTGAACAAAGGTGTTTGGAAGCACAGGCTAAGGCCTTGTGCATTTCTGTAACAATATGAATTTCAGCTTCTCTTCCTCCTGTCTTCTCTTACACAGTTGTATGTTTCATCATTTGTTGTAGTTTCAGCTACTCACGTCAGCTTGCTAAAACCATGTAGTTCTGTTCAGTGGGTGCTGTTTCAATCTAATGAGCCCAGTCTGTCCCTCTAAGCATTTATGGTCACTTCAATTGTATTTGTGACTGCAAAGGAAGAAAAAAATAGACTTCATGAACAATCATTACTCTTTTCGTTTGAAATTTGGTGGGGTAGGAAGCATGGCTGAAACTTCTATTGAGAGCCCAGATTTTGACTGAATCCACATAGGCAAGTGACATCGATCATTATTAAGTGAGCTTTTTGCATTGCACCTGAGCTTGCATTTCTCTTTGCCCTGGGGCACTAATGTATAATTTGCCAACATATCTGGAGTTTTGTTTTCCTAAAT
The DNA here is from genome assembly GCA_035772895.1 of Perdix hodgsoniae. NCBI lineage: Eukaryota > Metazoa > Chordata > Aves > Galliformes > Phasianidae > Perdix > Perdix hodgsoniae. The sequence continues at coordinate 5,465,651 of JAPSGF010000046.1, read as the reverse complement.
TGTTCTGGAGGGAAATAAAATCTGCTATCTGTTACTTGCTCTTGCAAGTTCTTAACTCATGAATGGATGTATTGCTCTAAGAAATGTGGTTATTTTTGCTTGGTTTTGCAGGTGTGTGTTGTTTTCAGCTTGCTTTTGTTGTCATTCTTCTTCCTTAGAAGAGGATTTGTTGCACTGCTTAGGTGGAAAAAGTGAACATTTTCATCCCTGGGCAAGCAGTCACCACAAAAAAAGGAATGAGGTGGCATTGATGGTAGATTCGTAACAATGGTGGGATGGTAGAGTGATTCTGGGGTTTGTGCTTAATAAATGAACAGTACATCTGCTGTAGCATGAAAGCAGTTGCTTTGATACAAGCAAGTCCTCATGTCTCCGCCACTGTCTCACCAGTGCAGTGGTGATGAGTTAGTGACTTGGAAGAAATATCGTACTTCTGTAGATACCTGGACGCCCATATAATTTTTATACTGCATATCTAGGATATTTTGTGAATAGTCTTAGTCTTAAAGATTTTCCAGTGAAGTATTTAATGCTGTTTTTGTTTTGTTTTTCCTCCTACTGCTTAGAAGCTCTATTTTTCTCCAGTCCCTGTCAGTCTCCTTGTTGACCAAATCCAGGATGACAGTGTTGTCATGTTATTTTCTCACCAAGAGGCTGGTAATTAAAACCAGTTCACAACAATTATTTTTTGTAAGCCTGCTGGTAAGAACTGGCAACACAATGTGTTAAAAGGTTGAATTTATGTTTGATTTTTTTTTTTAACAAAAATTAACAAATAAAAAGAAAAACACCATTTTTGAGTTACAACTTCATTCTCGAGAATGCTGCTTTACAGTGGAGGTAAGTCATTGCTCAGAAGCTTAATATGGCTGTCTACAAAAACAAACCAAACAGCATTAAAAATGAGGAACGAAGAAATCGGCCAAGGTATCGTGCATTTCCTAACCTCTTCCCATTTGTCTATCTCTGAAAGTAGAATCTAAAAGGAGAGATCCTTAGATCTTAAGGTCAGCACCCTGAGACACGGTGGGAGAATGTGTGGGTGAGAGAATTACATTTCCAGAGTGGGTCAATTCTGCTGCTATTGGCTACTCACTGCTGAAGTGAGGTTGGCAAATGGTGGGTTAATGACTAATCTGGGGGCCTCCTGCTGGTGGGTTTTTTGGCTTTGTAGCAGCTGAAATTCCAGCGTTTGGCTGCAGGTCTGAACAGCCATCCTTACTGAGAACTGCCACACACTGATGTACTCAGTTTCCTGTGTTGTAAGAGCACATCTGTACCTTATAGTGATGAAAGCCACTGCGACCGAGCACTGAAATAAAAATCCAATTCTTCCTTAAATACTACGTGGAAGGGTTATTTAAGTGCATTGTTCTCCCAAAATGAGTCTATTTCAAATTTGGAAGTGCAGAGATGGTGTAACTGCTGACTTAAATTATGGTGTAAAGCAGAACTACTCAAAACATCGTGGGGAAAGGCAGCATGCTCATGGGCATGAGGCCGTGAAGAAAAGTGCCAACTTGGTGAAAAGCACCCTTGTTACCACTATTCTATCATTTGAAAGGGAGCTGCTGGAAAAAATATTGCAAGGAACTAAAATAAACCCTTGTGATGAAGGCAGGTGTTTATCCTCGTGGAGTAATGGGTAACAATCACCTGCATAGGATGTTGGCTGTGGAGAGAGGAAGGATGAGCAGAGCTACTAACAGACAGAGTAACTCATCGTATTGCAACAAGAGATCTATGAGTATCAGGGGAATAGAGGAAACTGCCAGCTGAATTTGGAGGGGTTAAAAGCAGGGAAATCTTGACAAAATCATAAAGGAGCAACTTAGTTTGCTACTTTTTCATTAGGTAAATATAGTAAACCAATAACACAGCTGCTGAAAGGTGAGTAAGCATGGACTGAGCTCTTAAATTCCGTGCCAATAGTCATAGTGGGTTGTAAACAAAGGCCTTATTTTATGAAAATTGATTTGACAGTTATGGTTGTACCCAACCCATTATGATTAACCTCTCTGTAGGAAATTCATGTGTACAAATATGAAATGAGATTAACACACCAAAGTCTGCTGCTTTAAATTATGATTTTAAATTACTTGAAGGCCTTTAAATGGGTGTCTTCTGTAGTACACGGGGGTACAGTCCATTGTAGTCTCAGTCTATGATGAGATGCTGCTTTAATTACAGGCTCAATTCTTGCCATAGCTGTAGTGTCCATTAATACAGGCACCATACCAGAGGTTCCTTAGAAAAGCAAGGGATTAACAAATTATTTAATAGATACCAGCTTTCTTTTGTACAAAACACGTTTTTTCTTTTTGTCCTTCCAGTCTTGTCACTCTGAAGTATATGGACATCTTTCACATGTACAGAACAAACACGGGGCCTGTTAGTACCAAAAAGGAAGGAAAAGAATGATTGGAATCATGCAAAGAGGCAGGGAGACAGTCCAAGTGAATCTCCAGTCTCCAAGTGAGAATGCACTTAGGCTAATCGAAATGAGCATAATTGCTGATACAGATGTGCTGTCTGAATAGGGGTCACAGGCATCAGCAGTGGCAAAGGAGTGAAGCTAAGACTATAAATCAAAAACTATAAGGTTGAGGATAATTTGTCTTGTGGAACTTTATGTGTTTTCACTGGAATAGATGAAAGAAGAGAGAGATGCTGGAGAAAATAGAGAACTCAACTGCTCTGCTGTGCTCAGGAGCAGAGATCCTCCATGTTTGATGGGAGGACCAAAACCACATTGCAGGCAGCATCCTCCTATTTGCTGATGCGTTAACCAAAGTTGCAGAGATGGTGGCAGCCTCTCTTTGTCGCAAGCAGAGCTGAGTGTGTATGAGCAGTACTTCAGACTCACCTGGCCAAGTCTTTTGCTCTATCTTGATTCGATGGCTTTTAAGGAAGTGGTTAGTTTGGCTTCTCCAAACACAGAATGAGAAATAGAAAAGCAGGCTGGAAGCAGACATCACAGCTTGCTGCTATCTGCACGGTTTCCTCACAGTAGTGTATCTGAGCATTCAGAGATGAGGCAAATACACCTATTGTCCTTATTTCCCATGAGAGCAGCTGGAAGGCTTGGATTGCTCAACACAGGAGACCTAGTAGCAACCTGCTTCTTTCAAGCAGAAAGCAAGTGAGGTGTCCAAGTAGTGCGCACTTATCTTGCTTGCAGTGGGTGGTAAAATTACAATCTAGTCATCTGTATTTAGGAGAATAATTATTTCTAAGCACTCCTGTTGCCAATGTTGTTTTGTAAATATTTAAGAAAAATGATTCCTTTTCTTGTGGTGGGTGTTGGTAGCGGCTGTATTGCATTTAACATTCCAGATGAACATAGCTGGGGATGTTAATAACCATAATGTGACAAGGTTGTCTTATGCATAAGATGTCTTACATATCCCTTATTACCTGGGTACTTTCCCCTTCTGTATTCAACTTTTATTTCTTATTGTGCACACTGAAGGAGGAGGCGACGGTGTTATTCAGTGCTATAGACATGAAAGATTCTTGGGGTATAAAGTCTTACTAGGTTTGAGTTAATATGTGCCTTTTATGAGGTGGTTTTTTTTTTTATTTATACTTTATGTTTAAGGAAGAAAGCCAGCTGGGTGAGGCACTTTTAAAAGGCAGAGCTGAAATGCTGTCATCTCTATGGGGAAGAAAGATGGGAGTTTTTTTGTTAACAGAAGGGTGAGAAGATCTTGAGCGTGAGTTTCAGAAATAACCACATTGCTGGTGAATTTAAAATTGCTTTGGGGAGTAAAAGGTTTTAGAATGTTCAGGATAGGTAACAATTCTGATCTAAGAATTTCAATTATTTGTCATTAGAGAGTTGACATATTTCCATTGCAAACAGTAGCTGTTTTCTGGGTTACCGCTGAAATATCTTGTTCATGTGGTTACTACCTATAAATAGTTATGCTCAGTCACAGAACTTTTTACCGATAAAGTAACTTAGTTCTTTTTCTCCACAACAACACAAAGTAATATAACTTTTGGAAAAATCTTTCAACTGTGTTCAGTGTATGGTTTTTCTTTGTTCCTCTCAGTAGAAGCGTACGTAGCGATGCAAATTAAAGGATCTGTTCTATGCTAACATGCAGAAATGTTGTTGGCTCTTAAAGTGCAAGGTCAAGGCTTTCATCCATATGTTTAAACTATTTATGAGCCAAAAATCATAAACACAGATCAAAGTTCAGTTGTCCCATTCATATTTCTGTGTCACTGACTGTACTCTAAAAGTACTTTAAGAGTCTTAGTCACATGAGTGATTGAGATGTGGCCGTGGTAAGGAAGGGCTGTTTGTAAAGCACTTGGAAGAGAATGCTTTGTGTAGCAAATGTTGTTTGTGATTTTTAACTGAAAGGCTTGGTAATGTCAACCTTAGTAGGAAAAATGGACAAATTAGCAACCCTCACAATACTTGGATACTGCAAGATATAAAGGTAGAGAAAAGCTTTGTGTGCTAACGCTGGTGGGCTAAAGGACTGACACTGATTTGGAAAGCTATTTATCCAGCACAAAAAAGCAACCTAAATCCAGAATCTGGAATATGAAACTTCTTCAAGTTCAGGGTTGAGGGAAGAGGGATGAATGTGCAGGTGCACCAGAGTGCACCCTTATGTCCTGCTGCAGTTCCAAGTGCAGGCAGCTTGTGGACGTAGCCCAGGAGGCTGCGCAGCTCACAGCAGATCTAAGTCATTTCAGAATAAGCTGTGAGAACGAGGTGCTGTCAGACCTAAACTGCCTCACTGAAGAGACTCGACTGCAGCTGATCCATTCTCAAAGGGCTTTTTAAACATGCGTTCTCTGAACTTTGATACTTTGTTGAATTTGATGGACTTCCTAATCTTGATCGTTAACTGGAAACTCTGTAAGAGACTTAATTAACCAAGTATATTAGATACCAAGAAGTTAATGATAAACTCAGAAATATGCTGTATAGCCATCTGTCTTGTTAATTATGTTGACACCACATTGGAGTTGCTTTGATTTAGTCCATCCAGGTTTAGTGTGGCTTTTCAGTTTCAGTTCCCTTCATTTCAGCTGTGCTCTGTCCTTCCAAGCATCCAAAGGAGCCCAGGCTTTCACCAAGGGGCTGCTGTGAGCTGCAGGACAAGCGCACTTCATCGGAGCCATCCCTCTGTGCTCTGATATTCAAAGCCAGGTGCTCTCTTTTAACTGGTAGTGCTTTCGCTTAAGCAGCTAACTGCTGCCTGATTTATGAGTAAATTGTTTCTTGTGGGAGGAAGGGCTGTTTGTTTCCATACCCTAAAGTGCAATACAAAGGCCAAATCTCCACCCATTCTCAAGACAGGTTTGATCAGCATTATAAGAACTTGAAGTTATGCTGGAGGCAGACCAGAACGCTCCTCGGCCTCCTAGAAGACGCCTCCTGACTTGTCAGGAGGATGAAGCTCCTGGCGCTCTGTGGCTTTCTGTTTGTCTTTCTTTTATGCCTCAGTGCCTTTGCGGCAGAAGGTACAGTATATTTTTTCTAAGAGACTGTTTCCTTTCTTCTCTTGTGCTTCCCTCTTGTAACTTTAAAAAAAAAAAGTGCTCATTCTCTAATTGTTTATTGATTTTAACTAGAGGAAACAAACAGAGCTTTGCAACTGGGGAGGAAAAGAACAAATTTAGGGAAGAGTTCAGAACTGCCAAATGTCTTTGCTTGCTTTGCATGGTGGTTTTTCTCTTTGCTGCCTGTTGCACACTGTGCAGAGTTCTCAACCTTCATCTGTGTTCTGAAACCCACTCCCCATCTGCAGCCCTGAAAAGAGGTCCTCGTTATATTTTTTCCAGTAGATAACTATCTAACATTGTAAGAGTTGCACATTGCCCAAGTAGTGAAGAAAATATTAGTGGAAAGCATCTTTATGCTTGTATAGAACAGAACTGGAGTAAATGGGAAGGTCTGATCAAGCATGAGGCAGGTGTTGGTAGTTCTCCTGACCATCAGTCAGTCTCAATTTTTTTCTTTGGTGCAGATATTGCATAATTTAATAACTGCACTGTATTATGGCACTCATTTACCATTTTGTAGTATTCCAAAGCACGCTATTTCAGAGCGGTTTAGACCTTAATATGGGTTTCTTTGTCCACAGAACATATCTGTAGATGCCATTCTGGCTTTGCAATGGAAATGGTTTAGTAGGATTTTGAAACTGAAGAACGTAATGCTCAGAACTCTTAGAACTCTTGGTTACCTCTTCAGATTTAATCTTTGATGTTGTAAAGGTCTGAGACCTACCATAATGTTCCATGGTGTTTATTTTTTAGACAAGATGTGGTGAATGGCTATGAGATAAGGAAAGCCAAGGAAGTGTTCAGTCATCAAAAGCAGCAGATTTGTCATGCTTCATGCATTCTAGAAAGCTCATAAAAATAATTTGATGTGTGCACATGAGAAACATGTAGAAGCTGTTCTTCAAAAGTTGTGGAGCAAGTTGCCCAGTTTTCTCCTTCACCAGAGCTGAGAGGTAGATATGTCAGCCAGAGCTGTGGTGAGGGTGATTGAATGCTGTTGTTATATGAGTGAGATTGGCGTGTTGTTATATGAGTGCCTTAAGTCAAAGGAGGCTGGAGTGTGTCTAGATTTGTCTTCAGGAGCATAGCAGAAGCGACAGTGGTATCCAATAAGACGTAAGTAGAGAGCTGCCCTGTAATAATGTTCCTTTCCAATAGCGTGCATCTGAGGAAGTTGATACTTCCTGGGATCAAAAGAGGCAAAAGAATTTTTGTAGGATGCTCTTCCTTATCCGTAATCCTGATCCACAAGCACACTGATCAGCAAGACTCCTCCTAAGTAACGTGCATGAGGTTTCTGGGTCATGCAAGCGCGTGAGCGTGCTTAAGTGCAACTGATGCAGTGGTGTTGAAGAGCAGTCTAGAATGAGCTGCAGCTATCTGCTCACTTCTGCCTGTGGTTCCAGTGCAGTTTGACTCATTCCAGCTGTGGTAAAAGTGCCTGGGTGTACAAACTGAAGTTACATTTCATGTAAATCCTGTTAGATCAGAATGAAACAGTGTTAATGTGACTTCTCAAGCCTCCTGGATGACAGAACAGCCACCACCACTTGCCTTAGCTGTAGAACCGTGCCACAGGATTTCTGGGATCGCTGACCATGTGGGAGAATTTGCTGTTGAGAATTCAACCACCTCCATCCTTTGTGTTCCACCTCTGCTCTGTGCTTGCTACTCTGTCAGCCTTTATTCTCCCTGTAATGTATCCCGTTCTGTACCACGCATTCAAACGCAATCAACAGCTCACTTAGGTCTATTAGGCAGGTAGTGACTAAATGGCTTTGCCTGTTCAAAGCAATTTATTCAGTACCTCTTGCATGCGGACCCAGCTGCTCTATTTGTCCTCTTGGTAAACCTGTATCCTTTCCTTAGGTGACGTAGCTGTAAAAACAGAGCATAGTTTTTTCGTTTTACATTAAGGCAGCTGGAATTTGCTGGTCATGTTGCCTGCTATTGCGTGACCTTCCAAAGGGTAAAAAATCTTCACAATGTATCTGGCATATTGTGTCTACTAGCAATGATAGGAGATGAATTAATTCCTCTTCTGTGCTAGGAACAAGGTGTGAAAGCATGTAAAAATCAGTCGTGGCGATCCTTAGTTTCAGAGATCTCTCTCTTTTTTCAAGGACTTCAATGGTAAAAAATGCAATCAATGTGTCTGAACTCTAACGCTTTTTGTGTGTGTGCTCTGCATCTTTTGTTTCCCTTGGTAATGTATGATTTTTTTCACTCTTAGGTCGGAAAGTTAAAAAAGGCTGCTGTTCAAAACTGGCCAAAATCAACAGAAAAATGCCTAAAGGTAGTATCTGCATTTTTATTGTAGCAATTAGGTAAGGCTTAGTAAGATAAGACCTTAAGATAAAATCACCTTGTTTAACAGAGTTTGCCATGCAAGTATTATCTTTGTTGCACAACTGAGACATTGTTTGCTTGATCACGCGATGTTTCAGTGTTCGGAATTGACGAAATAAGACCAGAAAAGCTTCTGTTCAGTGCTCACTGTGTCAACCATTTGGGAGAGAGGAGATAGCCTGATCTAAGCATGAAGTGTTGTATCAATTCATGCGTTGTGGATGGTTGTGCTGTCCTTTTGAAGGCAGGAAGTACAGTATCATAGCATGGCTCCTCACTGACAAGAACAGGGACTACAAAAGTGCAATTTCATGGTGTCTTTGCCTTGCTCCCTTCTGTGACTATCTGTGGGTGAATACATCTCCATGTCTTGAGAGATTGACCCTGAAGCATAATTCTGTTAATTACAAAAAGCTCAGATTTAAAGCTCAGATTTCGACCTTGCAATGCTATCTGGACCAAGAATTGTGTGAAGCTGGATTTGCGCTAAGAAAGAAGGTCTTTGGACTTCTCAAGTATAAGTGTATTTGCATTTGAGAATTTCAAGGCCTTCTCTAGCTAAATGCATTCCCTGCAAGCACAGGTAGAAGAGGAGGGCAACCCTGTAGTCTTCTGAGAACACTTGTTCTAAGGGGAAATGCCAAAAATCATAGCTTTCTGAGTGAGGACAAGACATTTTGTTGCCTTTTTCGAGTATTCTGGATGGTGATTTTTTCCTTTCAGAAAACTTTAAATGTAATTGTGTTTGGGGTGAGGTTTTTTTTCTTAGCCTAATTTTCTGACTGACTGGTGCCTTGCTGTGAAATGGTAATCAAATGCACTTGTATATATAGATTTGTTATTTCCTGTCTGTACCTTTTTGTTGACTGAAAACACTGCCTAGTTGAACAAGCCTGCAAATGGCTCCGTTCACCTGGCACAAGCAGATGAAAAGCAAGAGAAAGCTGAAGGTTGTCTTCTCATCCAGGTGGATGGTGGAAGAATTATGTCTGATCTCCTTGTTCTAATTAGGTTATTTTGGATAGCAGAAGGAAGGTTTCATTTCCTCCAGAAAGAACCAGAAAGAGTTCCTTTCCTCAGGGGAAAAAAAAAAAATCAGTAAAGCACTAACTAGATTTTTCTACCATTATATCAGTGCTTTCAGTGTATTACATTGTTGTCTCACTTAACAATCTTGTGCATTTTCATTTATCCCTACTGCGGTTGCAGACCTTTCGTAGTCTCAGACCAGACTGGTTTGTTCTTTATGCCCATAATGTCACCTGCTTCAGTAAAACATGGGTAAATGAGGTAAACTATGAATAGGTCTAGGAGTGAAAATAATAATTAGGTTTGCTCCCTAAAGTAACAATATTTGAAATTGTATGTTTCTAAATGCATTAAAATGGCTACCTAGTAAGTTTCAGTTAACTTTTAAAGACACGGAATATGAGCAGTAGTCTTTTCCCTTTCTTCCAGTTGTCATCATGAAACTACACGTCTTGAACTTTCCTACAAATTCATTTCCAGCTATTAAAATACTTGGAATCCTTCACTGCTCTTTGTAGTCAGGTGACCTAAGTGGAAATCCTTGTATTTCTCTGCAGTTTTCCTTTAGCTGGTGCCTACACCCCTTCCCATTCTATCCCCCTGGTGCTGAATGGAATGGGTAATCTCCAGCAAAACGATGAAGAAAATGTATTGCTGTCTCATCCTTTTTGTTTTCAGGTAACCGATAACCTAAGCCTGGCCATGTTAACAGTTCAGTTTCAGGTACGAATATTTATTGTCGTTGCAAGCACTTCTGATTAAAAATCTTACCATTTTCTCTCCTTTCTGTCTCCATTTTACAGGTATGCATTCCAAAATGACACCAATGCAAATAAGGAAATGCAAGCCCTGTGCTGCACCAGGCCCTGTCTTCGCTCCCGGACCCCTTCCGCAGCTAAAATGAGCAGGCAGAGCATCTGTCTGCCCACATGTCCCAGTGGACATTTGGTTGAGGGTCCTCTCTTCAAAAATAGTGCATGAATGCCTGCTACTTCGGTCAATATTTATGCATTCCCTCAGGCTTCATCTTGTTATCATTAACTTGGCAGCTAAAAAGCCAGGCACAGCTGCCTGGCTGCTACTAGACTTTATCTGTTGCATGTTCCTCTTAGCCAAACAGGGATTTAGCTCTGCAAACAAGTGAAAGAGGAGGGCTGGACAAAATGCTTTGTTTTGCTTTTCTGGGTGGGAAAAGGCTGACGTTGTTACTGTTTCTGGTTATTGCTAAATATATGCATGTATTCAACATTTTATCTGAGTAATTTCTTATTGACAAAAGCATTCTGTTTGTAGCTAGGCACATGGCAAACTTGTTCCTGCAGCATTTGTTCTCAGTACTTGAAATCCATTCGTAAGTGGATTTCTAGCAAGTGAAAATGAGCTCACGATTTAGAAGGGGCTGACAAGCTAGATAAGCAGGCTGTTTTAAAATAGTTGTGGAGGACTAGATTCAAATGCAGTTCTAAGCACCTCAGTATCTCCTGTGGGGGACAAATTGGGCTTCAAAAGCATGGGGGCTGTTCTTTCGCTTCCCAGAAGTATGTCATCAGGTGGTTATTAAATATACTGAAAGAACACTGAGGTTAATCAGATTAAATCTTCTCCTTTTGAAGCCAAAAGGCAGTTGTTCTGTTCAAGCATCTGATCTCTGTGATCACTTCAATAAACAGAACTCGACGAAGCATGATATTAAACAAATGCTATGAATAATACCCGAGTGCTAAGGAGAGAAACAGGAGCTGTCTGCTGTCATCACCACTGGAGCTTTCACTCAGGTATCTCCTGTCCTTTTCTATCTGTCCTCTGTTTGTGCTGTTATTTCTGTTTCTGGAGTGAGTCTTCAAACCAGAATTGCTTGGAGGTTTATGAGCTTGGCTTTCCCTCTAGTGAATATGAAGAGCAGTGGAAAGCTTTTCTGCTCTTGGGTAAATTGAACTTTGCCGATAGTAAGTTTACCTTCAGCACAAGGAAAACTATTGTTTCCCTAAGGTAATTTCCAGGATGATAGAAATGATCTCTATGCCCTTCATTAATCTGGGGGAGCTGAGTAGGGGTGGTTAGATGCCCGCTCAGGCAAAAGTGTTACCCTGGAGAGAAGTTAACGGGCACTCAGATCTGGCCGTGCTCTCTTATTGTCAACGTTTCTATCGCGCTGAGCAATTGTTATTACTGCACTTTATTGCTTTGTGAGTTTAGGTAGGTCTGACCCTCTGCTTCCTAGTTGTGAGCTGACCACACGTAGTGTTTTCATATCAAGGATGAAAAGGATCCTCCGGTCCTCACAGGATTTGAGCCAAGGTTGATGGAAAAGCTATGTTCAGTAGCTGCGCTGACCACTGGGCAAACATGTTTAGCTTTATTTTCTTTTTGTACCTCACAAAAGGTGTCAGCAATAGCAGTGATGTAGAAAGTGTTTTGGATATGACATGTTTTCAGCCATGGTTTTTTCTCTAAGATGAGGCCATGTGTTTACAGCTCCCTGCAAAGCGTTAGTAACAGGTATGAGGGGTTCTGCTCTCTAACATGAGTTAAGGCCATTTATTTAATGTTTGCAAAATGCTATGAGATTTTTCTTTTTGCCCTCCTAGCAGCAGGCTCCATGTTCTGATCCTTTTTCAGGCAGCATTGTTTCTGATAGCAAAAAAAAAAAAAAGCCACCCAAGATGATCAGCATAATTACAGAAATGCTGGGGGGCATCACCTGTGCTCTTCGATATTTTTATTCACCTAGCTTCTCAGGCTAGCCTCAACCTAGAGTTAAGGCTCTTCCAATACATAACAATGTCATGTCAGTGAGGCCTTGGTCTTGACTGAACGAACTAAAGCAGGACTCCTCAAGGTATTTCAGTGCTGACGGTGATGACTGCTGCTTAAATAGCGTTTTTGCCTGGCCTACCAGTAACCAAGAGATCATCTGTCATCTTCCCGAAGGTGATTCCTCACCTTCAGGTTGGACTTGCACTTCTTGAACCATTTTCCCTATGTGGCAGAACAGAGTTACCATCTGATTACAGCTTCACCTTACAGACACCTGTTCTTCATTGTGTTTCCTCTATTTCCATGTTTATTTTTTTGGCTTTACCTGAGGAGGAACATTTACTCAGTGGCTTTGCAAAATCCACAGTCTGTATGCTAACACAAAGCAATAAATACAGCGTGCCCAAGCTCACGTGTGCCTTTCTTTGTGTCCTGTGTTTCTGTGTGCACCTGCCTGTCAAGCATGAAGATTGCAGAGCTTTCAAGTTCCAATAAAGGTATTTTTGATGTATCTCTGTGCCTCCCACAATACATATTGGATCCTAGTCTGACCTTGTCCACTACGTGATCCAGGTGCTTGTCACTTGTTTTGAGAGCAATACCATCAGCTGGCACCAAATTGGTCTTTTATATGCTACTACAGCTGTGCCCTGTCAGGGGCTCAGAGAAATGGTCGCTGCTGAAAGGGGCTGTTAGAGCGTAAGCAGTTAGTTGTTTTTTTGCCTTCAAACTCTATACCAGAAGTCTCAAAGCTACATATTCTTTGTACAAATAACCCCAGAGGTGTAGTGGGGATTCTTGCCACTGACTCCTCAGCCCTCTCGACTCTGGCCTATAGCTCATTCGAGGGTCTGGGTGTAGCTGGTTTCAGGATTTTAGCTCTGGAGAAGTTCTATTAATCTGAAGTATAGGCTACTGTGGCAGCTTCCTATCTTCTAAGGAAAACCAAAATCCCACATTGGTGTTGTCATTACAGATGACTAGTCAGATGAAGCATTAAATCAGAAGCATGAATTATCGCTCTTCTGGATCTGTATGCTCTTGCTAAAGCTGAGCAGAAGGTTCTTGGTAATTTGAGTGCTCAGAGGATTGAGTCTGGAGACACGTTGCCATTGCCTGATCCTCTTCTGCCCAGCATTGCTGCTAATTGACCTACCAGGCAGATATAGCAGCAGTGCCAGAGGGTAAATGCAGATTGGATTCTATCTGTATTTGACCAAAGTCCATTTTGAGAAGAATATGGCTAAAATTTAGCTGAGACTTTCTTCTCTCCTCAGTTGAAGATGAGAGGAAAATTGCTTTACAAGTCAATCTTTTTATTTTTCTTTTCATCAAATGGACAAATTTTTCCCTCATTAGATCTGAGCAGTTGTCTCTGCTGTTTTCTCCGCAGAATTTAGTATTCATTTAGATGACGGTGGGAAGAAAAAAGAGCTCCTTAGCCCTACATTAAGTAACATGTGCAGGCATGTTGGTTCTGACTTGTGTGTAACTTCAGTTCCTAGCAGCAATTTAGCATTATAAGGCTTCTGGTGGGCACTGGATGACTAAGTTGCTTTCCAGCACCCAGCTGTCTCATCGTACTTCATATTTTCATCTTGAGGTAGGTGTATAGGCACAGGAGAATTTCCCCCAAATTACTCATGTTTTCAGTGTGTCACTGGTGAAATTTGCTGGAAAAGTTATCTGGATGTGCGTTTGTCTGAATCATCATTCAGCCCTTCATCTGCCACTATGCTTCAGAGGCCCTCCTGTGAATGTCTTCATGTGTGGGGGATTTAATTCCACATTTTCAGGCTGGTACTCAACAAGGGAATGACCGAAGCCAGAGATTTGCAGTAGGATATGCACCTTACTGTCTCAGTGCCATCCAGTCAGCCTCTGACCTGAAATCAGGTCACTTGATGCCTTGAGAGATCCTAAACTGGGCATGACTTGTCTGTCTTCTGCAAACTTGCACACACAAAAACCTCTGCAATTGCAAGAAGCTGTCAAACCAAGCCCAGCTGATGTCAGAGGTTCAAACTGCATGTGGCGCATTTGCTGGAGAGCAGGTGAGTCACAGCCAGCAGTGCAGCACAGATGCTTGCAAGAGAGGGGTTTAAGCCTTGTGCAGGAGACATACAAGACCAAACATATGAAAGCTTCTGTGCACAAAGCGCCTGTTAAGTGAGTGATTGTGATCAAGCCTCTACAACTGGACCACACATGCAACCTTCTAGCAGCGTTAGTGTGCTTACTCACTTGTGATATGCGTAACGCGCTCAAAGCACTAATAGAACCTGGTTAATAAGATCCCCAAGTCCAAAAGTTAAACAGCAGTAGGGTTTCCTTCAGCTGACAAGCAAGGTGATGCTTAAGGTCTGTCAGTGGCAGGAGATAGCTTTTTTCCTTGTTTCTCTGATGTTGTTTGGTCATTAGCACTGATCTCAACCTGAGGGACAAACAAGGCACATTCCTGGGGAGTGCCACTTGCTTACTTCATAGCCAATTCAACTTCCCTTGGTTTCTGAAAATAAGATGACTGCGGCATGCTTTTATAATTGGATCCTACAGCAATAGTGCACTGGATAATACCATCTTCGCTAGGTGGTTTTTCAAGTCAAAACTTCCCATTTGTCTCACTGAAGAGCCCTATGGCATAGGCAGTGCTGGCTGTGTGGTGTGCTCACTGAGCAGAACTGAAACTTGTTTGCATCTGCCTGGCAAGAAAGATGATTTCATGCAGAGTGTGAAGAAGTCCATCTGATTACAGATGCTATCAGAGAAACAGTCAAATGTTTTGAAACAAGTTTCTGAATGAGATGGACATCACAGCAGGGTCCACAAGTCCCTCTTTAAAGCATTCCATTCAGCTTACTAACCTTTCAGTTATTAACTTCTGACGATACAGGAAACAATGAATGATGGCTATTGTCACTGGGTTCTTGTCTTGAAGTTGTTTGGCTGTACTAAGGTTAAACAAATAAGCATTTTCCTTTGTCTTAGTTAAATACAGACTAAGGCTGCTTACTTCTGTAAAAGTATTTAGATGATTGGATGATGAGATGAGACAAAAAATACCTGAGCTCAAGTTATGTCCGGGAAAGGACTATATGCGTGGTTAATATTAGCCTTGTAATTTCCACCTTTGGTGTTTGAAATTCCCCATATTTCTTTTGAGTTAAGTGAAGACTGACTAGATTGAAGAAAAGATCCTTAAGTCTGAGAAGTGAAATTCATTCAGTCCTCAACTTGGCATCTGTAGTTGAAATTCTCACTACATAGTCCTATCAATTAAATTTACTAAGGGTTGTTAAAAAAACAAAAAAAAAACAAAAAAAAAAAAAGGAAAACCATTCAATAACTACAGTACTTTGAGATAAAGTACTTGCAGATGTGGGAGGTGAAGAGCCTGTCTGTGGGCTTTGTTTAGGGTAAACTGCTTACTGTATCATGAAAACCAGTATATTTAGAGGACTGATGACTGTGTAGAAATTTCTCCAGTACCAGTTACCAGAAAGTTTATGTGGGAACAGAGTGATAGTCCCATGTGTTTTTGAGGTAAGGTAAATTACTTCAAAGCCAAGTTTTTAGGTCTCGTGTTAAGGATAGAAAAATTATTGAAATATGTCTTGTATTCGAAACTTTCAGGCTAAGGATGAGCTTTGGCGTAAGAGCCTCCAGTTGCTCAGGTTGCCTCTCATTACAGCCATCCAAGGTGAAGACTGAGGTGTTCTCCAGCCAGTTAGACCTCCAAAATCCTAACAAGGTAGGCACATAGTGTTGAGTGTGGTTAAGCTGTGGGATTCCCCACTGAGAACAGCGAAGACGCATCTGCATTCTCAGCTACAGAAGTTGTGGAAAGGCCTTTCAGCAACCACGGTGCCACGCATTTACCTGAGTAAAATCCAGGGTCTGCACCAGCTGCTGTGGCTGAATTGCTTGTGTGGTCTAGAGCTGATCTTCAGTCAGGGCCGTAGTTTACCTGTGGTCTTCATATTTGTTCATTGCCTCTACTAAGAGGCTGATTTTAGTTACATATGTCAACAAAAGAAATATATTTAATTTTCATGCATCCTCTGATTCAACAAGTCTTTAACGGCCTTGTAAACAGGCCATCTATACAGCAATGTCCATGGCATGCATGCCAGCCATAAAATTTACAGGGCAAACAAGAACATTTCCTTATTCTGCATTGACAAGTTCTCTTATTTTTGGTTTTATTTACTTTTGTTTTTCCCAGCCACACCGAGTAAATGATAAAATCTTGATTCATTCATTATTCACACCCCACCCGCACAAACTCTGAGATATATGTACAATTTTTGCAGTGAAAATGAACAGTTGTTATTCTTTCATAAATAACTTGGACTGTCTGTCTGCTCCTAAGTGGCATCCTTCACACAAATCTGTGTCATGCTCCATGGTATCACATCTATTACTGACTGTGCTGCTGAAGTGAATGTGGGCTAGCTAAATATACCTGAATATTTTAGTGTCTGTTTGTTCTTGTGTCCCTGCCAAAGCGACAAGAGCAATATGTAGCTTCCAACAGACTGCATTTACTGAATTGCAAATTGATTTTTCAGTGGCCTTAAAGAGCTTCTAAGCTAATGAAATGGCTTAACGGGAACTTCAATTACTTACCAGCCACATTAAGAATTCTCCATGCCCCAGTTATCTGCAGCACCATTTCTGCAAATACCATAAACACCCTTTGGCAGGTTGTAATGAAGAAGAACCGCATCTGAGATGAAGCAGTGGGAATTGTTGCTTCATTCCAGGAATTCCCTGAGCCTACTCCATGACCACCTACTGTTAATGACTGCAATTTCTGGTAAGTCATGCAGGCAAGTGCTCTGATATTTTTGCAAATTGGCATTTTTTCCTAGGGGATGGTTTCATTGTGCCTGAATTTACCGATTCATTGCGGGGAGCGGGGGGAGTTTGTTGGGAAGCATTTTGACATCTGTTTGAAAGTTGCCCTGGAAACAATCAGATCAGTAATGTTTGTGCCTGCTCTCCCTCTGTTTTCCTTCCACTGTTGGTTCTTAGTTTCTTTGGATATGACCTCACTGCTGTGGTTGCCTTCTGACAGCACCGTATAAAACTGTAGCATGGCATTAACTGTACTGTGGTATGTGAAACTGCAGGCTGTCTGATCACACAGAACAGCATTACTCTCTTTTTAAGACCACCTTCTTTGTCCTAGAGAGCCCTGGGTACTTTCTCTTCTCAGGACATTACCTTGTATTTGCATTGCTGCCTGGGAGCTTCTGTTGGTTCCTGATGCAGAACAGTGAGTCATTTCACACAGTGCCAAGCAGAAATATTAGCAGATGTCCAGCAAGTTTGGGCCCACAGAGAATGAAAAATGGTTTCATTTAGATGTTTCTATAGAGTCTGGCATTTTAAATAGTTCCCTGCAAGAGAAGGTTCTGTTCTTACTCAACTGCATCGGACAATTTAAGGAGTTAGGGACAAACAAATCTTATTATTTTGAGTTTTTGAAATTTTGACCATACATACTTCCATACCCTGGTTTCACTCTGTATATGCTAGAACAACAAAGTATTTCCTCCTCCAGGTTCTGGCAGGTAACCTCACAAGAACATGTTGCTGGCAGTTACTGAAACAAGACTTTTTGCTTCCTTCTGTCTTTTCAGTGGAACTGAATGCAAGTACAGGTTTAATTGTAGGTAGACTTCCAGCTTTGGTGATTTTCTTTGTTTCTTTTTTACATATACATATCAGACGTATTTTCTTTTTATTAATTTATTATACTAACATACTTCTATAAGCCCTCTCTCAGAGAGAAATATCCTTTCTTCACAATCACACCTGTAGCAGAAATTGTTGTGTCACTAAGTTGTGGCCTGGACCAATGATGGAACGCCTGGTAGGAAGGCAGGGCCAACCCAGGGGAGCTCAGATGCATGTAATGCCGCTGAGTGACCGGAAGGGCTGGAGCCAGGATCCACCCCTGCCCAGACCTCATTTAAAGGCTGACAGTGGAAGGAAGGGTATCTCACCAGAGATCCTTGCCTATCTGAGGCCTTCCGAAGGTAAGCAGCTTCTTTCCTTTATTTCTCTATCCTTAGCTGTTGCATTTGAGCAAGTCCTTACTTGCTGTAGCCTGGGACCTTGCTGCTCTGCTGTCATTGTTACACCTTCCATCACATTAGAAAGCTTTGTTCACGTCACAGGTTTTTGGTGATCCATATGTTGAACAGTTCTTTTCAAGGATGAAGAAAGGAAGAGTAAAGTTTCATCCAAAATGTCTGACGTACTCCTTGAGAGCTCACATATCTCACTCATTTTATGGTTTTGTTGCCCTCCTTTTTTATGTTTAACTAAAAATGTATTAAAAAAAGTTTTGTTACTTGTATATGTAACTATATTACACATGTAAAACATGGCCCAAGGCAATTCCTCTTCACTCAATGCAGCCTTGGCAATCCAAAAGGTTGGACACCCATGATTTCACACTATTTCAACTTCCTTGTTAAACAGGTAAGTGTACTGCTTCTTCCCAAAGAAACTGCAATTTGTGTGCAAGTTTAATTAGTGTAGTGTTTTTTTTTTCCCCAAAAAAACTTTATACAAGGACTTCAAAAGTAATCAGCTGTTCTGAGCGCTTTCATTTTGTTGTCCAAAATAGGATGCTTCAGGAAGGATCAAAGTGACATAATGCTTGTTGTCAGCTGCTTGTAGTCACCTCTCTAAATTTACTGATTTCTTCTCAAGGATGAGGAATGCTGTTCTTGTGTTTTTGGGGGGAATTAGCATCTTTCTGCATCAGTTGAGTTTGAGTTACCAGCTGAGTATTGACTCATGTGGTTCTTTAAACTCAAAGCAAATAGTACAGTAATGCTTTCTGTAGAACACACTGTTAATGTTATTTTCCACCTCTTTTGTTTATCCTTCTATTCCTGAGCTGCAGAAGATTTGTAAGTTTGGCTAAGATCACTAGTGAGAATCAGTTGCTATGTTTTGATGACTTCAATACGAGTTTAACAAACTTGGGCTGATTATTCATAAACTGTGGCAGAGATGAAAACTGAACTTAGACCCCATGAGTTACGGTGTAACTTTTGTGATAAGCATTTATTTCAGACATAAAAGCATTAAGCTCATTCAATTCATAATAAAACAGGAACACAGTGAAAAGAAGAGATGTTTATTGGCTTAAATCCTCCAAGACTATCAAGAAATTCCCTATTGTTTTTAAAAATTTTACGTATTTCCAGTGATGGGAACAAGCTGTGGAGAGGTACTTAAACTTTATAGAGGAAGTGATTTATTTGTTCTGGTAACAGGGAAGGATTGAGTTGGCACTGTCTCAAGCACGTATCTCTGATTAGATCTAACTCCTGTTATCGCAAGGCTGTTTCTTTTTTGCTGTTCTTATTATGAAATGGTACTGTGAGTCTACTTCCTTACAGCTGGGAAGAAAACTGTGATGATAATGGATGGTGGAGGGGACCTAAAGGAACTTGAGGCTTTCATCTGCTGCCATCGGACTGCTCAGGGTCCAGTGCTAAGGATCCCTGTGCGCTTCCCATAGATTCTCTCAGCAGCCAAAAGCTTTGGTGCTGTGGTAGGAAGATTCAAGGTGATACATGGAAACATCATTACTGAAAACAGTTGTCTGAAATAGACATCATTGCTTGTTGCTAGATTTTTCACCACCGTTGTTCTTATCCTCATGCTGGTAGAGAGTGGTGATGTGCTGCAGTCTGAGTCATTTCTTAGTCCTTTGGGGGTCAATTTTGAGGTGTAGAAAGAATGTTGCAGTGGTTGTAGCTCTGCCAGGCTCAGGGCTGTTGGGGTGTCCACCTTACTGCTGCGTGTCGGTGGACCACCCTTCTCTCCTTCCTTTGCCTTCAGTGGTAAATAAGCACTCCCCTATCGCACCTGAATACTCAAAAACAGGGAGAATTTCAAGAAGGGTCTTGAAAATGGCCTAGGCTCCATTTCTCTTCTTCATGGCTGTTGAACCAAGCAATTCTGAGTGAATCGTTCTCTGCAAAATGCTTCCAGAAATGGCTGATTGCTCCCACTGCTCCTCTTTGCAGCTGATTCAGAGAGGGAAAGCGAGAGTAATGTGGGCTCATTCTGCACACACTGAGGTTTATATAAAGTGTGCAGTACTGGTAGTGTTGAATTTATTTACGCACATGTACATATAACAAATGCAGAATGTTTCACCCCGAGGTAGCACTTAATGGTGTATGCAGCCAGCATAGGAGGATGAGCACAGGAAAAAGAGGACCTGGAGCAGTTATGACACAAATGGAAATTTCATTACTTAACAAAACTGTCTGGAGACTAAAACAGAGGAGGCTTTAGCTCAAATGGAGGCAGGCATAAAATATGAAGACTGTGTACAGTTAATATAAAGCAGAGCAGTGAAGCATATTCACTTTTTTCTTTAATTTTATTTTCCCCTCACTTTTAAACTCCACGTGCAAGCATCCAAAACCTGGTGGAAGCGCAGCTTGGTGCAAACTTCACACCAAGATACCAAGTGAGTGCTGTCAGGGAGGCATCAGCGAGGGCACTGCTCCCAGGTGGAAGGGCTACCTCCATGTGAAAGCAGCTTTTATCTCCAGGTGCTTTGCCCTTAGCTCAGGTGGAGGTGGGTGCTGGGGTGCTTCTGACCAGCAGGAACACTTATATTTTGTTTCTTGCCATTCAGTACACTTAAAATCTATGAAATGGAAACTTAATTTTATTATTCTATAGAGAGTGGGATTATGCCACTCCTACAAACATCGCTGTCCTGAAACCCCCTCTTGCCATTTCTCTCCCCATCAAAATCAGTCTGGTTCCGTGAACTCTATTAGCTTTAACACAAGAGTATTTTCTGACAGAAAAAATGTTCTGCTTAAATGCTGCTCCCCAGCTGTGTCACCTGTGCATGCACAGAAGCACATCAGCTGGGTTTTCAAACTCTGCTGGGATTAAGAGCTCAGCCTCATTGAAATTCAGAGTGAGGCATTTTGCTTCCTGGAGATGAGGGCCCTGGGGATTGAGATCCCTGGGGTGCGGCCAGGGGAGCTGACAGCTAACAGCTTTGCAGGGCTTACCCTCCCTTTTCTTAGGAAAAGGCTGCAGAAAGAAGTGCACTAAAAACTGCGGGCTGAAGAGGCAGCGAGTGGAAGTTTAGGTGCTATTTGTGTTTCTTCTCGGGCACCAGGCAAGTGTGTTTTGTTATTTTATCTGTGGTTCAGTATTATTAACAATGATGACATGCTTAAATCTCTAACGGGGCTTAAATTGATATCTCCCTTCTGTACGTGCATTCTCTCCTGCACAGTTTTCAGCGTTGGATCCGTATTGTAAATGTGAATGCCCTGTGAGTGCATGTGTTCTTTTTAACTGCCTGCCACAGGTTCCCCTGAGCATTGCAGGGTGTTGCTGCAGCCAAACATTGGTTTGGTGCCATGCTTTTCCCAGCATTGCTGTGTAAGAACAGTCGCAACAGGTCATGCCACAGGTCTGATCTCTTAGGTGGGAGCTGTAAGAGGAGCAAGTTGACATAAGGCAGAGGAATGTTCTCCAGGTTTACCTTTTGAGCTTCCATCAGGTGGTAATTTAGTGCCTCCTTGAGCCAGGGCTTGCTTCTGTCCTGTCATAGCTGCTACTCACCAGTGATCCATACCTTCACGAGTCCGTCCTATTTGCTCTGGAGCCTTTCCAAGCTTTTCCTCTCTTTGCCACACTCTGACAAGTTCCCCTATGGATGGCGCGTCTTGCTGACATTATTCACAATGCTCTTTTCTGGGAGCACCACAGCTGATTTGTTCAGTGGGCAAAGGAGTCCCCCCAGGAGTACTGCAGTTGCAGCGGAATCTGAAGGCGCAGAAATGTCAAAAATGCCTCTTGTTGCCTAGTCCAGAGCTGCTTCCTGCTCCATGCTTCTTTGTATCATGGGTCCCCAAGCTGTGGCTGCTTCTGGTGCATTAAAAGCACTGCAAGGGGAAACTTCGGTTAGTTGTTCCAACACTTCTTTCATGCACGCTGTTAGTCAAAAAGCAGAACCCAAACACCATGAAGGCATGCTTAAAGGACAAATGCTTTGCCTCAGGTCACGTCCAAACAGCTAACGCTCTTTGTAAGCGTCCCTGACCGGAGGAATCACCACAGAGGGAGTTCCTTCCAGCAGCCAACAACTTTCTCATCATACTTCTCACCCTGACTGCTTTTTAGCTCTATAATTTACTGGTTGATGAATATAGTTTAAATTAACACAGACAAGTTTTATGTGCGGAGAACCAAATCAAGAAATAAAAGCTATTTTTGAAGGTTTTGCATGTTTTTAGTGTGTTGGTTAGAAATTGCTTGCTGAATGTAAGATGTTTCCAGAAATGTATGCATTTAAGAATTTAATAACTGTTCAAACTAACAGAAAAAAGAAAAGAAGAAAAAAGAGCTTTTGATTCCTTATTTTTAGTGTGCAATTTTAAGTGTTTTCTGCGTCATTAATGTGGTTGTTTCCTTTAAGCCAATAACAACACTATTTACTCTTTGCTGCTTGTGTTAGATTTTCTTCCTTTATAGTTTATCGTAATTGCTAAACCTGAAACAAAGAGAAACCTCTCCCGGCTCTTAGAAGCAGGGGGCTGGCTTAGGGAATTAGAGACATCAGAAAGAAAGCAACCTTCAGATTCACCTTTCCTCTGATTTTCACATTTGGACAGCACAAACACGACAGCCGAACCTGGGAGAGGTGCACTGCTTCCTTCAAATCTTGCCTGAGAAACGAGTCCCACAGCTCCCTGCAAAGTAATTGGTCTAATTAGGTGGTAGGAAGGAGATTCTTTGAGTTCCTCAGAAATTAAGACGTGTCATACGCTTTAGCATCTGCTACAGCGTCTTGCACATTTCTCCACTGCATCAGCCTGAAGGACGCGTTCCTGGACCTTTCAGAGAAAAACAATTAAAATCCTTGAAACAGAGAAGAAATTGTCCTCTTCTGCAGTGGGATGAAGTATGTAAGGCATTTCGTCCCCTCCTTATTTCTCAGTTTGGTGCACGTTTTCCTCAGTGAGTACAATGATCCTTTTAAATAAGAATATAGGAGGGTTCGGCATAACTTTAAATCCTGTGGTAATCCTTACTGAAGTGGTAATGTCATCCTGACATATTTTCCCTGCTAACTGATGATCCCTGTGCAATTGTTCCCTGCTGTGCTTACATAGATTTCTTTCAGATTTGTTTCGGGCTGTTTAGAAGCTAACGGCGTCAGTAGGCGCACCACTAACCTGTTCTTTGTTTTTTGTTTTCTTAAACTCTGCTGTTGTCTGGCAGAAAGTAAGCAACAATTTAATTCTGGCTAATTGCTCGTGCAGTAGGCATAACATTAGAGCAGAATGTGTTCAGAGCAGTGGGAGAGGTGCTGAGGCACCAGGAGCTTCAGACCCACACTTGCAGTGCAGGGAGAGGCGTGCGGGCATTGCCAGGAGGGTTCATGTTGTGCCCTCGTAGTATTCCCTGCAGAGCTCGTGTTTACTGAGAGTCAGGTAACAGCCAGGTAACTGCCACCAATGACGTGTTTTTCTTTGGCTTCTGTTTTAATTGCAGTTCAGGCAAATTATGCCCCCTATTTCTTCGATAGTGGAGCACAAATGGGAACATGGCACTCCTCAGCCTTTCCGAGGACACACCTGTTGGTCAGTATTCAAATGCATATGGTTGAAGTATGGAGCTGAAGCCAGTTGCTCTTTTGCTTGGCAACACGCGTTTTGTCATAGGTGGTGTTAAACGCTGTGGGTTTTCTTCTCAAGCCTTTGATTTACAGCGGCACATCTGAATTGCAGCTGTAATTTAAAGCGTGACGTTTTGCTCCCCTTTCCTCGGTCTGTGAATCTGTTCACAGCATCAGAGCACGGACCTTTGGGATCTTCTCATCAGTGCTGTAAGTGTTTATGAAAGCACAAAATTATCACTGATAACTTTGTCATCCCTGATAAGAGCAAGCTGTAGATTGCAAAGTGAGAGGCGTGATTTTCTGTGAAGAGTTACCACGTTCCTCATGTACAGCACAAATGGTCAAACGTTTCTGCTTAGTAAGAACTGCTTGGTAACAACAACTGTTTCTTTTGAAACAATTTCAGTTCTGTTTCACTGAAAATTCAAAACCTGGTGCATTCTCTGACTGCTTTGTGGGCGGGCTTAGACATTCCTATTTTAAACTGTAATTTTGTTCAAAAAAGCTGTCTAGAACAAATGGATGATTATTAATCAGCATTTCCCATGGGGAAAAGGACAACTTCATATCATCTAAAAAACGTTATATATATTAAATCACTGTGATGAAGACCTCCAAGCGTAGCACTGAGGTTATCTTTAGTCTTCGCTCCTTTGCTGTTTTCTGGCATGGCCATCTCCCCTCCCAAGTCAGCCAGGATGCAGGTGTGAAGCAGCTGTAGCAGCTGATGAAGAGCAGGTTTGGGGTTGTGGTTTATGGTCCATGTCCTCCAGCAGCTCCTCCTGCCCTAGAGTGAGCTTGCAGTCCATAGCCACCTGTGGGCTTGGTGCTGATTGCTCACTGCCTTTCCTGGTGAGGCAGGTAGAGAGCGGGTGAACAACTGCAGGTGAGGTGGCCTGACCGTGCACATCCCTCTCAGTTTGTGTTCTGTACCTCTGTAACCTGGGTGTCTCAGATAAAGCTCCCCAATCACAGCAGGCTGCTGTGAGGTAAAAGAAAAGTATAGAAATGTGTTTTGTGTATCAAGCTCAGTTATTGATAGCCATGAAGTGCTCGCAGTTATTTGGATGAAGATATCAATGCAAAGAAGAATGACAGACACCCTAGCTTAATAGAAATGATACTGAAAAATACTCATCATCTTTTGAAAGTGTGGGTGTCATAACTCCCCCAGAAATCATCACTTCTGATAAGCAAAGCCAGTTTACTGTGAAAACTGGCACTTAGTTCTCAGATATGTAAAAATAGAGATGACGATCTTTCTTTCCCCAGTGTGTGGAGGAAATATATTGATAAATTTAGAGAATTTATTCATTGGCATGTGCACAAGTGGATGTGTTAAGTGGAGAGTTGATGTGAGAGAAGTAATGATAGGAGCTAAGCAGGAAGGCTTTTGCTTCTAACTCTGGAAGCAAAGAAGCCTGCGAATGTCCCTGTGTCTCCAGGGCCCAGGCTGGTTTGTGTGAGGGCTTTTGCTGCTGCTGCCAGGATTGTCTCCCAGTCCTACAGCAGCATCGCTTCAGACTCACCTGGGTTGACAGTCAGGAATTTGTTATCACCGAGGTTCGCTGCTTCAGCGCTGTTCCAGCCAGATGCGCAGTGGCTGACCGTGAGGTACAGGGGGGCTTCAATTGGTTCCCTTGCTCAGGGATCCCCGAGAGAGCAGAGCGGCCCGGCGGTTCTCACAAGAGCGGCCGTCATGGTGGGGGCATTGCCAGGGCAGCCACTCTGCACCCCCCTGCTCCCCCTTGCCTTGAAAAAGCCTCCGGGAGCCCCCCAGCGAAGGTGCGTGAGAAACACTTAGGCTGATTTGTCAAGGGGAAACAGTAAGCTGTTCCTACATGGGGCTCAGACTGAGGCCCCAACACGAGATGCTAGTACGCAGGGAGCCTCCTGTTCTCTCCTCCTCCTTTGAAGAATTCAAGAAAGGGGGAGGAGTGGAAACGTGTACCAGCTCAACAGTGTGGGCATCCCCCATCCTGGCTATCCTTGGCTCCCCGGGTGCTTCTGCATAATAGGTTTGAGGCCCTGGAACTCGAGGGAGAGGTGGGTGGGGGTGTGGAGGGAGGTCAACCCATGAGATTGCCTCAGGAAAAGACTCAACCCCGTGCCTCAAGACTGCCTCCACCCAGAAGGACAGAAGGGTGGTTGTTGTGGGAGACTCTCTGCTGAGAGAAACAGAAGGCCCTATATGTCAACCTGACCCTACCCAAAGGGAGGTTTGCTGCCTCCCTGGGGCACGGGTCAGAGACAGTTTTAGGAGACTTCCTGATCTGATTCGCCCTTCCAATTATTACCCATTATTGATAGTCCAGGCTGGCAATGACGAAGCTGTTGAGAAAAGTCTCAGAGCTATCAAGAAAGACTTCAGGGACTGGGACAGGTAGTCGAAGGAGCGGGTGTGCAGGTGGTGTTTTCTTCCATACCTTCAGTGGCAGGGCAGGATACTGAGAGGTATCAAAAAACCCACCTCATAAATAAATGGCTTAAAAGTTGAAATTCCTGGCAAATCCAGGAATTTCAGCTATCAGCTCTTTAGAAGAGATAGGCTAGGTAGGAAGGGTGGGGGAGTTTCCCTCTGTGTCAAAGAGTGGATAGACTGTGAGGAGCTTCCTCTGAGAAACAGTCAGGATCAGGTTGAGAGCCTGTGGGTTAGAATTAGGGATGGGTCTAATGAAGGCCAACTGGTGATAGGAGTACTACAGGCCACCTGATCAAGGGGAGACTGTTGACAAGGCTTTCTTGCTTCAGATGTGGGAGGCTTTGTGTTCTTGTCCTGATGGGGGACTTCAACCATTCAGATATCTCTTGGAAAGACCGCACGGCGAGTTGCAAGAGGTCTAGGATGCTCCTGGAATGTGTTGATAACTTTCTGGACCAGGTGTTGGACAGACTGTAGACAGAGGTTAAGCGTTGCTGGACCTGCTGCTCGCCAGTGCGGAGGAAATCATTAATGGTGTTAAGGTTGGAGGCAGCCTGGGTTGCAGTGACCACACCCTGCTCAAGTTCGTGATCTCGAGGGATGTGGGCCTGGTGAAGAGTGGTGTCAGGACCCTGAACTTTGGAAGAGTGAACTTTAAGCTGTTCAATAGTCTCTTGGGGTGGTAAACCCCCCCCCGTGAGGACTGAGCAGGTCTGAGACTGCCTCATGAGATTGAATGTGTACAAGTCTATGGGGCCAGATAGCATGCATCCCAGGATTCCAAAGGAGCTGGATGAGGTGGTTGCCTAGCCACTCTCCATCATATTTGAAAAGTTGTGGCTGTCAGGTGAGGTCCCGGATGACTGGAGCAAAGGTCACATCGCTCCCATTTAAAGGGAAAGCAAGTAGGACCCAGGGAACTACAGGCCGGCGAGTCTCACCTCTGTGTCTGGGAAGATCATGGAACAGATCCTCCTGGATGACATGCTTGATCACATGAGGAATGGGCGTGTGATCCATGACAGCCAGCACAGCTTCACCAGAGGAAGGTCATGCTTAACCAATCTGGTGGCCCTCTATGATAGAGTGATGGCATCGGTGGACAAGGGAAAGGTGACCAATGTCATTTACCTGGACTTGAGCAAGGCCACTGACGTGGTCCCCCACCGCATCCTTACCTCCAAGTTGGAGGGATGTGGATTTGATGGGTGGACCACTCGATGGATAAGAAACTGGTTGAACAGCTGCAGACAGAGGGTGGTGATCAATGGCTCTATGTCCAGGTGGAGGCCAGTAACGAGTGGTATCCACCAGGAATCTGTCTTGGGATCAGTGCTCTTTAACATCTTTATCAACGACATTGATGACAGGATTGAGTGCACCCTCAGCAAGTTTGATGACGACACCAAGCTGAGTGGTGCGGTCGACATGGTGGAAGGAAGAATGCCATTCAGAGGGACCTCGAGAGGCTAGAAAGGTGCACCCAGGTGAACCTGATGAGGTTCAACACAGCAAAGTGCAGAGTTTTGCACTTGGGCCGGAAGAATCCCAGGCATCCATACAGACTGGAAGGAGTGGTCCTTGAGAGCAGCCCTGTGGAGAAGGACCTGGGGGTCTTGATTGATGAAAAACTTAATATGAGCCAGCAGTGTGCCCTTGCGGCTCAGAAGGCAAATGGTATCCTGGGCTCCATCAAAAGAGGGGTGGCCAGCAGGGACAGGGATGTGATTGTTTCCCTCTACTCTGCTCTTGTGAGGCCCCATCTGGAGTTCTGTGTCCAGGTGCAGAGCCCCCAGTACAAGAAAGACAGGGAGCTGTTGCAGAGGATCCAGAGGAGGGCCATGAAGATGATCAGGGGACTGGAGCACCTCCCCTATGAAGACAGGCTGATGGAGCTGGGCTTGTTCAGCCTGGAGAAAAGAAGGCTGTGGGGTGACCTAATTGCAGCCTTTCAGTACCTAAAGGGAGCCTACAGAGGGGAGGAAAATCAACTCTTTGAAAGGGTAGATAACTGCAGGACAAGGGGAAATGGTTTGAAGTTGTGGGAGGGGAGATTAAGGTTGGATGTCAGGGGGAAATTCTTTACAGAGAGAGTGGTGAGGTACTGGAACAGGCTGCCCAGAGAGGTTGTGAATGCCCTGTCCCTGGAGGTGTTCAAGGCCAGATTGGATAGGGCCCTGGGCAGCCTGGTCTGGTATTAAATGAGGAGGTTGGTGGCCCTGTATGTGTCAGGGGGGTTGGAGATTCATGATCCTTGAGGTCCTTTCCAACCCTGTCCATTCTGTGATTCTGTGACTTGTGTGGCCGCTGTGGTGCAAATGGTACAGCTGCAAAGGGAAGGTCCCAAACTGAGGGAAAACAGCACTGGTGAATTCAGTTCAACCATCAGGGTAAAAGCTGACAGTCAGAACCACTGAACTGCCTACATGCCTGTACTTTGCAGTAGGTTTGATTCGCAGAAGCTTTCCCTCCTGCAGGATGGCTAAGTCCCTAGGAAGCAGGCTGGTGATATATTCACTGCTGATGTAACCACAGGGAAGTGCTCAGTGGCCACTTTTTCAGGTGCCCACGTGTATACTCTGAATGGAACTGATCCAGAAGGAGATCCTGTGACGTACGGCCTGACCTACGAGGCTGGATCCCGGCGCTGCTTTTCTGTTGATGGGAACCTTGGAAATGTGACGCTGGTCGAGGAACTTGACAGAGAGGTAGTGTGCAGTGAGATGTCCTCACTCCGCTTTTGTGGAATTTCCTTGACTTTCAGTTGATCAGTGTCTTTGAGGGACAATGCCAACTTGTCTGCACCTGAGACATGTAATTGGTAGCTTTGAGATGCTATAATTCACCCATCGGGTTGTTTTCTAGTTGACTTGAACCACTGGCATTACCATCAAATTTTTTGGCAGCTGAGGGTTTTCTTTTCAGCTTTTGCCAGAGGAGTTTAGTTTTTATTCCTATCTGCCCCCACCTGCACACTATCAAGAACAGTCCTTTAATAGTCAGACACCATTGAATTTCTTCAGAACTCTCTTGTCATGGGGGAAGTAGAAATTTACATAAGCAGTGTTTGCATACACGTTTCTGGTTATGTCATGCTCCTTTAACCCTCAACCACGTGGATTGTTGAAGATGTTCCCAGCAATAGCGGACTGAAGGCAACTTTATTCTGGGAGCACAGGCATCACCCATCGTGTAGCCCATGTGGTAAAGACAACACAATACTTAGTAAACCTTTCAAAATACTGCACACTAACGCAGAGTAATTTTGAAACTTTCAAACTGCTCACCCTGCAGTTGTGCCTCCTTTCATTAAATTACCTTTCTGGGACTATCTCATTTTATCAGAAAACATAACCTCATTACAGCCTTACCTCCTGTTTCAACAGCCACAAGTCTGCCAGTAGCTCAGGTCTTGATCCAGCTCTGTGAGGGTAATTACAGCATCGTGTGAGCCGAAAGCTTCATTTAGTAGGCTACGGTATAACAGCAGCTTCCCCTGAAGTTTCATTGTAAGCTCAGTGGGACTCATAGCTAAGAAAGAACTGAAGATTTCTTTTGGCGAGAAGTGTAACAGGACTGGAACCAGAGTTAGACATGCAAGAGCTGACTGGCCTCCACCCCTGCAATGTTTCTGTGGCAAGAAGAATTAAGAAGATTTGCTGAGGCCAAGGTGGTTTTCTTGTCTGCTGCTAAACACAGCTTTGATCATGTCTAATCATTAAGATCTTATATGAGGCACGAGCAGCCAGTCCTAGTTCTACACATGTCCTTTTCAGTTTACAGATAGATGTTCTCGTGTTCAGGATACTAGACTGCCAGTAAGAGGACCTGGGCTTCGTCCCTGGAAGTGCCGCAGAAATGTGACCCTGTAACTACCCCCAAAACCAGATAACTCTAGAGCTCTTCCTCATCTCAAACAAATAGTGAGATTATCCTATGTTTGGGGGCACCCGTATCCTGCAGATAGGCTCTCACGATTTCTGTAAATAGCTATTAACAGGATCGCATCCAAGTGCCCACTTTAAAGAAATCTGGGAAGTTCTATTGATCAAAGATATTTTGGTTCCATATTTTTTAAAAAGCTAGGTTGTTCAGGGTAGACTGTTAAATATTAAAAGCATGTATTCAGACATCCAAATTCTGCATGCAGTTGACATAGTAAGATGATACCAAATGAGATATTAATTAATGCTCTTGGCTGTCAGGTACCAACTTTTACACAGTCTTTTATGAATTCCCGTAAAATGTATCATGGTAGCTTGAATGCCATAAAGAAGAAAAATGACTTCTGTAAGTTATGCCCAAACTATAACCTATGATGTGCTTTAAGACTCCTTTTTCACTTTAGAGATACCTAGGTGTTCTCCACATGTCTAATTATTCTGGTTTCTGTGATTTTTCTGGTTTTGGTTGGTTGTTTTTTTTTTAATTATTATTTTATATATTCAGTTTTGTTACTGCAAATGAACAGGTTCACGTAAATCAGTTTGAGTCATAACGTGTTCTTCACATTCCACTCCAGTTTTCAGAGAACGTGAGAATCCTTGTAATGGATGTTGGGTTGTTGAAATAAGATGCGTAGCACTGAGACAGCAGAGTCCCTCCCTCTGCCACAGCTGAAGGAACAGAGAATACCGTGGAGAGAAGAGGCAGAAAGCTGGGCAGTGCGTGCTGCCAAACAACACCTGGAGGCGGCCAGGGGCAGATTCCCCACACTGAGCTCAGTCTCCAGTGCCAGGGCAGCGAGATCCTCTGCAGGAAGTCACCCCCACACATTGAGAACCACGCAGAAGCAAGCACTGGTGTACGCAGCCCCAGCTTTGGGATGCATCAGTCCCTTTGGACTCCCTGGTGCTGCTTGGTACGCGACTGTGTCACCACAGGGGCTGAGCTCTGGAAGAGTCTGTGGGTGTTTCTTTTATCCACGTCGCTGCTGTGTTGTGGCAGGATCTCCCCCAAATGCTGCAGCAAATCTTTCCTCGCCGCTGTTGCTCTCAGCAGCGTGGTGCCTGCGGCATGGCTGAGGATTCATAGCAGGCATTAAAAATTCACAGTCTCTGAAGTAAAGTCTCCCAGGATCCTGCGGAGAGCTGACAGACTGGCAGTCGCATGTCTGGAAGGAGAATAATTTTGCTGCTATTTACAGTGACTTTACGTTTCTTGTTTTGTGAAAAAGGTATGTACCATGTTATTTATTTATTTAGGCTGGATTCATTTGAGGAGACATAACAGAATTTGGGTTCAGTGCTGCTTTTGGGCACTTTTGGGCACTAAGGAGCAAATCTCTTCCAAAATCTGGAACGTTCAGAACGGACATAGCTGGTGTGCAGAACAATTCACACCAGCACTGACCTCCAGCCAGAGCCCTGAGACTGGGGGTGTTAAAAGCTTGCTGAACTGTGAGGAATTTCTCTAGTTGGCATTGCTGTACCACCAGGCACCAAGTGCACCAGGACACTTAGCAAGCGAGTTCTCCTAAAATTGTTAGTCTTGCCTCACCTATTGCTGAAGATATGCCTCCTTGTGTCTCACAGACAATCTAAGGAATACAGTGATTTTCTGGCTGTGCCATCGTCTCAGAAACTCCTACTGTCAGATGTCCTCAAAAGAGAGCACAGAGTTTAGCCAGTCAGTGTACTGTATCTATTATGGCACTTTGAGCCATACAGCATTCTTGATGCTGATGATGTTTCCAGACACATATCACTCCTGAAGCTGCAAACTAATCAGTTATCTCTTTATCTAACAATGGCACAATACTATATAGGGATCAACTTTTATCCTGATAGATATTTTTCAATTAAAATTTTCTTCGTACATAGGATAAGAAATGGTATCTACTTGTGAAATGTATCTACTTGTGAAAATACCCAACCTTAGATTTGGACTTTCTGTCCAAAACTGCAATGCAAATGTGTGACAGCAGGCAGCTATGAACAGCTCAGTTCATAGGCTGTTACATTTCAGCAGGGCAGAGTAACGTTCGCGTGCTTTGCAGATGTTCAGAATGTATGGTACACAGACTTATTCTGAGTAGTTAAACATAGATCTTGAAATAACTATCAGATGCCCAAAGAAATTAGCATCTAGCATGGAAACGAGTCATTAAATGTAATTTATGTCCAGCCTGAGCTCATAGCTTACACAAGTATGATATTATAATGATGTAAGCACCAACAAGTCCTTCCACGTGCGAGACTGGCTATTAGAACTAACTTCACAGAGAGAAGTGCAATAAAAGAGTTCACTGTTGTTTTCATTTTCTTCTTGAATTCTGTAAACTTGCCTTTCTCCTTTGTGGAGTTGTCAGGATTAACAAGTCCCGTGTCACTTTCAAAGGGACGGTGCTATATTTTGCCCCATTGGCAAATTTTATTGCAGCTTCCAGCACAAATGCTAGTAAATACAATTTTTTATTTCCCATTGCTCTAACAGAACCTCTCTCTCATTTGAAAAATTCACTCGAGGGATCAGCGAATGAAAGGAACGAAAGCGTTCCCTGATGCCATTTGTGTTTCACTGAGAGTTTCTTCAGTTTGGGGCTTCTTTTCACAGCCCCAGGCAATAACACTTCAATTCAGTCACCTAAATTGTGCAACTCATGGCAACTTGGGCGAACGTTTTCAAGCTGGCAGCCATCATCCTTTTCAATCAATAGGAATAACTTTATAAATAAATGGTTTCCAGCATACATCCGTATGTACGGCCCGTGGACATTTTACTAACACAGAAAGACAGTGAAGGCTTTGTGGACGGTTAAATCATCATAATCTCCATTGCTATTTTATGCCTTACACGTTTACCACGGCAAGTTGCTTTGTGACCCTTGGCTCGCTTTTATTGCCTGTCTGAACCCGATGAGGTGGTGCTGAGTATCTGATTCTTCAGCAGCTATGTGGGTCTCAGCATGCCTTGAGGTGCACGGCAATGGTATGAGTTACAGCAACTGCCCGAGGGCATCCTGGGAGCAAACCAAAGCAATCCTCAGGTCTCAGATTAATTACTTCAAGTCTAAATAGAAGGACAAGAGTCTGGGCACTGGGCAAACAGGGACAGCCTCTTGGCAGGAACAATTTTTCCCATTGCAATCAATATATCTTGTGCAAAAGTACCACTGTTTCCTCTACACCTTAATGCAGAAAGACTCTCTGAAATTCAGTTTATTAATACACCACTGCAGTTTCATTGCTTTTTGATCTCAACACACAAACTGTAATTCCCTATTTTTCCCCAGGGCTCCGAAGTCCTCACTGTTATCGCACTTGATGGAGACAGAGGAAAGCTGAACAGCACTCATTACTGCATCGTGAACGGTGAGTAGACTTGGCTTATATGAAATCTGAACGGAAGTCAAATCCAGATGCGACATTAAATTAGAGAAAGATGCGCCTAGAGCTTAATAACTCTGCAACAAATTCACATGGAATAGCATCAAATATCTCAAACAACTCCAGGGCCCTGCCTACCAGAAAATAAGATAGGATTCACTGAATTGCAGCACTGTGCTTGGAGTTATTAACGCAGTCAATTTGTTAACGCAGTCAATTTGTTAGGCATCAGTAGCCTGCTTGTCACTTCAGAAAACTTAGAGGAAGACACATTCAATGCCACTGAACATCTGTCATTTAATCCAGGAAATGAGAAAATGCGTTTGGAGACCCAGACATGGCATTAAAAGGACTATTTTTATTATTATTGTCAGCGGAGCAGGTAAACAGCCAAATCTCTGGTTTCTTGGAAGAAATGATATTCACTAGGGAAGAGGAGATATCAACCGTACTGTAAGAAAGCAGGTATTATCAAAGCAGTAATGCTTTTCATTAGCTCTTCTGAGGGTGTCTGTAGCCTCTCTTTCACGTTTCATACTTAACTATTAACTGAATTGATGACTCATTGGTTAATTGACTCAATTGATGACTTGCTGGTTAAGTCAACCACTTAGCTCCAAGCGTGCGGAGGCACTGAAATCCACACAGTGATACATATGGGAGTTTAGAAATAATTTACAAACCCCCCTGAATATTTAGTCTAAATTATACTGCCCATTGGCTACTGCTGTTAGCTCTAACTGCATCTACTTCAAGATGAGGATCTTTCTTTCCATCCTCAAAAAAACCCACAACTCTCTTTAAGGGAAATTTCATCATACCTTTCCATTGCAGTGCTTTAATACCAAACCAGCAAACATACGAGTTTTTCACAGGGGAGACAACAAGCATGGCAAGGAATTTAATTTTGCACTGCCCAAAGTCTGGCATGCTTTAAATAATTGAGCAGTAACTCTTCAGAGGGGTGCAGCAGACCAGCGCTTTTTTTTTCTGAGCCCTTACCAGACTTTCTAATCATGGTGAAGTTCAGTGCAAAGCAGACCGAGATTTCTACGGAAACGTAAGGTTGTGAACGCTTGCACAAAAATCCTGTGTTGGGGTGCTTTGTGTATGCAGAACAAGACCCAAGCACAGAACTAAGGAAGGAGCCAGCTGCAGCTAAGAAGGGAATATTCCCTCATCACTGTTCTCCCTCTTTACTTCGTGCAGGCATCAGCAGTCAGCCCGGAAGGTGACGACTCAGCATATGCCTTTGCCATGGTGACTATAAGGGTGGTTGATCTCAACAACCATCCGCCAACATTTTATGGAGAAAGCGGTTCCCAGAACAGATTTGAACTGACCATACAGGAGCGTCCTCCAGAGGGTGAAATCATAAGAGGATTTAATATGACCATCTATAACTCAGACCAGGTATGTGCGTGTGAGTTTTCCTGCCCTATTTTCCCAAAGATGGAAAGAGACATCGGAGCTACAAATGTCATGCCTTTGTTTTTCTTTAGAACACAATTGTTTCATGTGCACTCCCAGAAAGCTTAGCAGGCAAAATACCTGTCGGGACCATTACCACAGAGTTTGGACTCTAAGGCATATTTAGTGTATCATACATCATTTGGTCTGACTACTATGTCAGAGAGAAGAGCGGCAGTCCTGAATCTGCAGCCCACCTTTCACAGACCACTGAAATTGAAGAGTCCTCATGTATTTCTTTTGTCTGTTGGTTACGTTCAGTTGCTGTCAGCATAACATCAGGGAACATACTCCCTTTAGATATCCACTAAAGCTCCAAATACTTTAGTAACTTTAAGTGCTTGAAGTTTCTGTCCATACCTTTTGTAACCCCTCTAGAAACAATGTCATCTGTGCTCTTACACTGTATTTATGGTAGCGTATTTTCTTTCTGGAGTTAACCAGAGTCTGTAATTCATGCTTTGATATACCATTCCAGTTGGAGTGATATTTTTAGGTCATCTTAAAAATTAAACGTGTGCCAAACTGACTGTAATCAGATAAAGGAAAAGACGACTCCATCCATCTCAGCCTGATATCTAGCTGACCTCTGACACCCACAGATACCATTGTGATGGTTGCTATAGGGATCCCTAAGCTAAATACTGCAGAAAGGGCATCCATCTGAGTTAATCTCAGAGTAGGTAGCGACAAGAGAAAGCTTAATGCATCTGATAACTGTATTGCCATTGGAAAGAGTGCTCTTATTCAAGCGTTCTCAGTATTGCGCTGTTTTGACTGCACTGTATTCTAAGAAACCCACCACCTCTTCCACCTCCCTCCAACTGCTCTGCAGCGAGCAGATAAATGACTGCTTTCAAAACAGCATGCATCTATCTCGCTCTTGTCACTGAGGATGTTGCTGCAGAAGAAAAGAAACAAAACCCATCTCTTTTATTTGGAGACCAAATATATATGTATTACCTAGACTGACAAAATATTCAGGGCAAAAAGTTAAGCCATAAAATAGGCAGAAAATAAGGCTAATCGTTCAGATTTTGCAAGAAACTTCCTTGCACAGTATAAGATATCACTCTACAGGGATTGAGTTGTGTACCACTACAATGGGATGGAGAATACCTGATAATAGTAGGATGATGAAGTCTTTGGCTACAGCAAATGAGGAGAAGCCCAAATGCTGTAGCCGCAGATATTGTAATGAAGGGAAAGAGATGTTACCTTTAAAATGCCTACATAGTTGGAAGAGACCTCCAGCAAGAAAACCCCTTACTTCCACTGCCAACCCTTAAATGAGATCTGGGAAGGGGTGGATCCTAGCTCCAGCCATTTGGGTCACTCAACTGCATTGCATGCACCTAGGCTGGTCCTGCCTTCCCACCAGGTGCTCTGATTTAGCATTGAGGCTCTGATTTAGCATTTCTACTGTAGCCTGATACTGTTTCAAGACACAGAAAGCATTTTTTTTTCTTCCTATAAAGACTTATGCCATCAGTGTCTCTGGTGGTCCAGGCAAGAAGGAAGCCACGATCACGGCCAACCCCAGGTTTGATGGAAATGCCATCTTGCAAGAACATCACACTGAAATTTCACACCCTGCTCTCTTCAGCCAGCAGACGCCACTAAAGCCTGGTGTCATCGTCCCTTCCATTGCTCCTCTGTCCTGTGGTTGTCTGCTTTGCTATGTGCAGCATGGCTTACGCCACACAGATCTGGGCTCGGCAGATATCACTGTCAAAAAACACAGCCTTTGAAGGGAGGCAGTGCTCCCCCTGGCAGCATCAAGTTCAAGCACAGAGGACTTCTTGTGGTCAGACAGTCACCTTTCCCTACCGGCACTATTCCCCACAGTCTGGCAGCACTGGCTTTGCTTTGCCTGCTTTTCTGGCAGTTGTATTACTTGCTGCTATGCAGTCCTATGAAGTAACAGTTTTAGCTTTTTGTTTTTTGTTTTTTTTTTCTCTCTGCTTGTAGTGAACAATATAGCACTGCATAATACATTGCAGATCAGAAATCCGACAAAAATCCTAACCCTTGGGAAGATGTTGCCATCACACTGACAGAGCTGGACTGTGGCTGCTGAAAGGAGAGGGAATGAAAAAGAACATAAATAGAAAGTCAAAGCACTAAGCTGTCAGAAGGCACTTTGGGACGGGCCGCTTCTAGCACCAAAGGTGATTTCACTGCAGATGCTATAATTTAGTTACAGCACCATGTGCATCATAAGCAGTAAGATTTTATCTGTGTGCTGATCTAGGAGCTGATTGCTCACATGCAAGTTCGGTGATGCGTGACACTGAGATGGCCTTCACTCCACCTACTTCAGCCTCTCACTCCAAGCCCTGTAACCTTGTGGGCAATGCAGCCTTCCTCCAATGCATGGGGAAGAGGAGCTGATATTTATCTACCTTCTTAAAATGATTAATGCATAAATAAAGGTGAAATATGAAGTACAGTTTGAAATATTTGGTGCACACTACTTGACACTGAATCAATTAAACAAGCAGGATTTAACAACAAAATCTTTGAGGTAAAGTAAATAATTATGATAAGAGAACGTGCATTAATATGTAAGTGGTAATTGGGATGCTTGGGAGTGGGCAATTTCATTGAGCCGTCAAGATCCACTTCGTTGCTCATAAAGGAAGGGCGCATTAAATGTCAATAAATAGAGCCATCTAGCGGCTTTCTTGCCAGAGCCTCCAGCACCAGCCCTGCCAGACCAGCGTCATCTTCGCCACCTCCGTTGTGAACACCCAGGGGCATTTCTTCGTGCCAACAGAGAACATTTCCCTGCACTAAAAATAAATAAATAAATAAGTAAATAAATAAAAAGTAATAATTGCAAAATGCAAGTTTTGGACGTGCAAAACCATTAGTGCCACTTCCCCCCTAAAAACGTTCCGGCGTAAGGGTCAAAAAGTCTTTTCATTGTGAATTGATTTATTTTTTAAGGAAGAATGATCGCATTTCCTTTTGCAATTGGAAAAAAAAAAAAAAAAGGCCACCTCCATTCTATTTTTAAGACTGCAGATCCAGACCCTGGGGTTCGGCAAGAAGTACTTTGTCTATGGAATGGGAGCAGATCTGTAAATAAAAAAAAAATAAAAGATAACTAAATAACATACGAGCAGACTATTCAAACAATTATATTTAAAAGAAAAGAGAGAGAGCAGGCTCCTTTTCAATCCTCTAATTTTAATGGACATTTATGCCATATTCTTCATGAGTTTTTTCAAAACAACAACAGGAACAACGTGGTAATCATTAAAAATCTGCTTCATTAGCCCACGGAATTTTATCCACAAGTCCCCAAAGGGACATGCAGAAGCTCAAGTCTGAATTGAGAGGATCTGTTTGATCTCCATTTCAAAAAAAAAAGTACATGGCAGATAAATGAGAGATGTCGGCATATTTGTTAAAATCCTTTAGATGTAAATCTCCCTGGTAAGCCAATCTATATCAAGAAAGGTGATTAAAGCCCATCTCACATAGGCTTATCTCTGCCTATTCTCTCATTCAGAACTCCAGCCCCCATCCAATAAATGTTCCTCATCATACCAAGCAAAACTGTTGAGTTACGTCACGCACCAAATTTCAAGTGGAGACGAAGGGGGGAGGTGGGAAGCTCAGTTTAAACATCATATTTACTCCTGGTTCACTTTTGTCTCTGTTTTCCTTCCTAATCGGTCACATAATAGAAGTATTTTCTGGAGACATCGTTGTCATCTGTTCATCTCTGCCGTATGTTTCGCATGCGTGGGTTTTTTTGTTTGTTTGTTTTTTTACAAACACCACTGTTTCCGAAAGCATCTAAAGCATTGTTGCATCGTCATATCTTCCCATATTTTGTAAACCATCTAATTTAAAGAAATGAAACAACTCTGCTATATCCTTTGTCGAAGCACATCCACTACTGTAGGAACGGCTGTACACCATTTGTTGGAATTGCTCAGAACGACCCATTAGTAGAATAGTGAACATAAGGATTCATTCCGTGAGGGGTCATAGATGTGGCTGGAGTCAGCATAAGATAAAAAGAGTCAAATGTGAAAGGATGGTACTAAGGAAACAAACATCAACAGTTTAAACAGGCTTCATCTAAGAGTACCACTGAACCGTAAATTGTACCAAACTACTCTCAAAGGGAGAACACTTAAAGGCACGACTCATTCCACTGCAGAAGTCCAGTTTGTCACGGCCACAATTGGTTGTAAGTTAAAACTACCGGATCCACAGAAACAGAATAAATTGTCTTACGTTGCTAAAAAGGACACGCTGTGTTTAAGTTTTCAAAATTAGGATGTCTGAACTTTTTTTTTAGCACTTTTTTAGAAATAAAAAACGAGACCGGGTTGATATATGGTAATTCATTTTTCCAGCTGTTTCTTCCTGAGGAAACATTTGCAATTTTATTTTTTTTTCAGATAGATGTACACGTAGGCGATCAATCAGAGCTGATGAACGCACACACAGAACCCCATGAAGGAG
Organism: Perdix hodgsoniae; assembly: GCA_035772895.1. Lineage (NCBI taxonomy): Eukaryota > Metazoa > Chordata > Aves > Galliformes > Phasianidae > Perdix > Perdix hodgsoniae. The sequence goes on along the minus strand of JAPSGF010000046.1, from coordinate 5,426,575 downwards.
CTCCCCTTCGCTTGTAAATTACTTTTATCTTTTAGAACTAGAAAAACTCATCGTTAGCTGGCTTGACGATGCTACAGCCAATTCAAAGAGGAATCACAGTCAGTGACGTTTTATGTAGTTTTACTTCCACAAGAAATTACCACAGCGATTCGAAATGGAGCAGAGAAAACATTCAGAAGCTCACTCCTAGCACGCTAGTAAACCATCGGTGGGTGTAGTTTACAACTATGTTAATCAGATAGCCTGGGGCGAAAGGGGAGAAAGCCAGCAGGCAAACATTTTCACCAGCCATTTCCTAAACTATGTTCATAGGGAAGATCTTTATCGTCTTTCATACCGGGGTCCCCATCACGGGAGGGATGCGGAGCTCTCGGAGCAGATCAGGAGGAGGGCCACTAAGATGATCAGAGAGCTGGAGCACCTCTCCTCTGGGGAAAGGAACCGGGGAGGGAAATGGGCTTGTTTAGTTTAGGGAAGAGAAGGCTCCAGGGAGACCTCACTGCAGCCTTCTAGTACTCGAAGAGAGCATAGAAACAGGAGGGGGAAAGGCCGTGTACAAGAGCGGATAGAGATAAAACAAGGGGGGATGGTTTTAAACTGAAGCAGGGGAGATTTAGGTTAGATATTAGGGGGAAGTTTTTTGCACAGAGGGTGGTGATGCACCAGAATAAGTTGCCCAAGGAGGTTGCGGATGCCCCATCCCCGGAGGCATTCAAGGACAGGCTGGACATGGCTCTGTGCAGCCTGGTCTGGTGGTTGGTCACCTTGCATATAGCATGGGGGTAGGAACTAGATGATCCTTGTGGTCCTTTTCAACCCAGGCCATTCTATGACTCATTTTTGTCAATCCCGCCAAGATTGAAATGTTGTGAGAAAGCACTTGTTCTACTTGTTTAGAATAGCAGCCTATAGTTGCCCATAAAACATGTTCCTTGCAATTTAGCTAATCCACTGTGAAACCATCTCGTATTTATTATACCAAATTGCAGGTGTTTTCATGAGAAAGTTAAGATATATCGGTAGCTGTGGTCAGTAGCTGCCACAAAGATTCCACATGCACATTTCTTCCAACATTTACTCATTCTGATTGCGGAGTCAGAGGGACTGTTTGCTACTCATCCTTCTCACGCAACTGTATTCAGGCAGAGATAGAAAGCACGCGGCGGGGGCCTCGGGAAACGGTTAAGGCTGGGGACGTTCTTTGGAAGGGTGTCGTGTGACACACGAAGCGATCCGTTTCAATCAGGCGCAAAGATTTGACTTATTAATGAATCTCACGATGAGGTGCGAAGGGGAAGCGCATAACAAACCGTAGTGAAGTGCAATTTCAGTCCCTAATTCAGATCTAGAGTCCATGCGTCGAGCCGTCGGGGTCCCCGGCCGGTCCGAACGAGCCTCGCCCGCGCTAACGAGGCAACGACTCCCAGGTGCGGAGGGGCGGCAGCCGGCCGGGCACAGGTCGCCTCGTCGGCATCCCGGGGCGGGGCCGCCCCGATGCTTCTTAAGCTCCGCCGGAGGCCGCAGGGAGCCACGAGAGAGCTCCAGGTGTTCGGGGCGTGCGGCCGTAGTCTCCGTTTCTTCGTCCGGTCCTTGCGCCGCTGGGCGTGAGTAGCGGCACGGGGGGCTGCTTTTAGCGCTCCGGCTTGGGGTTCTATGTGGTTTGTCTTCGTGTGCCGTTTCGTTTCAGGCCGCATGAGGATCAGCCCGAACCGGTGAGCCGTTCCGGTAGTAACGGGACCGCGGAGGCGGCAAGCGGTCGGGAGCCGTTCGGGGCCGGTGCGGGGGTCCGCCGGGATGCCCCGGTTTCTCAGAGCCGGCACGGCGTCGGCCGCCGGTGAGGTTTCTGAGCGGGTTGCCGCTCGGTTACCCCTAGTGCGGCCACGGGGTTCTCTCAGCCTCAGCCCCCAGAGCTTTTTAGCAGGTGTCGCAGTTCTTCCCGTTCTCATTAGCAAGAACGAGCGGGACGGGGCCGAATTCCCGCAGCCTCCGTGGGGCTGGGAGTCAGAAGCAACGCCAAGGGCTGCTGAAACAGAAGCTTTCTCCGATTCTGCAGGCTGTGCGGGGGTTTGCAGCGGAGCCTCTTCAGCCCCAACAGGCGAGACGGTGGAAGCGGTGAGCGTTTCGGAGCCACTAGGTGCTGAGATCTGTCTTGTTAGCAATCGCGTGGGATCGCCGCTCGACCGTTTCCTCGCTTGCTGCAGCGCAGTATGTATTTCCCCTCTTCTTTTGTGTACCTTCAGCCGTGTCGTCTCGCTTCCATCGTGGAGGCACGGTGGGACAGCTTTCAAAACTGGAACATTTTTTTTGGACGACGTGTTGTATTTTATTGAAAGGGAGACCAGCGACCAAGTGGCAGAGAGGCGCTCTAAGGTGAGAGAACCGGGAGCAACCAAGAATTAGGGGAGCGCTGGGGGAAGAAGGCTCCAGTGGTAGGTGAGCATGGGTAACATCATTGGGGGAGTTTTTTACAGAGCAGGATGAAGAAAGAGATAAAGGTGTTTGCACACCACTGGAAGTGGGCTCACAGCATGACAGAGGAGCTGAGGATGCATAGTGAGTGAGTTGGCAGATGTGTTTTTAAAATAGCTGTCTATTGTACTATTTATGGTCTTTTTCTATAGGAAAGGGGCCAGAGGACTGGATGGTAGCTGACATCACCAAGGCGTTCAGAAAGGGATGGCTTTGCACAACTACGGTGAACAGCTTGTTTGAGATCTCATCTGTGAGTGAGAGAAGTGAAGGGACTTCTAACGATTGTTAAACCAGGTAGCTTTTCCTGTTGTTGGGAGTGCGTGCAGTTAGGGAAGGGATGTGTGTGTTATGTGGGGGAATATCAGTACTGCTTTTCACAATATTAAGAGGTGGAGTCTAGTGGATGGGGCTGGGTGCATTTGGTGATAGAACAGAGTCAACATGGCTATTTGGGAAGACCAGGAGTTCTATGAAATGAGAAGACAGGGTTTTCACTGGCAGTAGAGGTTGCGGTGTTTCCTTCTGTGGGGACACAAGTTGGGTCCAGAGGGTTTTCTGTGCAAGGTGTAAGACCTTTACGCAATGGAGTGGAATGGGAACATCTTGTTGCAGGGTGTCAGTGTGACCTGGACCCAATTCATCAGCAGCAGGGGCTCTGGGGGCAGCCAGCTCTGGGACTGGAGGGCTGCCCCATGGAAGGGGTTTACGGAGCTCTTGGCCCAGGTTCAGGGCTGCAGAGGGGATCCTGATGGTGATGCAGCAGCACCTTTGTGGAGCGAGGTGAGACGTGCTTTTTTTGCCCAACTGTCAAGTGCTTTGTGGTGAGACAAATCTTTGTGTTTGAGGGTGATGGTGTTTTTCGTTTCAGCCTTGAAGGTGCGTGGCAGGTCGTGCCCTGGAGGAACAGAGTGAGAAGTGCTGCCTGGATGTCCAGCAGTCTTGTAATTTGTGTTCTTGGGCCTGGTGCTTGGTAGCTGTTTTCTTCCCTTAGGTTTGTGTGCAGCTGCTATCTCTGTCTGGACTTTGCTGAAAGGTGCACTTGCAGAAGAAATGGAGGAGCCCTATGGGGTAGGTGGTCTTTGTGTTGCTTACAGCCTTGGGCTCAGTTCAGGCCCTTGTTTGGTTTTGGACAATGTGGCATAGTTGTGGGAATTTTTTCTTTTTTTTGGACAATAGTGTGTAGCTGTAGGAATTGGGCTGAGCTGGTTGCTTTTCGAGTTGAGTAGCGGGATGGTCCGTCTCTGGTTGTGTGGCATGGGACTGAATTCAGAGGTTTTCTGAAGTTGTTGCTGTGAGAGCTTGGTTAATTTTTTCTTTTGGTGAGAGTTAGATGCTAGCATAGCATGCTGGGGAAGTGAGCTGGACTCTGGTGTTTTTGTAGTATGGTTTTTTTTAATTGGGGGTGGTGGGTGTTTGAGTATGAGGGGAGAAGCACAGGCCATGCACTCTGTGTGCGTGGCTCTCCTGTCTGGGATTTGCACCATCTCAAAGAGCTATTTTTGGGGGGGAGTGGGTGCAAGTAACAGAACTTTTTCTTTCAGGCTGCAAGGTGGCAGCCCTCCTGAGTGGGGGTGTGGGGGGAGCCCCTTTGTGGTGTGGGGGCTCCCCCTGAGCAGGGGTGGGAGCTGCTTCTGGTGAAGGATCTCTTCTCTGTGTGCCTGAGTGGGTCCTATGCAGTGATGGCTTTGTTGTGGTGGGGCTCCTGGGTTGTAAGGGAGGAGATAAAGTAGGGAAGAGCTGGGTTCTCTGTTCTGTGGGAAGAGAAAGGTAAGCTTAAAGCAAATCTCAGGTAAAACATTAAGGATTCCATCTCTGTGATGTAAGAGGTTGGTTGCTCTGTAGTCCTTTACTATGTATGCCCTGGAGAACAGAGGAGGGTTGCTTTCTTAAAAGAACTTGGTTAAGTGTCTGGAGGTGAAGTGCACCCGCAGTGTATGTTGAGTGTGCCTTCTATATTCTATGGATGGTTTATGGTATCAACCTGAATAGTATGAGATCTTTGGGAAGGAGGGAAGTTGCTGCTTTGCTCTTCAAATTCTGACAGTTCTTCCTGGAAAACAAGTCAGTCTAACAGGAAAATAAACACTCCTGAAAGCACCTCTTTTGAAAAGTCAAAGCCAACACTTACTTATGTATAAACTACACCTTTTTTAAATAGATAAAAAAATCTGAGTAAAACCTTCTAAGGTTATATTCTAAGTATTAAAGAGCATGGCTCCTCAAAAATGTGCTGAACTTAATCCATGGGCGGATGACTCAACTTGAACACTTCTAAGCTTAAATACTGGAAAAACTAGGGCTCCCTTTTTGAGATGTCTTTCACTTCATAATATTGCTGAAGCAGAACTGTAGAGGAGAACATCTAGGTATAACTGTTCTTCTCATTTTAGTGTATGCCCCCAGTATGCTAGCTAAGCTTGCTTCTGTGGGGTGAGAAGTTAGTGATATGTCTGTTTTACTGAAAAATTTCCCAAAAGCTTTTCCTACTGAAGGTGCAAGTGTTCTGCATTGTATATGAGAACTGTCTGGGATGCCTAAGAGAATCTGCACTTAAATGGAATGGTTAGGCTTAGCTAGCTACAGTTTTGTGGTCAAGTGGATGCCTGTCTGTCTCTGACATAAACAAAAAATTAAATCCTTGCTTACTGCAAAACAAGGATGTGCTGGCTATTACTGGTATCTACTGCAAAAGTACAACACATCAGGCTTGCTTTACTCACCAGATGAAATTGCTGAGTACATCAGCAGTGTTTGTATCATTGCAGCTGAATTTCTGGATAGAAGTTTTTCTTGTACTCAGCAGAGCTTCCTGATCTGGAAGGTGGGTGCACTGCCCTGAGGGCAGAGCAGTGGTGCCTGTCTTGGGAAAAAAAAAAATTAGTCTCTTCTCCTTTTTTAAGATGGGTTCACTGAAAATTTTCTCTGGTTTCTCCCCATGTAACTCTAGCTAATGCTTCTCACTGAAACCCTTTGCCTCAAATCTTGGTAAGTTAGTTCCTGTGAACCTTGGTTCCAAATTGAGACCGAGCTCTAACACAAAAATATGTTGTGCTATGTTTTTCTTTTTAGTTCTACCTTAGCATTAAATGTTTCTGTGTGAAGTGTTTATGCAGTAGTCTGCAATTATTAATTGGCTTCACTTTTAAATGATTATTCAATTCTGCTACCATTAAAGCAAAACAACTAGATAATTCAGAATAGAAAATGGATATCACTGACTTAAATGATACTACTTTCCTTTCGAGTTAAACAGCACTTCAATGAAATTTTAGGTTATTTTACTCACTAGTTGAAGATGGTGTTGGCAGGTAACTGATGCATTGTTCCTCATAATAAATGCAGTGAAAGTTTGTTTTCAAGAATGTCTAAAATGTATATTTCTGAAATTATAACCTTAGGAAGAAATTAAAGTGATATACTAACTCAATCATCTGTTTCTTTCTGCTTGCAGAAACAGAAAACATCCCAGGCCTGGTCAGAAGGGACCTGTGATGACAAGTTTTTTGCTGGAGTGCCCAGACTTCAAAGGCTGTGTTTGACAACACAGTCTGTACAATCAAGGAAAAAATAATATAATTGAAAAGTACAGCCAAATAGATGTATAATCAAAAATAAACCAATAAAGAGTTAGGCACAAGGGTAACAAAGAGAAAATAGGTGGAACGCTTACCCGTGCAGAGGGCTCGCAGTAAAGGGCTCCAAAGGAGTGGATCTCTCAGAAGAGATCCTTCCTCCCTGGCAGTCAGCACTTAAATGGGTCTGGAGAGGTGGAGCCTGGCTCCACCCCTTCCTGCAGCACAGGTGAATTGCTTTCACCTGTGCTCCCAGGGCTGACATACTGCTTGCCTCAGATAGCTAATCAAAGGTTCAGGCTGTGATTCAGCAGCTCCCACACACAGTCTGAATGCTTCTCCAACTCCGCCAGCCTGGGGCTGTGACTGCTGCCTTGGGGGAGCCTGTTCTGGTGTCTGACTGCCCTCTGATGAAGAAATGTGTCTTTACCTCCTGTGTGACCATCAGCCCATGCAGCTCTGTGCTGTTCCCTTGGGTTATGTCCCTGCTGCTGGAATGTGGAGATGGGCACTGTCCCCATGACGAGCTGTAGGCTACCCTTAAGCCTCCTTTTTGCCTCCTCTGCTCTGGGCTTGACAAACTGTGGGACCTTGGTGACTTCTCAAATATTGCTCTCTAGCTCCCTCACCATCTTTGTATTATTTAGACAGCAGTCACCATGTCACTGCCACGCTGCTGAACCATGAAACTCCATGCAATGCACCTGCCCTTTACTTGAACGCCTCAAGATACTGATTCTGACTCCTGGGGAAACCTGTTCCAATAACTCACCCCTCTTCTCTTTCTGAGAATTGTTTTTTTCCTCATCTCCACCTTAAATCTCCTCTGATATAACTTCAGGGTATTCCCTCTCATCCCATTGCTACCTACCTGAGGAAAGAAGCTGAGCCTCACCTTACCTTTCCTTGAGATAGTTGCAGAGGAGGAGTTTGAGCCCATCCTTGTGCGCTTTCTGAGAACTTTATTTTTTTAGACTGTGGTGCCCAAAGCCACACAGGGTGCTCACAGTGAGGCTGTGCTGCTGTGGAACAGGACAGTGCCTTCTGTCACTCAGTGAGTAGCACTGGGTCTGAGGCACACTGAGGTATGGTTTGGCTGCTGGAGCATGCTGCTAATTCAAGTTCAAATTACCATCACCTGCAACCTCCAGATCCCTTTCTGCATGGCAGCACTCTCATCTCCCAGTCTGTAGATGCAACTGGGGTTGGCCTTGCTCTTGTCCAAGTTCAGGCTGTACTACTGCCAAGCATATGCTACTGTGTTGAGATAAATCTGCAAAGCCTTCCCACCCCTGTGGAGTCTGCAGCTCCTCCTAAACTAGCACAATCAGCAAACATACTTAATACACATCCTAAGTCCCACATCCTGATCATTCATAGAAATACCCAGGAGAACATGCCCCAGAAACGACACCATGGGGAATGACTGGTGCCCATCTCTCCCTCTCTCACTTATCCTAACAAATACTTGGAGCCTCTTCTCTACAGGCCTGATTCATTGCTTAGAAATGTATTTGTTTAAAGATGTACAATGAGGAAGGGCTATTTTCTGACACAGGATTGTATTTGAGGATCTTCTTTACTTTCACAAACAGCTAATAGATGCTTGGAACTAGACTGCAGGCAAAGATATCTCACTTTTGTAATGCAGGTGCTCTCTTCAGGAGGTGGATGTTGGTAGGTGGCACTGAACTGAGTAACAGCAAGAAAACAGCATATAGCAATTACTGAATCAGAACATGTGAAGAGTTAATAGAAGGATCCCCTTGATAGAGAAACAGCAAAAGATTGGTCTCGATTCAGTAATAAGTTTACAGCTGACAAGATTTTCTCCTACCCACCACTTACTATTTTTAACAGCTACAATTCAAATCACTTCATTATTCACATTGTCTGGATAGTAACATTAATAGTGTGTATTCTGTTAATACCCAGAATTGCTGAGGAAGAAATACGCTTTGCACCTATGAAGACTAAAGCTGCTAAGAAACCCCTTCCCTTGATTTGTAACATTTCTAAGGCATGCACGTTCAGAAAAGAGCTTCCAACATACCTACCAATTTTTTATAATGTCTTTCCTTATAAACATAAATACAAACTCTCCTTACACTCTGCTTAACCTAAGACTCAGGCAATAATATAGTATTCCTCCATCACTGAAGAGAAAAACATGATTTTTTCCCCTAATCTTTATTATAAATCAGAAATAAAAGCCCTAATCCTTAATTCACCTGGACTTGACAACAATGAATGGCATTTGATCACAAATGGTTTCAAAAATCTGACCTTTGTTCTTAAGTTCTTTATACTGAGCACCAACCCCTCATCACAATGCACAGGAGCTCTCACCTTCTCCAGTTTCTATGCTCACATGTGGTAATCTTGTTTGTAATCTTCCTCCTGCATCAACTCAACTTGCCAAGCTGAGAAGATAAATCCCTGCCCCCAAACCTATGCAAAGACTGTCAAACTAAGGGTTGTTTTTTCTCTTTTGAAAATAAAAATAAACCCTACAAGGACAATAGGAAGGAGGTCTTCTATACTTCTTTATCCAGTATAACCATTCTTAGCAGTTTGTAGGTTCTGAAGTACTCAACGCAACAAAATCCAGCAGAAGTAGGAAAACACAGGATTAAGAGAAAAGCTTCAAATATCATCTTAGCAACAGCACCAGAACCAGTACTGTGAGATGTTACAAAATAAGGAATGCTCACCCATCTCCAAAGATCTCCAAAAATCACAGAAAAGTTACAGGAGGGATCTCCAGCAAGAATCTCTGGCAAAAGATCCTTCCTCAGCAGCAGACAGCCCTTAAGTGAGGTCTAAGAGGGGTGGAGCCTGGTTCCACCTCTTCCCTTTGATCAGGTGAATTGCATCCACCTGTGCTCCTAAGCTGACCTGGTCTCTTCTCCCAGGTGCTCAATAAGTGGTTCAGGCCCTTACCCTGCAGTTCCTTTACAGTCTCATAAAGCTATTCAGACTACCTATGCTGGCCTTGGAAAAGTTGGACAGAACCTCTTTGCAATGGGAAGCGGAATTGCTTATCCTTTTCAAATCCTTTCCCGGGAGATGAGTTCCCCCAAACTTCATGAGCCTAGTAAAAGCACATGAGAACAGGTACCAACAAATTCTGAATTGAACTCGCCAGTCGGTACTGCCAGGGAAGATGGCTGCGGAGGCAGTCAGACTGACAGGCTTTTTTACTGTTCTGTTTCTAATAGTAGTCTGATCAAGTAAGATGATAAAGCAATAAAGCACAAGGCTAAAACCCTTGTCAGACTCGCTGACCCTTGTCAATTATCTAGGCAGAGATAGGATCAAATCTGAGATTTCTCTTAGAAAAGACACAGGAAGAATTTGCTCAGATCCCAGACACAGCAATTCTCTACTTCTTAAAAGACATTCAATGGGCATATCTTCAGAAACTAATTGGTTTCCAACTCATCTGATTTCCACATGTAAGCTTGCAGTGGTAATTCTCCAAGTATTTCACATATTTAAAAGAAAAAAATAGGAAAATACCCTTTCTTGGCAGCCCAAGTCATTAACCCTGCAGTACATTCTCTACTCGGAAAAGTTTTAGTTTTATTTACCCCACAGGGGCCAGAGATGGGGGTACCATGTCCCCTAGGGGCCAGTCTATGGTCCAATTCTCTTCAATGGCATATCTAACAACAGGAATAATGGGATTGGGTGCACCCTCAACGCGTTCACTGATGACACTGAGATCAGTGGTGCTGCTGATACAGTAGAAGGGACAGATGCCATCCAAAAGGATCAAAACAAACCTGAAGAGTAAGCCCATGTGAACCTCGTGAGGTTCCTCACAGTGAAGCATCACACTTGGGTCAGGGCCATCCTAGATATGAGTACAGACCAGGAGAGCAACTCAATGAGGACAGCCACATGGACAAGGACATGAGGGTTCTGGTGAACTGAAAGCTGTATGTGAGCCAACAGCACGTGCTCACAGCCCAGAAAGCCAACTGTATCCTTGGTTGAATCAGAAGAGAAGAGGCCAGCAGGAAGAGGGAGACGATGGTCCCTCTCCACTCCGCCCTGACGGTACACCATCTAGAATGCTGTGCCCTGGGGCCGTCAGCATAAGAATAATGCAGAGTTGCTGGAGGGGGTCCAGAGGAGGGCCACGAAAGTGAGCAAAGAGCTACAGCACCACTCCTATCAGGAGAAGTTGAGGGAATTGGATCTGTTCGTCTCAGAGAAGCAAAGGGCTCATTGCAGCCTTCTAGCACTTGAAACAAGCTAGTAAGTAGGAGGGGCACTGACCTGTTACACAACAGATCAACAGAGGAAAGAAAACCAGCTTACCTTCCAAAGCATCCAGTGGGCAGACAGCTCCAGCAAGGTACTCACACCCCCACTGCCAGCCCTTAAATGAGCTCTGTAAGGGGCAGATCCCAACTCCACCCCTTCCTGTCTGTGTTGTGTGCACCTGAGCTTCCCCGTATTGGCCCCACCTTCCCTCCAGGTGCTCAGTGACCAGTTCAGGCTGTGACTGAGCATTTCTGCTACAGCCTGACAGTGACGGAACAAGGCTTTAGACTAACAGAGAGGAGATTTAGGTGACATATTAGGAGGCAGGAATATTGTACTTGGGGTGGTGAGGTGCTGGCACGGGATGTCCGGAGTGGTGGTGATGGCCCAGTCTCTGAAGGTGTTCGAGGCCAGGTCGGATGGGGCTCCAGGCAGCCCAATTGAGGGGGTGGTGGTCCTGCCTGTGGCGGAGCTGATCGAAGTGCATGATCCTTAAGGTCCTTCACGACCTGAGGTGTTCTGTGATAGAAACTGATCAACTGAGGCTGAGCCAATTTTTGTTGTTGGTGGTGGTGGTTTCACACTCACAATAAATGGTTGCATAGAGATACATCATCATAAACTGAACCCCAGTTAAGAGCAGAGTGCTGACGCGGTTTGGGTTGGGGATTGCTTTTGGTAAGATCTTATTCAGCTTTGAAAAAGCATTCCTTGTATAAGCGATGCATTGGTATCTCCAGCAATTCTCAAATCCCCAGCGAGCTGAAGTATTCAAGTTAGTCAATGATTGCGTGGCTGAATTCAACAAAAAGAGTAAGCAATGTTTCGTGTTACACAGAGAAACATTTAGAATTTTGTGCGATTCTGCAAAGAATCCCTTATGTTATTTCACTGCTTTTAAGTCAGGTCATTCAAGGAAACCCTGCAAAGGAATACAAGTAAATAATGAGATTTGAAGTCATGTGTTACATCAGCACTCCAAAGCAAACCATCTTTTAGACAGAGCATTGAGACCAGCAGAGATGCAGTAAGACCAGGAAAATCTGACAGTTAGAATTCAGTTTTACTCAGAAATTATCTTTCAGTTAATCACTGAACAAATTCAGTTATTTATCCATAAATTCTGACATTGGAAATAATCAAAACCCAACCAGACCGTGTGACTGTAGGAAATTATACATATTTCTAATTTATACTGTACTGTAGTCTGTTGAGCATTTTGTTTGGCAAATTTAATATCAGCCTAGGACTTCTCAGCTTTCCTCGTTTATCCCTTTATGAAACGCTGTATTTGTTTCCTCAGTTCACTTCTCTGTGGCCTGTCCATATTTTCCTCTTATCAGCAATTTAATTCCCACCTTCCTGAGCGAAGCACCACCATGCTCATCCTTAGGAGGAGTCTGTGTTTTAACTTCACTTTCAAACACAGATTCATGGAATGCCTTCTGTAATTTTTTAAAAGAAGAAACTCGCTGAGTCAGATTAAAAGCAGAGGGAAAGCAGCTCATTTTCAAAGAAATCATTGGCACATAGGCTTTGATTGCAGTCCATAAAAATAATATACAAAAAAGGCATTAATTCCATGCCCAATATAACCATGTGGTACCATGGTAAACCACATTTCAACATTCAAGAGAACCGAATATTTATCAACTGAGTGCTGCACTGCAACAGAAGTTTTTCTTTTTCCCGTGTTCAGACACAATGTTTTTCATTCACATCTATTTAAGCAATCCAGAATATATGTATCTCCATGCTTTTTTCCACTTTTCCACTCTCAAAATTGCTTAGCCACATAATAATTCTTTTTCATCAAATCCCTTCAATTTAGATTCTCAATTGTTTCTATTTTAACTCATCACTGCAAGTAACTTCCATATATTTTGATTTTGTAGAGAAGAGTTATTTGATTGTTCTTTCATGTTTTATCTCTGCAGTATAACTTGCTAAAGTTTTTGCATAGAACAGTTTCTTTATTGTGAAAAGGTTTGCACACCGTGCTATGTAGAGCTAGGAAAAAATCTACTAAATTTAAAACAACACTCTGTCTTGCACTTTAAGGGCTAAGATTGCCAGCTTTGGTTGAGTATATTCGTACAGAGGTACGTGGAATCAAAATACTCAATTGGAAATGCTGTATATAGTTAGAGAATAAACTGCATCCACAGCAGATTAAAAGCAGCCTATTCTCATGCCTCTGCAGCTAGATCCTTGTTTCATTGTGCTCGTCAGCTGCTTTGAAAAGGTCTGACAATCTAGATGTCTCTTGATCATCATAGAAGCTATTGCATTTTCTCTCGGCCAACTGAAGTGTTTCATTTAGTCCCTGTCTTGATGCTCACTTGTTACAGAGGGTAACTCTGGTTCACCCACTTGTTCACTTGCTTCTCAAGACCACTGCCCTATGTATCCTCGGAGATTTAAAGAAACTTCTCAGTTCTCCATTTATGATTTCAAAGCATCAGGCAAGGTTGTGCTGGGAGAAAGATGCCTAAAGGAGAAACTAAACAGAAACCCAACTTTCCACACGTTTAAACAGTACAAAAACCTGTTAAGGAAAAAAGACTTTTGCCCAAATGTCCTTTAAAATAACTGATAACAGAAATCTTTCCGATAGTTTTCTAGTGCCTCAAAAAATTACAAAGCATTATTCCCCACTCAAAAAACAACATTTCTAGTGAGCAGTTTGTGCTGTGGATTTCCCTTCTGCATCAACTATGCGCTGGAATGAAAGAATTTACAGGAGGGAAAGAATCCACCTGGAATATTCTCCCACCACCTGCTCTTTCATAGAGATGGCGGTCAAATCACCTTCAGTGAAGTACTAAATTACACAGGCAAAATGTCATTCATTTTTTAATCTCCATTTGAGAAGAGAATGGGGAAATCAGAGAGGCTCCTTTGTAGAGAACAAGCATCTAAAGATAGAAATGCACCGTGTAAGATTTTACTAAGCAACATCTGTAATATGAGAGGTGAAGATGAGCTGGAAGGTTTCTTTTATCCCGGTTTCTTAAACTCCTTATCTCAACAGCTTAGCCAGTCTCTTTGTGAATCGTGTTTTCTTTGTGAGAAGACAACTCTCCTCACTGGATGAGGACTGAAGAATCAGTGGTTTGTATGGATGTAGGCAATCTGAGACATCACTTTGAACTGCTGCTGCTGCACAAAAGAAAAGGCGACATAAATGCGATGCCTGTAGAAGAGTCACTTAGCATCTCAGGCTTTCTTTCTGTACATAAAATCTGTCGGTCTTCATTGAGCATCGCAAATGCAGAGAAGTGATTTTAAAGGAAATTTTGTTTAACATAGCTCGGGTGTGATTGAAGGTGCACAAAACAAGTGACAGAAGGTAAAAGCATCAGATACTTAAATTTCATAGACAAAGTGAATTGATACAAAAGATACCATTTCAAATGTTACCTAAGATTAATGGCAGTAATTGGCCAACTGGACAAGACAATTCATGAAAAGGGTAGAATAAAAACTTTATAAATAAAACTAAGTTGACTAGTCAAAAAACAGAACAGCCTTGTTGTATAACAGTGTTTTAAACCTTGTAGAACGAGAAGAAAATTAATATTTCAAAAGCAGAGTACAGTGACATAAAGCTTAGCTCATCTATGTCATCTGGGGTGCATGTAACACAATTACTGAAGGTGATGATCTAAAAATGAAAAGAAATGTGCAGTAACCAAGCAGAAAGTATCCATTATTCACACACCTGTGTGTAAGAAAAGCATAGAGGAGGTGAATGTTAGACGCAGTACTCAACTGAATTGCTTCTTTATGGAATTGCTTCTTTACTCAATTCAGTTTCTGAATTATAAATTCCAAACACTTCCTATTATACATACAAATATCTTAGAGGAAAAATGGTAGAGGATGTATAAAGAAGTGTTGGGGTATTATTTTTATTGGTAGGGAAAATCTAATTTATATTCTTTCTCTACAGCAGGTATCACCGCAGATACACCAAACGGAGGGTACTCTTACAGACAAATGCTACCTTATGTACTAGTATTGTATAGAATCAGACCAAACAAACACACACAAAAAGACTTTCAAATGTAATATGGCAATATACTAAATGTAATACAGTATATTCTTTCCCCAAATACATTTTTTAATTAATTTTACAGGTGTTTCTTCTTATTCATTGTGTCCAATAGCGATTTAACGAGTTATTCCTTTTTGTAGTTAGTACCAAGGTCTTGGCACAAACCATAAAAACTAAAGAGGAGAATGCATGTGAACACACCTCCTACATAACTTACTGCTTATGATTTTGAAATCCAATTATTTCTGTCCATAACAGAGGCTAGTCTGAGCTCGAATATCCTCTTAGTTTGTGAGACAGTTATGCTGATAATGGAAACTATGAAAACAAATAGAATTATATTGCCTATACATTGCAAATATGATTTTTCAAAACAAATCCCCTCCTCCATTGACAATTTCAAAGATCTCAACTCTTGACCGAGTCACATGGGAAAAAGGGGAAAAAACACGAACAGTTGCCTGAGAACTAGATAAAATGTCTGGATCAGATTTTAAAAGGCAGTCAGTTACATAAATCCTATTAGTTTCAAAGTGAGAGAAGCATATAAGCATAGTTCATAATCTGCCACATTTCACATTTTCATGAAATACCAGGGCGTTTGCCTTTATAATTTTTAAACAAATTTACTACTGCTAGTTCTATACAGTCTAAAATTTATTTTATCCAGTGAAACATCTTTTATATTTCTCTCTTCTACTCTAACGCATTTAAAACAACAAAGAACGCTCCCCCCGTCTTCAGCTGCAGGGGGTAAAGGAGAAATGAGTGCTCAAATGTGTTGTTAAAATATGTGCGCTAATTAATGAGAAACTCTTAAGATAAAGTTATTGTAACTGTAGATAAAATAAATAACAAATAAATGCTAAAAGAGCAAATCTATTATCAAAACATTTTCTATTTTGCATATATTATTCTGTATACATTATAAGAGGGCTGTTCCAAAAGTAATGCTTGCTATTTTATTAAGCTGGCCTGCAACATCAGATGTGAATTTTAGTGGTGTGTTAGTAGGATCTGAACCTTCCCACCAATATCGATTACATTCTGTTGCTGCGTGACAGATGGCATCTGACATGGAAGTGCGTTTGGAGCAAAGGTGTGTCACCGAATTCCTCCATGTGGAAAAAATGGCACTCGTTGACATTCATTGACACTTTCTGAACATTTATGGAGACCAAGCATGGGATGTGTGCAGTGAGGAGGTCGGGGTGCATTTCAGCAATGGCAACTAAGGGTCACCTCTGCTAGTGTAGGTATGAGTGCAGCATGCAGGCTCTTGCTCAGCACAGGCAAAAATACCTGGATACTGGTGATGACTGTTGAAAAATAGTATTTTGTAGCTGAGAATTTTCTCTCTCCAATAGTGTCATTATGCTGGTCTTATCTGTTGTATTTTCCACAGAAATAAATATGAGGCATTACTTTCAGAGCGAACGACACAAATGTAATGTTGGCCACCAGTCACTAGATTAGGTTCCGACTGCATTAGATTAGGTTCCGACTGCATTTGATTACAGAAGAAGTCTTCCAAGATCAGGAAAGGTCTCGTAGTTTACGTGTGGATATCATTTATTTGGCTCAAAGAACTTGAACACAGAATCTTTTTCTCATGTGCTCAGTAGGCATATTGAGCAGGCAACGGGCTTTGTTTTGCTTTAGAACCAGACTGAAAATACAAACAAGGAAATTATACAAGGGTAAATTTTACACCCAGTTTTGGGCTTCCTCTTGTCACAGAAAAACACTCAGTGTTACATGGACCAGTTAAAGCTGCAAGACTTCTCCAGAGCAACCATTTTCCCTTCTTTCTGTGCTGCCAACATAGCAAAAGAACCGTTAGATTTCATTATACTGGCTTTCTCTCAGCTCTTTGTGTTAATGCACACAAAAGTTAAGTGTGGAGAGAAAAAGAAAAGTAATGCACCAAAGAGTGACTTACATTGAGAGGTCTCAGCCACAAGCAGGATGGTGCAACAGATGTATTTTCAGAATCTAGCACTGATTATATAATAAACATAATATCACAAAAGAACAGTATGTTAAAAAAGAGCTCATGAAATGTCTTTATGGTGAGAATTACTTCATTTCAGATGAGGGAGCAAAGCTGTGTGACATTACCCTCTTTGTAATTTGGGTAAAGTACTGTGGAACCTTTTGCTGTAAATAAATATGACTGAGAGAAATCCCTGTGTAACCATAGAAAGATCACTGTCTCTTCTCACCATGTGAATTTATGTAAGCTTCAGCAAACCAGTAAGAGCACATATTGATTTTCTATTAACTCGAAATCAAAGAAAAGCATAGCAGAGTTCTGGAGTACTCACAATAAATTCTTCTGCAATCTTTGCCAAATGTCTTCCTCCTTGAAAATCATTGTCTATAATTATTTGGACATTTGAGTGACATCATGAATTTTAGGTGGGGGGAAAAGAAAGGGCAAATGTGCTCTAGAAAGCTGATTTAGCAAACACTTCCATTACATCTAGATGAGTGAGCTGAAAAAAAAAAAAAAAAAAAAAAACAGAAAAACAGAAGGATGTTAAGAAGCCAGAAATAATACTGTATTAAGCTGATTTTTGATGATTGGTAAACATTGTGAATTGCTACTTAGCAATGCTGAAAACAGATTAATCTGAAACAAGCTAGCTTCATAACCCTCACTTCACAGTATGTGCTTTTTTCTTGGAAGAGATGGCAAATCAGGAAACAGAATCCTCTGCTGTGTCATGTTTAAATAAAATTATTTTACTACTAAACTTAAGAACTTAGTACTTGAAAAGGAAAACAAATCCATTTTTCTTATAATGTAGCTCCACCACACAATCAGCACTGAGTCATTTTGAAGTGATTTTCTATCTTTGAGATATCACTTGGCATGTAAATAAATAACTTGAAAAGCCTGTGATGAAAAGTATGACCTGATAATGAGATCATAGAACCATATAATGACAGAATCATGGAATGCTTGGGTTGGAAGGGATCTCAAAGATCATCAAGCTCCAGCCTCCCCTCTAAAGCCCATTAATTGAAGATTTGCCATGAGCACAGAATAATGTGCATTGTAAATGTCTTCAGAAAAATAGTACACTGCTAATAAAAATAGGAAGTACACAACAGGAAAGAAAAATGCAAAGGAATGAAAAGTAGTGGACTTTACATACTAGAATATAATGGCAGTTTCTTAGCAGACTAATATCCCATTTTACATCCCATGTTAATGAAAATTCACTTATGTGTTGAAGTGAATGATTTCAACCTTTTTTTTTCTTTTACTTCATTTAAATACCTCAGGACTGAGGTTCAGTAATTACTACAGAGGAATGAATGGTGACTTTTACTACTCAGGACAGAAAACTATATTTCAGAACACTGAATGGAGCAGAAAAAAAACACTTATAAATTCCTTAATTCCTTTTCAAAACACCCTGATCAGTAATTACCCATTTTGCCAAGCAACATGTGATTGTACTCCAAAAACTAGAATCGTTAACTGACCAATTAGTCAAGAAAACTCCTCTCCAGAAGGAATTATTTCTATACCCTTCTTTGCTCATTTCTTTCAGAAAATCAGAGTTAGTGAAAGGTGGAAATTCTCACCTTTTAAATCTTCCCATGCACAGCTGTTCCTAGAGCTCAGGACTTCCTTTTCAGATGTGGTCATTTCACTGCCAGCACGGAGCATTTCTGTACCTCCATCTGCACAACCAGTTCCATAGAAGGGAAGAGCAGGTAGAGTTGATGTGCCAAGAGAAGGTGCCAGTCACACAGTCCAAATCTACAAACTGAACATTAACCCAGGAACGTACAGCTGAATTTGCAACAGTGAGAGGATGCTGCAGAGGCTGCATGACTTCTGTGCACACCTCTCTCGTTTCCATTCCCCTCACTTTCCCTGGAGGCACCTGTCTCAGCTGGAAGTGGTTTCTGTGGAAGGCACGGACAGTCGGTTTTCCCCTTGGAGAAAGCATTACTACGTGGGAAGTGGCATGAAGCTGTGTTATGGCTCAACACAGCAATCAATACCACATACTGAAGTGCAGAGGATTTTTTCAGCCTGTTTATACTTCCAGGAACATGGACCTCACTACATCTCCCCTGCTCAAAACTGAACTATCAGCCTCCATGTTGCTCATTACATTATGAAATGGTACCACATTAAAACTCCAGGAATTGCCTGAAAGGAGCCGTACAAGTCAGTGAGGCATGGTGTGCAGGCAGATCTATCAGATCCATTTGGGAGATGGGAAGATGAGGGCCATGCTACTGGGGCTGTGCAGGCTGAGAAGGTCTTTGACTTCTAAGTCAGCAGCTCAATAAATGCATGGCTGGGAATGACACGAAGCAGGGATCATGTAATAGACAGTTAAGGAGCCCTGTGAAACAGGCAGGGGCTGTGCCTCCCTGCCAGCCACACCTGCAGGTAGACTCTTTGTTGGCAAGAGAAATCACAAGTCAAAGGGTTAAAAATCAAAGCTACCTGTTTACACAGTATCAGTGACTTCAATTTGAAGAATAGTGCTGGGCAAGTGTTGTGGTTCAGCCTGGCAGGTGGCTGAAAACTACCCAGTCACTCACACACCTCACATTCCACTGGGATGGGGGAGAGAATCAGGAAAAAAAGAAAGTAAAACTCATGGGTTGAGATAAACCAATTTACTGAGACAGAGTAAAGGAAAAGGAAAGGAATTATGAATTTATATATATAAATGAATGTACACAACGAGTGATGCGCAAGCAATTGCTCACCACCTCCTGACCAATGCGCTAGATAGCCCCTGAGCAGCAGAAGAGAGATGAACTCCCACCCCACTTCAAAACTTTTTCCACATGTCATATGGTATGGAATATCCCTTTAGCCAGTTCCAGTCAGCTCTCCTAACTTGGTTCCCTCCCAGAATGGCCTTGGCTCTGTACAACACCGCTTTGCAGCAACTATAAATATCAGTGTTATCAATGCTGTTTTTCTCCTAGAGCCAGAACATGGCAATAAGCCACGTACTCTGAAGAAAACAATTCTGTCCCGGTTGAAACCAGGACAGGAAAATGAATACACTCTACCTTTGAGTATCTGTGTTGTGACTCAGCAGATCACTCTTCAGACCTGTCAATCTCAACTTCCATTAGCATATCATGCATTAATACGCATGGACACAACTTTCCTCCTCTTACATACTCAAAATGAACTCAAGAGAACAGCCTGCCTACAGAATATATTTGAAGTTTTTCCACATTTGTATGTTGGCTAGAAATTGCTTGGCGAATGTAAGGTGTTTCCAGAAATGTATCTAAGAATTTAATAATGGTGCCAACTCACAGATTTTGATTTCTACATTTTTCGTGTGCAATTTTATGCATTTTATGCCATCATAAATGTGGTTGTTTCCTTTAAGCCAATAACAACAATATTTACTCTTTGCTGCTTGTGTTAGATTTTCTTCCTTTAGGTTTATTGTAATTTCCAAACCTGAAACAAAGAGAAACCTCTCCCGTCTCTTAGAAGCAGGGGGGCTGGCTTAGGGAATTAGAGACATCAGAAAGAAAGCAACCTTCAGATTCACCTTTTCTCTGACTTTCATGTTTGGACAGCACTGCCGAACCTGGGAGAGGTGCACTGCTTCCTTCAAATCTTGCCTGAGAAACGAGTCCCACAGCTCCCTGCAAAGTAATTGGTCTAATTAGGTGGTAGGAAGGAGCTTCTTTAAATTCCTCAGAAATTAAGACGTGTCATCCGCTTAACATCTTAGCATCTGTTACTGCCTCTTGCACATTTCTCCACTGCATCAGCCTGAAGGACGCGTTCCTGGACCTTTCAGAGAAAAACAAATTAAAATCCTTGATACAGAGAAGAAATTGTCCCCTTCTGCAGTGGGATGAAGTATGTAAGGCATTTCGTCCCCTCCTTATTTCTCAGTTTGGTGCACGTCTGCCTCGGTGAGTACAAGGATCCCTTTAAATAAGAATATAGCAGGGTACAGCATAACCTTAAATCCTGTGGTAATCCTTACTGATGTGGTAATGTTGTCCTGAAATATTTTCCCTGCCAACTGCTGACCCCTGTGCAATTGTTCCCCGCTGTGCTTTCATAGATTTGTTTCAGATGGGCTGTTTAGAAGCTAACGGCGTCAGTAGGCGCACCACTAACCTGTTCTTTGTTTTTTGTTTTCTTAAACTCTGCTGTTGTCTGGCAGGAAGTAAGTAACAATTTAATTCTGGCTAATTGCTCGTGCAGTAGGCATAACGTTAGTAGGCATTCTGAACACAGAATGTGTTCAGAGCAGTGGGAGAGGTGCTGAGGCACCAGGAGCTTCAGACCCACACTTGCAGTGCAGGGAGAGGCGTGCGGGCATTGCCAGGAGGGTTAATGTTTTGCAGATGCCCAGCGCTGATTGAGATTACTTAGAGAGGTCCTGCTGCTTCGTTTGGTTCCCTCGATGTTTTTTACATGCTCTTCTTCTCTGTTGGCTGCTGTGTGAACGCACAGTAGCAGGTAGAAGCGAGTGCACTGAAAGTGCCTGTGCGATAGAACCCTGAAAGTGCACTGCAGCAATGGGTATGTTGTGCCCTCGTAGTATTCCCTGCAGAGCTCGTGTTTACTGAGAGTCAGGTAACAGCCAGGTAACTGCCACCAATGACGTGTTTTTCTTTGGCTTCTGTTTTAATTGCAGTTCAGGCAAATTATGCCCCCTATTTCTTCGATAACGGAGCCAGGAGCACAAATGGGAACATGGCACTCCTCAGCCTTTCCGAGGACACACCTGTTGGTCAGTATTCAAATGCATATGGTTGAAGTATGGAGCTGAAGCCGGTTGCTCTTTTGCTTGGCAACACGCGTTTTGTCATAGGTGGTGTTAAACGCTGTGGGTTTTCTTCTCAAGCCTTTGATTTACAGCGGCACATCTGAATTGCAGCTGTAATTTAAAGCGTGACGTTTTGCTCCCCTTTCCTCGGTCTGTGAATCTGTTCACAGCATCAGAGCACGGACCTTTGGGATCTTCTCATCAGCGCTGTAAGTGTTTATGAGAGCACAAAATTACCATCCCTGATAAGAGCAAGCTGTAGATTGCAAAGTGAGAGGCGTGGTTTTCTGTGAAGAGTTACCACGTTCCTCATGTACAGCACAAATGGTCAAACACGTTTCTGCTTAGAGTAAGAACTGCGTGGTAACAACAACTGTTTCTTTTGAAACAAGTTCAGTTTTGTTTTACTGAAAATTCAAAATTTTACTGAAAAATTTACTGATGCATTCTCTGATTCTGTCCATTTTGTGGGTGGGTTTATACAGTTCTTTTTTAAACTGTAATTGCATTTAAAAAAAACGGAATAGAACAAATTGATGAGTAGTAATCAGAATTTTGCATGGCAAAAGGATAACTTCCAGTCATCTAAAAAATGTTGCATATATTAAATCACTGTGATGAAGACCTCCAAGCACCACACTGAGGTTTTCTATAGGCTTGGCTTGTTTGTCTGTAAAGAAAAGCACTCGGCTATTGTCAGTGGATTACCAGAGCACCCTTGTGCACAGAGCAGGGAGATGGCTGCACCCAACCCTTCCCTTGGAAGGCCTTAGGCAGTGGTGGAGACAGGGCTGAGGGCAGACCGAGGGCACAGGCTTCTTAATCATGGCCAGACACTCAGTGCCTGAGGCTTGCTCAAAAATCTCAGTTTCTGGCCTGGAGATCTAGATGCCAGCCAAGATCCACACTGGGCATCTTCAAGATGAGAAAGAGATGGCTGGGAGGAGCAGGTTCTGCTCTTGTTCTTCAACCAGAGAAGCAGATGGGGAGAAAGCAGCGCAGAGCATAGAAGTGACGCACCCAGCACATGAACGGGCAGTGAGCTTGCTTATGATGCAGCAGAGCTTTGCTGTAAGCTCAGCCAGGCTTAGGTGGAAGCCTCAGCTGAGGGCCTACAGTGGAGTAGCAGCACATGCAGACCAAGAAGCTGAGATTTGCTTTGTGCCTTTGCCCAGAGTTGCCTAGAAACCACGCTAAGCCTCAGCAATCACAGCAACTCTGCTGGTCGCTGGAGCAAGGCTGATCAGTAGGATTGCTTCCCTACTCATGTAGATGGTGCCTGTAATGTGAGGTGCTGACTGGAACAAAGTGACACCCGACCCAGTCCACGTGAGTGTTGGCTGCCAGCCCCCACTGCACTGCAGGCAGCACAGCTCCCTGCGTGCCACTGGACTCTGTCCCTGGCATGCTGCTCCCTGCTGGGCCTTCAGCCACCTTCACAGGGATGGGAAGCTGAGGGTGGCACAGTCAGAGATGTTCCCCCTGGCAGGGCTTCAGTTTGTTCCAGAGGCAGCACTCCCTGTAGCACTGGTGCTCCAACACTGGGGACCCGGTGCGTCTGGCTGGACCTGCAGGCAGGCGAAGGAGAGTGTGGGTGCCCAGACAGCTGTATGGCCATAAGGGGCCAGGGGTTGTGTCAGCTGCCCTATCTGCACTGCTGCTATTGCTCATGACTGCTGGCTTTGGCCAGAATGTGTCTACCTTAGCTGGTCTGTACTTGATGTTTGCTTTATTAATGTGTTTTAAAAGTCAAGAGAGAAGCAACTCCCAGCACTGCAAAAGTGGGAGGGCCAGAGCCAGGCCACAGGACCCCACACTGCAAGGGAACCTGTTACTCTGGAAGAAAGAGAATTCTGGTTTCCTGTGACTGTGAGCTGTTCCGAGCATCTATCCTCCTGCAGTCATCTTAGAGTTTTGAGCAGGATGATCAGTGACAAAACAGGGGCACTGAAGCATGTGTATGGCTGATTCTGGGTGGTTTCACTCAGGTTCAGTGCTGCAGAAATGCAGGGGCGGGCTGGCATTAGGTCTTGTCTACGCTCACATAAAAATGGGAGGATGCTTTATTTGGCTGTGCCACAGCTGCAGCCAGCGTCTGATGGAATCAACACCACAAGCAGCTGCCTTAATCTACCTCCAGAAATGCTTTGGCTCTGATGAGGTTATGAGCTGTGTGTTAGTTTGTGTTAGTTACAGTCCCCAGCAAGTGCAGGTGAGGGATGTGTAGTATTTCAGAGCACTGAAAGGAGGTGATGGTTTGTCCATGCTGCTGTAGGAAGAAGTGCTATAGCTGCAAGAATGTGCCAAGTTCAAGAAAAGCACATTATCATGCTCGTGTCATCTTTTACTAGGCCTTTTTTTCCCTTGTGGTATTTTGTCTGCTCATAGGTAGTTGTGGACTGTTAGTTATATACCTTATGATGTCAGTTACTATAAAGAAAACAAATGCTATTTGTATGTGACAGCTTGAAATTGCTTCGTGTATCTCCAGATTCCTTTTAGAGCTGCAGATCATGAAACTCCTTGTTGTCAGAGGGACCAGAACAGCAGCCCCTTCCAGTGACAGATATAAGAACCATGGCAAAAGAAATGAGCTAAAATGGCAGCTGTAGTTTGAGCAGTCACACACTGGGTGCTGAGCTCATGGCAAAGAGTTGCCTGTGTACATACAAGAAGTATGTGACCCTAATCAAGGTCTTACAGCGCGTGTGAGATGCTATTTCAGGTTGTTTGCTTCATCTTACCCCATTAATCCTGTAAGCCCTCGTAGCAGAACACTGAGAAGAGATGCAAAACAAGGGATCAAAGCACCCTCATAAGGGCTCATTTCTGAGAGTCCAGGTATTCTCAGCACATTGGAGATTTGTGCATGCCTCTCGTGCTTGCTTTTCTTCTTTCCTTCTTCCCCATGCTCCCATATATGTGCCCCCTCCCACTGAAAGCAGTTTTCAGCTGCACTTCTCTGCGCTCACAGCTCCAGCTACCCACCGCCTGCCTCTAGCTGGCTTCTTCAGAACTCTCCATCCTTCAAGCTCCCCCCATGGCTCCTGCAGCACCTTTGCTGTTTTCTGGCTTGGCCACCTCCCCTCCCAAGTCAGCCAGGGTGCGGGTGTGAAGCAGCAGCAGCTGTAGAGACTGATGAAGAGCAGGTTTGGGGTCGTGGTTTATGGTCCATGTCCTCCAGCAGCTCCTCCTGCCCTAGAGTGAGCTTGCAGTCCATAGCCACCTGTGGGCTTGGTGCTGATTGCTCACTGCCTTTCCTGGTGAGGCAGGTAGAGAGCGGGTGGACAACTGCAGGTGAGGTGGCCTGACCGTGCACATCCCTCTCAGTTTGTGTTCTGTACCTCTGTAACCTGGGTGTCTCAGATAAAGCTCCCCAATCACAGCAGGCTGCTGTGAGGTAAAAGAAAAGTATAGAAACGTGTTTTGTGTATCAAGCTCAGTTATTGATAGCCATGAAGTGCTCGCAGTTATTTGGATGAAGATATCAATGCACAGAAGAATGACAGACACCCTAGCTTAATAGAAATGATACCAAAAAATACTCATCATCTTCTTAAACTGTGGGTGTCATAACTCCCCCAGAAATCATCACTTCTGATAAGCAAAGCCAGTTTACTGTGAAAACTGGCACTTAGTTCTCAGATGTGTAAAAATGGAAATGACAATCTTTCTTTCCCCAGTGTGTGGAGGAAATATATTGATGAATTTAGAGAATTTATTCATTGGCATGTGCACAAGTAGATGTGTTAAGTGGAGAGTTTAATGCGAGAGAAGTAATGATAGGAGCTAAGCAGGAAGGCTTTTGCTTCTAACTCTGGAAGCAAAGAAGCCTGCAAATGTCCCTGTGTCTCCAGGGCCCAGGCTGGTTTGTGTGAGGGCTTTTGCTGCTGCTGCCAGGATTGTCTCCCAGTCCTACAGCAGCATCGCTTCAGACTCACCTGGGTTGACAGTCAGGAATTTGTTATCTGTGTGGCCGCTGTGGTGCAAATGGTACAGCTGCAAAGGGAAGGTCCCAAACTGAGGGAAAACAGCACTGGTGAATTCAGTTCAACCATCAGGGTAAAAGCTGACAGTTGGAACTACTGAACTGCGTGCATGCCTGTACTTTGCAGTAGGTTTGATTTGCAGATGCTTTCCCTCCTGCAGGATGGTTAAGTCCCTAGGAAGCAGGCTGGTGATATATTCACTGCTGATGTAACCACAGGGAAGTGCTCAGTGGCTGCTTTTTCAGGTGCCCACGTGTATACTCTGAATGGAACTGATCCAGAAGGAGATCCTGTGACGTACGGCCTGACCTACGAGGCTGGATCCCGGCGCTACTTTTCTGTTGATGGGAACCTTGGAAATGTGACGCTGATCGAGGAACTTGACAGAGAGGTAGTGTGCAGTGAGATGTCCTCACTCCGCTTTGGTGGAATTTCCTTGACTTTCAGTTGATCAGTGTCTTTGAGGGGCAATGCCAACTTGTCTGCACCTGCGACGTGTAATTTGTAGCTTTGAGATGCTATAATTCACCCATCGGGTTGTTTTCTAGTTGACTTGAACCTCTGGCATTACCATCAAATTTTTTGGCAGCTGAGGGCTTTCTTTTCAGCTTTTGCCAGAGGAGTTTAGTTTTTATTCCTATCTGCCCCCACCTGCACACTATCAAGAACAGTCCTTTAATAGTCAGACACCATTGAATTTCTTCAGAACTCTCCTGTCATGGGGGAAGTAGAAATTTACATAAGCAGTGTTTGCATACACGTTTCTGGTTATGTCATGCTCCTTTAACCCTCAACCACGTGGGTTGTTGAAGATGTTCCCAGCAATAGCGGACTGAAGGCAACTTTATTCTGGGAGCACAGGCATCACCCATCGTGTAGCCCATGTGGTAAAGACAACACAATACTTAGTAAACCTTTCAAAATACTGCACACTAACGCAGAGTAATTTTGAATTAATAACGTGTTCTAGGAAGTATTTCTGCAGAAAGATGACTGATGTTTCACTACCGGTTCATAATGCAACACAAATTCCCAGAGCAGCCACCTCCTGTCTGCATCTCCAGACAGCCCATGGAGCACTTCAGCTGAAGGCTCTGAGTGGTCTCCTTAGCCTCTGCTCTGGTTTTCTTGTGTCAATTGCTATTTTCTTGTACCTGCTGAGACGTGTTTAAGTCTCCAGTTCTTTCTCCAGTAAGAGCAAAACCACTTAACAGATGTGTGTTGCTGTCTTACAGAAAGAAGATGAGATTGAAGTTATCGTCAGTATTTCAGATGGCCTGAGTACAGTAAGTATTAATTCTACTCTAACTTTCAAACTGCTCACCCTGCTGTTGTGCCTCCTTTCATTAAATTACCTTTCGGGGACTATCTCATTTTATCAGAAAACATAACCTCATTACAGCCTTACCTCCTGCTTCAACGGCCATGAATCTGCCAGTAACTCAGATCTCGCTCCAGCTCTATGAGAGTAATTACAGCGTGAGCTGAAAGCTTGACTTAGTAGGCTACGGTATAACAGCAGCTTCCCCTGAAGTTTCATTGTCAGCTTAGTGGGACTCATAGCTAAGAAAGAACTGAAGATTTCTTTTGGCGAGAAGTGTAACAGGACTGGAACCAGAGTTAGACATGCAAGAGCTGACTGGCCTCCACCTCTACAATGTTTCTGTGGTGTGACATTAAGAAGATTTGCTGAGGCCAAGGTGGTTTTCTTGTCTGCTTCTGCACACAGCTTTGATCATGTCTAATCATTAAGGGCTTATGACGTGCAAGCAGCCAGTCAGTCCTAGTTCTACAGTTTCCATTTTCAGTTTATGGATAGATGTTCTCATAGTCAGATACTAGACTGCTTAGTAAGAAGACCTGGGCTTCATACCTGGAAATGCTGCAGAAATGTGACCCTGTAACTACCCCCCAAAGCAGATAACTCTAGTGCTCTTCCTCATCTCAAACAGAGTGACGACATTCTATGTTTGGGGGGCCCTACATCCTACAGATACAATGGCACTCAACATTTCTGTAAATAGCTATTAATGGGATTGCATCCACGTGCCCACTCTGCACCCACATTGCAGAGATTTGGGAAGTTCTGTTGATCAAATATATTTTGATTCCATATTTTTTTAAGAAGGCAGATTGCTCAGGGTACACTGTTAAGGATTAAGAGCATGTATTCAGATATCCAAATTCTGCATGCAGTTGACATAGTAAGATGATATCAAATGAGATCTTAATTAATGCTCTTGGCTGTCAGGTACCAACTTCAGCCTCGAAAAGAGGAGGCTCAGGGGAAACCTCATTGCTCTCTCTAACTTCCTGAAGGGAGGTTGTAGTGAGCTGGGGGTCGGCCTCTTCTCTCGTATAATTAGTGACAGAACTAGAGGGAATGGATTCAAGCTGCGCCGGGGAGATTCAGGCTGGACATTAGGAAATATTCTTGGAAAGGGTGGTCAGGCACTGGAATGCACTGCCCAGGGAGGTGGTGGAGTCACCGACCATGGGAGTGTTCAAGAAACGTTTGGATGTTGTGTTGAGGAATATGGTTTAGCTGGGAAGTATTGGTAATGGTTGGACTAGATGATCTTCTAGGTCTTCTCCAACCTTGATAATTCTGTGATTCTGTGAACTTTTTGCAGTCTTTTATGTATTCCTGTAAAATGTATTGTGGTAGCATGTATGTTATAAAGAAGAAAAAATACGTTTGAAAACTTGGCCAAATCTATAACTTATGTAGTGCTCCAAGACTCTGTTTTTTATTTTAGGGATTCCTGGGTGTTCTCCATGCAGCTTGTTCTAATGCCTTTGTGACTCTCATTTTGTTTTTTTTTCTATGCTCAGTTTTGTTAGTGCAAAAACATTGTATTACAACACATCTTTTCATTGCCTTTGGCTGAACATTAGTAGGCAAATAAATGGGTTCACATAACTCAGCTTGAGTCATAACATGTTCTTCACATTCCACTCCAGGTTTCAGAGAAAGTGAGGATCCTTGTAACGGATGCTAATGATGAGAGTCCAGAGTTCATCAATACACCTTACATAGTCCAAGTTCCAGAGGTTGGTGAAGTTTCTTTGCATTCTGTATTTCAGTAGAATGTAAAGAGGAGCTGGTGTGTTTCCAATAAAGTCACAAGACGTGGAAGAATAACTCGCATTCTTCTGTTATGGTGTTTGGCCAAAGTTGCTTCAGAATTAAGGCATGCTACTTAGGGTAAGTTCCGCAATGTGACTTCAGAATTGGTTTCAGTGGAAATAAGGTACACTCCATTTTAGCAGATCACCTTTCCTGTTTATTCCAGGCAGCCTTACTTCCTTGTTCTGCTCCAGTTTCCTCCGTTTTTAATTTCTTGCCTGTTTGGTTCCTTTGTTCATTTGTTCTTTCTACCAGCACTCCCTTTTTCTCAATTTTCATGCTCAATTTTCACTTCTTGTAGTTCTGCTGGTTTGCCACTTCTGTCTCACTGTAGTACCTCTTTCTGGTCACAGAACTCTCCCTCTGGCAGCAGTATCTTTAAGATCGAGGCAGTTGACAGAGACACTGGTTCTGGAGGAAGTATCACCTACTTCTTGCAGGTAAAGTATTATCTGTACCTTCAGGACTCATCTCTCGTTTAAGATTCAGAGGATTGAGCTGCTACTAGCATCTGTAGGGCCAGTTCTGCAGCATGCACACGAAAACAAGCTCTGGCAAATGGATATTGTCTACCAGAGAGCAACCAAGCATAGCCTGGCAGGCAGGTGTTGGAGCTGCAGTCACCCCTGTCACTCTGGTGCATCACAACACAGCTCCTGTTGACCCCCTCTTTGGGCTGACAGGAGAGCAAGTCTAACTAATAACCCTATGTGCATGTGGGATATCAAAAGCATGATATAGCTTCCTTCAGAAGGGAGAGCAAATGGAAACCTGTCTGTACTTGGATAGAGCAGGCTGGTGCAAAATGGAAACCTGTAGTAGTCTGTGCTGCGATACATCTTCTTTCTGACAAAGACAGTGCCCGCTTGCAACCAGCCTTCCTGGTGTTGTCCTGTGGAGCAGTACATCAAGGCTTTCATAGTAGAAGCTGGACAGACATTTGCATGCCAAAAAGGCAACTTTTTACACGATGCCCTTCAAATTCATTATTTCTGTAAGCATTTTCCTCCAGATGAGCTGTAGCTTCCCTTATTCAAAAGGCAGTGGAATTTAAAAAATAAAAAAAATAATAATAAAAAAAAACCTAGTTTGTTGCACTAGGTAACTTAGATCCAGTATGGAGACAAGTTGGAATGCATTTACGTAGCATTGAAGGTAATCTTGTTAAGAGCTCGGGAATACTGAGAAAGAACAACTTGTTGAAATTTAGTTTTGATTTCACCAATTATGAGCCAATTAAAATGCAATCTGTGCAGGATTCAGTTTTGCACGGGGCTTTTTCCAGTAAGCCATTAGACTCCAAAGCCAGGAACAGCTATTTTGAGCTTCCAGGTCTAGCCAATATATCTGTGTAACAAAAGGATTACTAAATAAGTGTGTTTATTGGAAAAAATGCTGCTGCATTCTTTGGCACAAATCTTAAGTTGCTCAGAAAGAGCACTCTGGTAAAGTCTGGTGTGGGCAGGTAGTGATGTCACCAAAAGGACAAAGACTGTGTGACAGTGACCGTAGGGAACGGAAGCCCAAATCTGTGCTTTTGGGAGCTCTCACCATCACGGGAGGGAGAACATTTTCAGACCCTTTTGAGAATCAGATATATTTTAGTTGTCTATTCACTATGGAAAAGATTTTGAAAGCCCCCATTGAAGGTAACTGATTTATTCTGAATAATGAAAGGCTCATGGCTGGTTCATGAATTGTTCATAAACACAGAGGTGAAATTCATCAGATACATTATTCACCCAAACCATATCATTATTCTAGTCTTTTCCCTTAGCAGATGAAACAAGAGATTAATCCCTATGGCAATCTTATTTCCATACTTGTAATCTTCTGCCGTTTCTCCTTTCCTTTTCCTCCAGAACATCCATGCTAATAAGTTTACAATAGACCGTCACAGCGGCGTCCTGCGCATCAAATCAGGGGTCACCCTGGACTACGAGAAGTCAAGAACGCATTTTGTTGTCGTGGTAGCCAAGGTACAAAGCTTTCTTCTGCAACTGGAGGAGGTGAAGGGTTGCGTTTGAGTAGGGCAGCTTAGGTCAAACAGGAGCGTGACTTAAAGGGTTGTTGAAATAAGATGCGTAGCACTGAGACAGCAGAGTCCCTCCCTCTGCCACAGCTGAAGGAACAGAGAAAACCGTGGAGAGATGAGGCAGAAAGCTGGGCAGTGCGTGCTGCCAAGCAACACCTGGAGGCAGCCAGGGGCGGATTCCCCACACTGAGCTCAGTCTCCAGTGCCAGGGCAGCGAGATCCTCTGCAGGAAGTCACCCCCACACATTGAGAACCACACAGAAGCAAGCACTGGTGTACGCAGCCCCAGCTTTGGGATGCATCAGTCCCTTTGGACTCCCTGGTGCTGCTTGGTACGCGACTGTGTCACCACAGGGGCTGAGCTCTGGAAGAGTCTGTGGGTGTTTCTTTTATCCACGTCGCTGCTGTGTTGTGGCAGGATCTCCCCCAAATGCTGCAGCAAATCTTTCCTCGCCGCTGTTGCTCTCAGCAGCGCGGTGCCTGCGGCATGGCTGAGGATTCATAGCAGGCATTAAAAATTCACAGTCTCTGAAGTAAAGTCTCCCAGGATCCTGCGGAGAGCTGACAGACTGGCAGTCGCATGTCTGGAAGGAGAATAATTTTGCTGCTATTTACAGTGACTTTACGTTTCTTGTTTTGTGAAAAATGCATGGACCACGTTATTTATTTATTTAGGCAGGATTCATTTGAGGAGACATAACAGAATTTGGGTTCAGTGCTGCTTTTTGGGCAGAAAGGAGCAAATCTCTTCCTAAATCTGGAACTTTCAGAACAGGCGGGCATAATAGGTGAACAATTCACACCAGCATGGCTACTGATCTCTGGCCAGTGCTCCAAGAGCGAGGGTCTTAAAAGCTTCTGAAACTTTAAGGCATTTCTCTAGTTGGCATTGCTGTACCACCAGCACAGCGCCAATGGTGGTAAGGGCCCCAGAGATTGTTTATATGCTGTGCCTGTTGCACAGCTCCTGGGTTTGTGCTCTACCATGCTTTTAAAGTCCCCTGGGGGACTTTGGTCACATTCACCTGAATTCACCTAATTTTCCCCTGAAATTGCCTGCATGCCTCAGCAGAGGGATCTGACAGCGACTTCTTTTCTAGGATGGTGGTGGGAAGCTGAGGGGAGACAACAAAGTGTTCTCAGCCACAATAACTGTTACCATCAACGTGGAAGATGTTCAGGACACTCCTCCTATGTTCATTGGGACTCCCTACTATGGATATGTCTATGAGGATACACTTGCAGTAAGTGCTGGTTTTGGCCTTTAGAAGTGCAGTCTTTCATGTTTCAGCCAAGATACGCACATGCTCTGGACTGCTGTGCTATGCACTTAATACCTCATCTGGGCCGAGGCAATCCTGACATCTGAGTAGCACAGGGTACTTTCTGCTTGGCTAGGCAGGAGGAAGGGCCCAGGAAATCCTTCCAGACCCAAATGCACCAGAATACTAAGAAAGTAGGGGCATACTGAGGAGAACCACATAGGAGTTATCCTAAAGCTGTGTTTGTTGGTATGCCTACTGCTGAAGATACCTCTTTATATATCACGGACGGTCTAATGAGTACAGTGATTTCCTGGCTGCTCCACCATCTCAGAAACTCCTACTGTCAGATTTGATCAAAATAGAGCATAGAGTTTAGCCAGTCAACGTATTATGGCACTTTGAGCCATACAGCAGTCTTGATGCTGATGATGTTTCCAGCCATATATCATTACTGAAGCTTTTAACTAATCAGTTTTCTTTCTACCCTTAGGTAGGCACAGTACTGCATAGGGATCAACTTTCACCCTGATGCATGTTTTAATTAAAATTTTCTTCATACATAGGATGAGAAATGGTATCTGCTTATGAAACTATCCAACCTTAGACTATTGTCAGTGTGTTAGCACCCTGCTCACCTCATTCTCCTCCTGAATGGGCAAAATTCACATCTTTACTTTCTGTCTAAAATTTCAACGTAAATGGTTGACAGTACACAGCAGCTCAGTTCATAGGCTGTTACATTGCACTAGGGCAGAGTAATACTTGAGTACTTTGCAGATGTTCAGAATGTATCATATGTAGACTTAATCTAAGAGTTACACATAGATCTTGAAATAACTATCAGGTACACACAGAAATTAGTGTTTACCATGGAACCAGTAACTACCATAGAGCATCTTGGCAGCAAACCAATGCAATCAGGTCTCAGATTTGTTACTCCAAATCTGAAGAAAAGGACAAGAGTCTGGGCACTGGGCAAACAGGCACAGTCTCTTTGCAGAAAGATTTTTCTCACTGAAAATCATTTGACCTCAGGGGGGTTCCCTATGCATCATGAGCAAAAATACCACCATTCCCTCGACACCTTACTGCAGAAGGACTCTCTGAAATTCAGTTTATTAATACACCATTGTAATTTCACTGCTTTCTGATCTCAACACACAAACTGTAATTAATTCCCTGTTTCTCCCCAGGGCTCTGAGGTCCTCACTGTTGTCGCACTTGATGGAGACAGAGGAAAGCCAAACAGCATTCATTACTGCATTGTGAATGGTATGTAGACTTGGCTTCTATGAAATCTGAAGGGAAGTCAAATCTAGATGTGACATTAAATTAGAGAGAGATGAGCCTAGAGCTTGATAACTTTGTGAGACATTCACATGGAATAGCACCAAATATATGCAACAACTCCAGGGCCACACCTACCAAAAAATAAGATGCACTGAGTTCCAGTAACTGCTTTGCAGCACTGTGCTTGGAGTTGTTAGTGTAGTTGATTTGTTAGGCATCAGTAGCCTGCTTGTCGCTTCAGAAAACATCAAGGGAGATGCATTCAGTGCCACTGAACATCTCTATAATTCAATTAAGGAACTGACAAAATGCTTTGGGAGACCCAGACATGGCATGAATAGGATTGTTTTCATTAATATTGTCATTGGGGTTCATAAACTGCCAAATCTCTGGTTACCTGGAAGAAATGATATTTACTAGTGAAGAACTAGTGAAGAGAATCTGTCAACCGTACTGTAAGAAAGTAGATATTACCAAAGCAGTAATGCTTTTCATTAGGTCTACTGAGGGTGTCTGTAGTCTGTCTTTCAATAGCAAAAATACAAAATTTATCTGAATTGACAACTCTTTAGCAGGTGAAGTCAACTGCTAGCTCCAAGCTAAGCCATTAGTTTCATTTGGTTCTTTCTTCCTTCAAAACAGGACTTCCACGATAACTGGGCACCCAGACTCTCAAGACCCCAAAATTTCACACAGGAAATGTAAAGTTCAGTTGCAGAGCTACTTTATTTGAAGACTTGTTTTATCCAGAGCGTATAGGACAACTTTAAAACATACTCCAACTCTCTAAAAATGCAAAGTAGAGGAACACATGCAGTGCTACATACCCTGAGTTATCAGTTTCTCTATGCACAATCTCTCTGTACATAGACAATAAAGTGAGGTATTGTGGATTGAAACTACTATTGACTTCAGCTCCTTCTCAGTCAGGATGTGCTTTCCAGGCACAACGTATCTTAATTGGACCCCTAGACGAGTCAATCTGTTCAATGTTGTGTCTAATATACTTTAATGAAGTTGCAATTACTGCAGGTATTAGCAAAATGGGACGCTATCAGATGGTTTAAAAATAAGCATTGGAATTGAGTTAGAAAGAAATAAAAGCAACTGGGCTTCCGGATGATCATTCTTTTTTCTAAAAGCCTCAAACTTCTTCATTTTAAGAATTCTTCCCTCATCTCCTTTCAGTGGTAGGCTCTGCAATAAAGCAGAGCCTGTAGCCAGTCCTAGGGGTGAGACTGCATGCAGGGGTGCATGAGGCAGGACAGGTCCTCAGCTGCTGGCCAGCCATCCCCTCCCTGAGCAAGGCAAATTCAACAGGTGTAAAGGGATCAAAGCTCTGTAGCTGGTCTTCTGTTCAGAAAGATGAAGTTACACTGCAGAGATCAAAGTCAGCCTGCAACCCTGTCCTGCCTGCAGAGCTGTTTCAACCTCTGTGAAAAAACCCTGGCCTTTACCCTAGATTCTTCTAAGTCCCTTTTCATGGAGGCCAGCTTTGCAAGAAGAGGAGTGCTTTTTAACCAACTGGATGTTTATAACTAGAAGGTGCTTCTCCCAAGATGCTGTTCACAGAAAGAGTGACTGTGATTCTTTAGGATAAACTGTCAGACTTCTCACCTTAGCTGATATTAGCAAGAGCAATGTTCTTGTTGCTCAGAAACTTAATTGTGTATGCATTTGCTAGTTAAAATGAGCAGTGTTTTTTTTTTTAATATATATAAACCAGCATGTAAATAAAACAGGATAATGGAAGGAATACCAAATGTGCATGCCTGGTTGCTGAGGCTCAAAGGGAACCTTGCCAGCATAGGAGAGAGGAAAGTGAGGGTGGTTGCCTGCAGGGTAAGAGCTCTGCCAAGCTGCTCCTACAGGAGGAAACTCCTGTTGGCCTTCATCTGTGCTTTCACCACACTACAACCAGGCATAGAAATGCTTCACTTTTCAAAAATAGCCACTGCTAGGAGTGAATACACATGCAGACAGATATGCTTAATGAAGCATACAGATAATGCGTCACACTGGTTCAATAAATAAGAATGGCACATAACTAGACTGTCTTGGTTTATGCAGGAAGCGAAGGTTCATTTGAAATCAGTAACACCACCGGAGCCATTTCTGTTATAAAAAGTCCGAATCAGCTCAAGAAAGAAGTGTATGAACTAAGAGTTCAGGTATGTACTGAGGGACCTGGCTGCACTCAGTTTACTCTGCTACCACCCCTTCTTGGCGGACCCCTCGTGGGGAAATCTCCCACTAGTTGTTGGTGTGGCTCCTTATCTTGGTATGACCAGAGACATTGCAATCCATACACTGATACATAAGGGAGTTTAGAAATAATTTACAAAAACCCCAAATATCTAGTCAAAGTAATGC
Organism: Perdix hodgsoniae; assembly: GCA_035772895.1. Lineage (NCBI taxonomy): Eukaryota > Metazoa > Chordata > Aves > Galliformes > Phasianidae > Perdix > Perdix hodgsoniae. Next base: position 5,391,314 of record JAPSGF010000046.1, on the reverse strand, counting down.
TGCACCTTGGCTACTGCTATCAGTTCTAACTGCATCAACATCAAGATGAGGATCTCTCCATCCTCAGAAAAAGTCAACAGGCTTTTAGGGAAATTCATCATATTTTTCTACTGCAGAGCTGTAATACCAAATGAGTGAACAGCCTAATAGTTTAAAGGGAAGACAGCAAGTGTGGGAAGGAATTTAATTAAGTATTGCCCTAAGCCTGGCATGCTCTAAACAACTGAATAGTAATTCTTCAGAGGGGTTCAGCGGTCCAGCACCTTTGTTTCTAAGCCCTTTCAGCATAAACATGCCAGTTAGGCATGTGTTTTGTCCCAACAGTTTCTGTCCTGACAGAATAAACACCTTAGATTGAAGGGGGTGAATTAGTCTGCATGTTGCAATTGCTTAATTTAAACAGATTTCCTCTTTCCATTAATAAAAACAGCAGCTAGATTTGCTCATCTGTACAATTTACACCCAGCTTAAATGAAGCCTATCCAGATAGCAAAGCGGGATTGCAAATCAGCGAACAGAACTGTCATCTTGCTCTTTCAAATTTCATGCAACCTGCATACTGCAAGTACATCATACCTCACAGATTTCCAAAGCTGCTGTCCTTCCAGAACTGCACCAGTTAAATACCTGTGGTACCCAGCAAATGTTAAGTTCATCTTCCTTTTCCATTTCATCAATACTTTGGGCAAGCAATTATCTTGTCTGTATCAAGTTATCTGTCTTTAGAGGACTGTTTTTACCTAGGGTGAAATACAAAGCTCACAAAACAAGAATTTTTTCCATCAGAGCTTGGTTGGAACTGAATTATTACCACACTTTCTAATCATCGTGAACTCCACTGCAAAGTGGACTGAGGTTTCTACAGCATCATAAGGGTGTGAATGCTTGTACAAAACTGCTGTTAGGGTGCTTTGTGCATGCAAAACAAGACCCGAACATGCAACTAAGAAAGGAGCCTGCTGCAACTAAGAAGGGAATATTCCCTCATCTTTTCTCTTCCTCATAACTTTGTCCAGGCATCAGAAGTCAGCCCAGAAGGGGATGTCTCAGCATATGCCTTTGCCATGGTGACTATAAGAGTGGTTGATCTCAACAACCATCCGCCAACGTTTTATGGAGAAAGCGGTCCCCAGAACAGATTTGAACTGACCATGTATGAGCATCCACCAGAAGGTGAAATCTTGAGAGGACTGAAGATTACTGTCAATGATTCAGATCAGGTATGTGGAAACTGTGAGATTTCCTGCCCTATTTTCACAAAGATAGAAAGGGATATCGTAGTGGGAGTGTCAGGCCTTTGTGTTTTGTTGTTGGTTTTTTTTGTTGGTTTTTTTGTTTGTTTGTTTGTTTTTTTAGAACTGAATTGTTTCACATGCACACCCAGAAAGCTTAGGGCAGGCAAGATACCTGCTGGGATCGTTACCACAGAGTTTGGACTCTAAGGCATATTTAGTGTGTCATACATCATTTAGTCTATTATGTCAGAGAGAAGAGCGGCGGTCCTGAATCCACAGCCCACCTCTCCAGGCCACTGAAATTGAAGAGTCCTCATGTATTTCTTCTGCCTGTTGGTTACATTCAGTTGCCGTCAGCATAATATCAGGGAACATATTCCCTTTAGATATCTACTAAAGCCCCAAAAGCTTTAGTGACTTTAAGTGCTTGAAGTTTCTGTCCATACCTTTTGTAACCCCTCTAGAAACAATGTCATCTGTGCCCATTGTATTTTATTATCCTTCTAGAGTTTATCTTACAACCAGAGTCTGTAATTCATGCTTCAACATATCATTCCAATTGGAGAGATATTTTTATATCATCTTAAAAATTATGCCTGTGCCAAACTGACTGTAATCAGCTAACAAAAAGAAAAGACGACTGCATCTCAGACCAATATCTAGCTGACCTCTAACACCCACAGATACTATTGTGATGGTTGCTATAGGGATCCCTAAGCTAAACACTGCAGAAAGGGCATCCGTCTGAGTTAGTCTCAGAGTATGCAGTGACAAGACAGAGATTAATGCATGTGATAACTGTATTGCCATTGGAAAGAGGGATCTTATTCAACTGTTCTCAGTATTGCATTGTTTTGACTGTCATGTATTCTATCAGACCTACCAGCTTCTTCCACCTCCTTCAAACTGCATTGTAGCAAGTAGATAAAAAACTGCTTTCCACACAGTGCTTTATCTATCCTGTTAAGAGATATGAGAATGTTGTTGCAGAAGAAAAGAAACAAAACCCATCTCTTTTATTTGGAGACCAAATATGTATATGTATTACCTAGACTGACAAAATATTCAGGGCAACAAGTTAGGGTATAAAATAAGCAGAAAATACAGCTAATAGTTCAAATTTCTCAGGAAGCTTCCTAGTATAACACAAGACATCACTCTATAGGGATAGGATTGTGTAATGCTATCATGGGATAGAAAGCGCCATGATAATAGCAGAGTGGCAAAGTCTTTGGGTATAGCAAATGAGAAGTAGCCCAAATGCAGCAGCCACGGATATTGAAATGAAGCAAAAGAGCTTCTTACCTTCAGAAGGCCTCAGGTAGGAAGGGATCCCCTGTGGGAAAGTCCCTTATCACCACTGCAAACCCTTAAATGAGGTCTGGGCTTGGTGGATATCGCTGTCAAAAATTACTCGGCCTTTGAAGGGAGGGAGCGCTCTCCCCGGCAGCATCAAGTTCAGGCACAGAGGACTTCTTGTGGTCAGTCACCTTTCCCCACCAGCACCGTTTCCCGCAGTGTGGCAGCTCTGGCTTTGCTTTGCATGCTGTACGCCTGGCAGAAGCCTGTTGTCTGCTGTATAGCTGCAGGGGTTTCTGTAACCAACCGACTCAGACCACTGTACTTAGATCCAGAATCACTCCTGTTTCCTTGGGATCTACCATGGAATACTTTTCGTCTTGACACGGGCTGCAGCAGGAACTGCTCATAATGACCTTCAGGGATAGAAAAGCAAAGTTATCCTTTTCAAAAGTTGTTATTAGAAATTCTTCACCTCAAGATTGATCCAAGGGGACAGAACGCAGCACCAGCTGGGCAGGGAACATGGGTTGTTGCCCCAGTGTAATCATTCCACTGCTTGAGAAAGCAGTGATGTCAGAAACGTGGCTCAGTGGGCTCCCTTTAAGGCAGAGATGTGGGAATCCCACTTCATTTTTAATTCTCCATGCTCTGGCTAATTTTAAACAGTTTGTCTGGCACTCTGGTATGCCGTTGCCATATCACACATCAGTGCCGCTAAGCTAGGTATCACCACTTCTCTTGTCCTCCATTGTCTAAAAGGCTTATCTGTATGATGGGATTTGGGCTTTCCCTTCACCTGGAGCTGTCAGACACTTGTCACATTCCATTCTGCTCCCAAGTGCGCTGACTGCCAAAAGGCTTGAAGGCCACAACTCAGGGCCAGTTTAACCCAGTCAGTGCAAAATGTCAGGTCCCACTTCTGTTTGGAAATTGCACATTTTCACAGCTCTGCATCATTCCGGGATGTGAGCTCTTAAGCCACGGGTTGGATTTTTTGACAGGTCCATCGTCCCGGCTTGGGTGGGTCAGTCATCTCCCCTCAGTGGGGACCAGGCAGAACTTCCTCTCCTGTACATAAGCGCTGCCATCACTCTCGCCCACAGTATCTTGCAGCAGGAGGCAGGAAGCTGAAAACTTCTTGCCAAAAGATTGCTTCTCCTCGCCAGCCCCGCCGCAGGGTTTTTCCATTATGACTGGAAGAATAACCAAGCTTGTCAATCTATTTACAGAAAAGCTATGTCTGTCTCGTGACCAGGGCTGGAGGGATTATACAGCTAAGCTTCTTTCCCTGGGGATGGAGAACAGAGGGCTCTCAGCAGTAAGACTGATTCTAATTTCATACTGCTTGAAGAAACGGAGCCAGCGTAAGCTGTAAGAAATGCATCATTCACCAAAAGCAATGCAGTCTCTGCTTTTCTTTACAGGGAGCCAACGCTAAATTCAACCTCCGTCTCGTCGGACCTGGTGGCATCTTCCGAGTCGTTCCCCAGACGGTCCTGAATGAGGCTCAGGTTACAATAATAGTGGAAAATTCTGCTGCTATTGACTATGAAAAATTCAAGGTGTTAACCTTCAAGGTACTTGTGCTTTCTGGACCCCCTCTGCTCATGTGTCTGATATGTGTATCATGGCTGATAAATCTGTTGGGATTTATCTCCTCTGTCCACTCGGAGCTATCTGATGATTTGTCACTGACCTTATATTCCATAGAAAGGAAACTCATTTCCCCCTGTGTTTCATCAACTTCCAAAAGGCTTAATTAATCCACCTATGGGATAATTTTCTCCAGACAGTACAAACTGTTGAGCACTAAGTATCGGTGGAAATTGTATATAGTCCAAGTCATTCTAGACTGAACTCCAAGGGTGTTATTTCTGCTTTTACAGTGCTAGGTTTATATGGTGAAATTCGAATTTCCCTGGAGCCAGAAATTCACCTGCTTAGTCAGAAGTAATTCAGTTTGTTATCATACTTTGAATACTAGCTGACCAAAAACCCCATCTGACCAGAAGATAATTTCCCAGAATTGCTAACTGCCTTTGTCAAAGCGTATCTATCTACCTGGCCCTTTGCAGACCGATCTGGGGCCATCTCACTGATGTTCTGAGCCCGCCACACAAGAGCCAGCGTACATCCAAATGCTGGAAACTTAAATTTCCACCTTCCGCGATGGATTCATTACTTCGTGAGATAATTAGCTAGTCTGGTTTGTACCAGCTGTCTCTGAACATAACTACAGATACTCGGTTCTGTCTGGATCAAATGGTGTAGACAATCCCTGTGGTCATCAAAAAAAAAAAAAAAAAAAAAAAAAAAGTTATCTAAACTATATAGCTGAGTATAAACATAAGCTAATTTTCATTTTGTATACAAAATGACATTTTTAGCGGAGTCCAGAAGCCAGACTTCCTGGATTTTGTTCTCATGCTCACTGCACAATTCATTTTGTGTCCTTAGCAAGTCACTGCACCAGAAAATGTTTCACATCTCCTCTTGCAACACTCCTTAGTCCTTTTGAGCTTCGTAGGTTATCGATGCTACAAAAGTACTGTGCATTGTTATTGTATCAAAATTGAAGATTCGGAAGATTCGGATAAAGCGCTACCAAAACTAATTATGGTAAACACACATTTATTCAGGTTGAACTACCAGTCCATTGGATGACACGGTAACAATGCATTTGAGCAAATACTTTACAAAGACTTCATGGCCTTCTGCATTTCCTTGAGAAGTCAAAATTGCTTTCTATTCAGTAATAGCCGCTAATGCAATCTTGTCATTCTACATAGACACTAGGGTGAAAAAGATTCTTATTTCTATTAAATATGTATCCTATGGCAGCTTTGAGAAACTTTTTTTTTTTTTAATCTTTTTTTTTTCCCCTGCAAACAATGATCCCATTTCTCTAGTTTGTTATTGAACAGCAAAATGCCAGAGGGGTATAAAAGGCAACAGAACAGGGAGGCGCACCGAAGCGCCACTTGAGGCAAAGGCCACCGGAGAAAATACATCTTCCGTTCAGGGATGTCTTTTAAGTTCCATCGGCCATCAGAATCTCCTTCATTTCCAGCTCAGAGCACGTCCCTCCTTGAGGAGAGCCTGAACCTACCCCCCACTGTCTGCAGGCACTTGCATCTCCCACAGACTGGGACCAGATGCAGCTGCAATTATCTTCAGTTGCCAAAATCAAAGTCTATTTTGAAGAATCTCCTGTCACTTTTAAGGTTATATCTGCCTGCTTTTCTGGCACTTGTATTAATTGCTGCTATTCAGTTCCTGTGAAGTAACAGTTTTAGCTTTTTTTTTTTTTTCTCTCTGCTTGTAGTGAACGATATAGCACTGCGTAATACATTGCAGATCAGAAATCTGACAAAAATCCCACCCCATGGGAAGACGTTGCTGTCACACTGACAGAGCCGGACTGTGGCTGCTGAAAGGAGAGGGAATGAAAATGAGCATAAATAGAAAGTCAAAGCACTAAGCTGTCAGAAGGCACTTTGGGATGGGCCTCTTCTAGCACCAAAGATGATTTCACTGCAGATGCTAGAATTTAGTTACAGCACCACATGCATCATAAGCAGTACGATTTTATCTGTGTGCTGATCTAGGAGCTGATTGCTCTCATGCAGGTTCGGTGATTTCTGACTCTACTTTCAAAAATTTATTTTGCTAAAACACACTCTGAATCTCCCAAGCACACAAGTTTGCAGAGACACGGCACCAAGCTCTCCTTTGAGAACATACATGCCCTGAGGTAATTCGAGCAATCTTTCAGGTTGTATGTCTTCAGGAATCCAGTTGCTGTTTATTCCCAGCCATTACACCTGTTTACATAGTACAGACAGTTCCAAAAGGTGATGCTGAGATGGCCTTCCCCCTGCCTCCTTCAACCTCTCACTCCAAGCCCCGTCACCTGTGGGTGACGCAGCCTACATCCAACGCACAGGGAAGAGGAGCTCCCACAGCCCTCAGCTCAGGGCTGCACAAAGTGGGCAGGAGCTCCATGACAGCAACCCTTCTGTGCAATCTGAAGCTCAAACCCTCCACTAGGATGTTCCTTTAAGAAGTAATAATATGTGCTTTGTGGTCATTTTCTGTTTTTTTTTCTGTAGCTTCTTGCAATAGAGGTGAACACACCAGAGAAATTCAGCTCGACGGCTGACGTAGCGATACGCCTGCTGGATACCAATGACAATGTCCCAAAGTTCTCCTCTGATTACTACATTGCCAGGATCCCCGAGAACTCTCCAGGGGGCTCAAATGTAGTTGCTGTAACTGTAAGTTTTACTCACTTGTAAATAAATGTTCTCTTTTCTAGCTATTTGTGCAGACAGCTCGAAGGCCTTAAAAGTTATAAAATCGTGGAATTGTTTGAGTTGGAAGGGATCCTAAAAGGCCAGCTTGCCATTTAGCTTCTGGATTCAGCTCCAGTTTCTTTCCAGAATCAACAAGATCATAATAAAATTTTAAAATATTGATAAATACTTATATATTTTTTCAAATAGATATCAGTATTGTTAAACTGTTTTTCAGAACAACAAATTTTATTTATTTATTTATTTCTGTTTGAATTAAAGACCATCTGCTTTTAAGACAAATCGCACGATCGGTGAGTACTAGGAAAGCCCCAGGCAAATCCGTGTCCATTGGGAATATTTGGTTATGGCTAAGTGGAATTACATTTACTGGATTTGCTTGCATAAGTACGAGTAAAAAGAAAATAAAGATGGCTGTTTAGTGGGTATTAGCCTCGTCTTCCTGGGAAGAGTCTGGCCGCTCCGTGCATAATTAGACAGTTATTGAAGGCAAGATTATGACATTGAAATGCTTAGAGCTGGGAAAGAAAGATTCCTGTAGGCATCTCCTCACAGGGGGAATAATATGCCTATACATTTTCTTGCATCTCATATTCTCATAAAAAGAAAATCAGAGTGTTATATGGGTGCTGTGCTGGAGTCACGCTTCCAGCCATTAGATGCAAGCTGTATGTCTTCAATACAGCTGCTGGGAAACACATCCCATGTCCCAGAGCTCCTGGATGCCTGGGGATTGGCAGACAAAACAAGCCACCTTGACTCCATACACCACTATATCTGCAGCAAGAAAAGTAAGCAATTCCAAAAGGGGCATAACAACAAACAAAAAATTATAAAAAGATTTTTGCAAAATAAGCAAAACTAAGTATTCTGAGTCAAGGTGAACAGGACAACATAGCTGAAGATTCCATGTGAAATGTATTTTCAAGTGGCACCAACTCAATGCCTGACCTGCATTCATAAACATATTTCACAAAGTGAGATTCGCTAGATAAAAAGAATCCTGCACATGCAGAATGTTTTATGAAAAGGTAGCAGTTCTGAGAATAGACTTATCAAAACTGTGAGGTGAGAGAAGCTGACAAGCTTAAAACACTTACCAGCAAGGCAGTTAGTTACATAGGAATCAAACACACTATTCCAGTTTTCAAAAGAAGTAAGAAATATTTACAACAGGAAGAGGAATAAGCCACTGCCAGGAGTTCCGATGGCCAGGTACAGTGGTTTATCAAAGCTACCAAAGAAAAGTGACTTAGGGGAATTGCTGTTGCTAAATCAGTAGCTTCCCTAATCTTGAGACAGGAAGCCAGCAAGAGTCCAGAACAAAGACATCATCTGGCATAGTCTCTGCATTATTAAAAGTGATTGTTAAGTTATATTCAGTTATAAATATTACAACTTGAAATAACTTGAAATGTTTGTTATGCGTTACTTTGAATCAATTAAATAAGCAGATTTAAAAAAAAAAAAAATCCTCTGGATAAAGTACATTATTTTGACCAGAGAGTCTGCATTAATATTTAAGTGATAATTGGGAAGGGCTGATAGCGGGCAATTTGTTTGTGCCATTGGGATCGACTTCGTTACTCGTAAAGGAAGGATTCGTTAAATGTCAATAGAGCCATCTAGCGGCTTGCCTCCAGCACCAGCACGGCCGGGAGACCGGCGACTTCTTCGCTGCCTCCCTGGGAACATTTCTTTGGCATTTCTTTGTGCCAACGGAGAACATTTTCCTGCTTTAAAAAATCATCATCATCATTTATAAATGACAGTTTTTGAGGTGCACAACTGTTAATGCGACTTCCCCCTAAAAATGTTCTGGTGTAAGGAGGGAAAGTGACTCGTTTTTAAAGGAAGAATGAATGCATTTCTTTTTGCGGTTTAAGAATATGGCTGTCTCTCTTCTACTTTTAAGGCTACAGATCCAGATTCTGGGCTTTGGGGAGAAATCAAGTACTCTATCTATGGAACGGGAGCAGATCTGTAAGTAAAAAAAGAAAATTAAGTAACATATGAGCAGACTATTAAAACACACGTGGTAGAGAAATGAGAGATGTTGGTGTAGTTGTGAAAAGTCCATTCGGGAGGGGGAAGGGGGATTTCCTTGCTCTCTAGCTTCCCTTTCCATGTAGCTGTACAAATAGTTGTTTCAACTCCTGTCAAAGTAAATCAAAGAAATCAACACTTTCAAAGATATAAACCTGAACTTTGAAGGCCAACTGTATTGAGTGTTCAAGGCATCTTATACATTTAAACCTTATATCCCTACATCAGGGAAGAATGGGATTTGATCCTCATTTGATGGTGTGACGATCTCTAGTTCCCTTTCTCTGCCTTTGGCAAGCACAGGGTAAGAGCATCCCAATACATTGGTTTTGCCCACGCTGTTCCCATCCCAGTGATTGCTCTGGTTTGTTGGCTGGGGCTCCTAGCCTTGCCTAGCATCAGCAGTCTGTCACAGATATCATTGCTGGAAGCTGCATCTCCTGAACACCAAACCTGGAAAAGAATGAACTGTTGAGACACTCATCCCCGCAATCTATTTTTCTCCAGGCTTTATCCCCTGGAGTTAGAGCTGAACTCCTCTTGTTAGGGTGAAAGCCATTTAGAAGACATTGTCAAAGTCCAAAATCCAAGATGCTAAGGGTGAACCTCTTCTGTAGCCAGAAAGGTACACATATGGGAGCATTTCCAAGATGGATTATTTTGATCTACTCAATAAATCCTTAAGCTAGCTGCATAAAGGCAAGCAGGCAAAGGTCATGTCAAAGAGGCAGACTTCTCTGGTTTAAAATGTAAGGTTTAAATGTTAAGGTTTCTGACAAAGGATTTAGAAAAAGATGCAGGTACTACTTTCTTCTGATTGGAGTTGTGGGGATGTTCAGACTTACTGTTCTTACATATCAAATGAGCAAATTAGGATATCAAGACTTTTTTCTGTTCTTAAATATGTTTTGGTTTGTTTTTTGTCTGTTTTTGTTTTGCTTGTGCCAGGCTGGCATGGCTCTCCAAGGCTGGACTGATTTTGAGTTGTTGATTTTGAGACTGAATGCACAGATTTGAGATTTTCAATTTGGGGTTTTGTTTGTTTGTTTGTTTGTTTGTTTGTTTTCTCTTCTTTTACAGCAGCACAAATGCAGTTACATAGGCAGAGAAGTGATTTTTACTTGAGTAAGAGGAATGTTGTTAGCCTTTGAAGACATAATCATTACATCAGTGCTATTCCCTCCAAACTGACTCTGGGAGTGGGGTACATTTCTGCAATATCTTTACTTCTCTGTGCTTCTGTTCTTCCATTAAGATGGGGAGGGTGAGAGTTTTCATTGGGCTGGGCAAAAAGAGGGCACTAAGCACAGGCAGACTGCTACCAAGAGTATGCACAGCTCCTTCCACCTCTGAGTCTAGTATTTGTATTTAACAGATAAGTGTAAACAACTGATGAATCTGGTTATTAACTACTTGTCTTATAATCACTCTCAATCGTACTCACACTTGTAGTGCAGAAAACATTTTGTCATTCTTTACATTAATTAAAGGGTATATAAAACCCTCTATTTGTTAAAAGCCCTACTGGGGGTTTTGGCAGTCCATGTACAAATGACAGCATGTTTGTATCTTCTGTATAAATCCAAGCTTTTGCTTGTCACTTTTGACAGTGTCTCAGTAATTACAGTTGTATAGAATTGAACTTGCTACAGATAAGTCTGAACACCCACTCCATCCCAGTACCAGTCTGTGGAAAAGTGATTATTTTTGGAAGAAATAATTTGGCCTGCAGTTTTGGAGGTTTGAGAACAGTTATTTTTTCTTACCCATACTAAAAAGAAAAGAGCTTAAACATGATACGCAGCAAACTTCCGTTAGCTATCAAGGATACATCAATCAATCTTAATTTATTTCGAACATGATTTAATACACTGCATTTCTTATAAACTGAAGGAATAGGCAATTCCTTAATGTTTTAATGCAAAGAAATTATTCTGGGAGAAGGCCAACATGGTCATCATTTATTCAGGACAATGCCTATAACAGAAAATGCATCTGAAATGACATGAAGAGTGAATAGAAAAACACCAAACACTGGTGGTTTTGTGACTTCTAGACCTAAAGACAAGCAGAATGAATGACTCAGAAACATTACTCTGGCATGAGGTTGGTGAACTATATTAATCTTTGGGGCACAGCATTTCAGTGTTTAGAACTCACCTTTACTCTAGACTAGAAATCCACACTAAGCAACAACAACAACAACAAAACACCCATAAGTCTCTCAATGCTTCTTTTCCAGCTTCCTAATCCACCCATCAACAGGTATAATTTACACCCAACCCTGGGCTGTATTAGATGCTGAAGTGAACTCAAAGTATAATTTCTACGTGAAAGCAGAGGACACAGATGGGAAATACAGCTTGGCTGAAGTGTTTATCACTGTGCTAGATGTCAATGACCACTCTCCAGAATTCAATGAAAACATCCAAGAAAAGACGATGATCATCGGGTCACCAGTGAAGATAGAGGTGAGAAACAACACAGTGTGTCACAAAGCATGCAGTTTATTGCTCAGGGATCATCATAACGAATGCCTGAAAGTTGCCTTTTCCTGAGGCTTTACTCTTCACATCCATTTGTATGTAACAAATGCATTACAGCGTGGAAAAATAGTATTTACAGACTGCTGAAAAGGAGAAATAAAATTCTATAGGTAGAAGATATGGTTCTGTTACAGAATTTGAACCGTTTGCTGGTGGAGAATCTTGAATTATACAGTGATCATAAGAAACTCAACTTACTTAACGTTCCTGTGATGCCACTGTGCTCCTTCCCTTAGTTTTGCAGAACTGTACATAGTGATCCAGTGCAGAACAGGGGTTAAAAATAATTGCAATAGCAATTCACAGGCGAAGGAGCAGACCATTCCATGTTACACCTATTTGAACATATATAGTCAAGCCTGAATATGCAACGTCTAGCATGAGTAGCATAAATACTACAGCACAAAACTTAAGGCACCTATAGAGTGCATGGAGCTAATCCCATTGTTCTCTATTCACTTCAACTTTTGTCCACAACACTGCGTGAGATAGTCCCTAGCAATGGACCATTTGCATTCTACAGTTTTTCCTCTTCTTTTCTGTAATGCCAAATAGATATCATTTACAGAATGCTACATTGCTAGCACTGATGTTTTTTTACAAGTAAATATAGCACAGCTGATGTCAGGAAAGGATAATTTGTTTCCAAGGCCAAACTTAAACAGACCAGTAATTTTACTGCATGGATATTACCAAAAGTTAATGCTCAGAAACTTCTGAAGTTTTGTGATTGAGCAAAGACACAAGCACTGTCACCTTTGTTCTCTACACTTTCCTTACCAGGCTATAGATCAAGATGCAGAAGAACCAAACAACATTGTGGATTATTCCATCATGCAAGCAGATCCAGCCAACGTGTTTGATATAGACCAAAGCACAGGGGAAATCAAGCTGAAGTCCTACATCCGTTCCCTGGACATCATCCACAACATTACAAAGAACAAAGACTGCATATGGTCATTGGTGGTGCAGGCCAAAGACCGAGGCTCCCCATCCTTCAGTACCACAGCAGTTCTGAAGATTGATATCACGGAGGAGGTAAGAAAACATTTTAGAAAAATTCTTAGGTGGGATGATTCTTGAGAGGCACCAAAGTGTAGCTATTACTTGTTTCATTTCCAAGACAACTTTAAATACAGTCCAGGAATTGAAATCATCAGGAAAAAATGTTGCCTGCAACCACTTTTCCTTTCTCTGGTAGCTCTGTAGCACAGAACTTTCAACAGCCACAAATGTAGAAGGCATTTTGGTCAGAAAAACTGCAAAGGTACAAAGGTGGGAGCATAATGTGATTGGGAGCTAGAATAGAATTGTTTCAGTTGAAATCTGCCACAAAGATTGAGTCCAATTGTCTGTCATAGTACTTTGAGACTGACCCAAGCATTAAAGCATTATCAAAATGCCTCCTAACCACACACAGAAAGCGTGTTTCAGTGTCTAACTACCATCTTGGTAAATAAATTTTTCCTAACGTCCAATCTGAGCCTCCCCTGGTGCTTTGAGCCGTTCACATGCATCCCGCAAACTAGATAGCTGGGAGGAAATAAAACCTCCCTCTCCACTTCCTCTCCTCAGAAAGTTGTAGAGAGCATTAGGTTCACCTCTTAACCTCCCTTTCTTCAAGTTTAACCATCTAGTGTTGTCAATTCTTGTTATATGACATGCCATCCAGACCTCCAATTAGGAGTTTCTTGCATTTGATTGTTAGGAACAGGTGAAAATTAAGGACTATAGAGTCCTGGGAGTAAAAATAAATGCTGACTGCCAAATCTCTTATCTTTTGTTCACGCCCAAAAAAAAGACAATACTTTTCTCCTACAAAAGGTTACTGAAAAGGGGCTGGGGACAGAGTGAGATATGTCAGAACATTTTTGCAAATCAAAATTAGTGGTGTAGGAATAGCGAGGAGACTTTATAGACTTTTGTTAAGTATATAGAAATTTGAATATGAGTTTTGCAGTTTCAGTATTATTAGCAGACAAAGGTGACGACTCTAAAAGATAGAACACACAGGTTGTCTTTCTCATTAGTCCAACTTTATCGTCTACCAAAGAACAGGGAGTGAATTATGGTAAGCAGTGCATGCTTATGTGATTATTATTTATTGTTACTTGCCATGTCTTTAAGTACGCACCAGCAAAGAGGAAATGGGCTTTAATATGGATGAGATCCACATCATTAGCCACTGGACCAGGCACAGACCGGGTAAACATACAAATCTCTTCCTACACACAACACCTTCTCTTTTTTCTTTGGTAAAGATGCAACCAGATGATATTTTTCTGTTCTCTCTGCCTCCTTTTTTTCCACTGACATTCCTTATCAGGTGGATTTATGTTACACTCCTTAATTATGCTTCAGGGCTTGCTGGAAGTTAAGTTTCAGCAGAGAGCACTTCTGCTCATCAACAAGGTAAACTGAGTACCAAATGTGCAGGAGGAGCTCCCCATCCCCGCTCTCAGCACCAACCCACTAAGGCTGCAGCATTGGGGCTCCATAGGGGCTGAGGTACAGGGCTGAGGGGTGTTGAGGGGAGTGAGAGAGCCCCACGCTTCCTCTGCTGGGGGGAGATGATCTATATCTGAGCTGAGTTTTCCAGCGTCTTCACTTGTGGATGAAGGATATCTGGAAGGAAAAAAAGGAGTATCTAATGCTTTGGGATCAAGAGTTCCTTGGATTTCTTTCTAATGTGTGAAGCAACATAAGCACCTGATGTAAAGAAGGTGTCTCCTACAACAGTCCGTCTCTGCTTCCTTTCAACCCAGGGATACAAATCTGGCACAAAGTGAGGGAGACTCTGTCCCAGTGAAGTGTAATGGAGAAGCAGAGAGGGCTTTGAAGACACGGACACCTCTCAAACACAGCTATTCTTTCTTCCCATGCTCTTCTCCCTTCCAAGTTCGAACACATAAGCTAACAGCATCCTCCTTTTTCAGTTGAGTAGGTCTCTTCAGCAGGATCTGGAGTACTAATCTGATGTAACATCCGTCCTCTGCAAACTTCTGTACATTTCTCCACTACTGCTTTCATTGCTTGCAGTGATTTAACATCACAAATTTCATCTTCCACTTGAGTGATGTATCACAGCAGTGTAGAAGGCTCCTGCTCACTCCCTGTGCCCCAGACACTTCAGACAACTGCTAGCATTTGGTGAAGGAAGCAGGCTCTTGATTTAGGGACACCATGTGTTCTCTATCTCTCTGACTGTTATGAATGTCCATTTCCTCCCTCTGTGCTCCAGCTGAAAAAAGGTTCTTTTAGTTAGCTGTCTGGAACTTGTTTATGTATTACTGATTTTGGATAAGAAAGATATTTTTGAGTGTATTTTCTAATGGATTTCTTGCAGTGTTAATCACACCAAGCAATTAAACAGGCATTTTTTCTGATTAACATTTACCCCTGCAATTAATGCAAGGCTGCACCCTTCAAGATAAATGCCTTGTGGTTAAGTTCAGCAGTATTGCACATCAGAAGGACCTTTTGGTCTTGGAGCAGTACAGCGATGAAAAACTCCAGAGGTCTTTTAATATAACTGAGTTTAATTTTAGGGAAATTGGTGTGGAATAGCATCTGTTAGCCTCCTATCCTTTTTCAATAGAGTAAGAAGCATATGCTGAAAAAGCTATGCTTTTTTCACCCTTACATCACATCAACATATATTCCTTCTATATTCCAAGATATATATAGCCCAAGATTTTCACTGGTAGCAGCTGATCCTGAAGACTGGCCTGTTGGGGGATCCCGTTGCCTTCTTATTGCAGCCCTGCAAGGATATGGGGGTGTTTATTTACAGCTCCCTGGGGACTGAAGCTTAAGTCTACATTTAGACAGCTTAATCTGTGATACCTTTGGTTCTTAATAGCTTTGGCCACTGGTTTAGACTTCTAAACATAGATGGTGAGTCTTAGTTTTAGATGCTTGTGATTGAAAGTTTCAGCAAATACCGTGTTTGAATTAATGTGCATATTTCCTCTTCTCCCGTACTCTGTGACCATCCCTGAAACAAGACTAGATTTAATCTGAGGAAGAACTCAAGGGATGCTGAAAAGGTGGGAGTGGAATCCTCAGAACCAGATGGTTGGTTTTACCTGATCAAGTTGACACAACCTGACTTGGGCTCTTAACAGCTTTACCCGCTTACTTAAGCTTCTAAATATAGCCAATGAGCCGTAGCGGCTCTCATGGCTGAAAGCTCAATCACATGCTCCTCCTGTTGGGTTCTGCTTCTGGATGTGCTGCCCACTCATTCTGCTCTCAACAACCCACGCACTATGATGGGCTTTTGAGATGCTGCCAGGTGTGTGCACATTGTGATGTCTGCCCGCTGCAAACTGTTGTGGCAGAAGAGTGAAAACCAAAGGAAATAAGTCACAAGTTCGATAACAAAGAGGCATGGAAGTCCTGTTTGGTTAATTCAAGTTTTGAACTGTAATCTTGTCCCGGGAGCAGAATTCTGGTTTCTCAAAACTGATACACAGCTAATTCCAGACTTCTATCACAGTTCTGTAGCTGTCTACTAGTTCCCAACTCTTTGCTGGGCTGGTTCTCATTATAGCCATCTGATGGAATTTATGTACACAATATCCATGTAATACAGAATGGCAAAGCCCTGACAGTCATGGGCTGCTCGGTTTTTGTTTTCTAGCTGAGCTCTGTTGCTGATTAGATAACGTAAACACTCTTTGCACAGCAAAACAATGAAAATTTCTCCCTACCTTTAAAGTAAGATGGTCCATGACTTTTAATGGAATTTCCTTGCCCATTTCTCTTTAGCAATCAGAACTATTCAGGATATGGGAACAGTGGTCTCAGAGGTAGTTTATGAAAATACAGAAGTGAAGTGAAGACACGTAGCTTTTTTTATTTTCCACGTTCCATACACATTTTACCCTACTTCCCTAATTGTATTTATAATAGGTGCTCACCTCTTTCAAGTATAACTGTGTTTGGGTTGACCGTTTCTCTTATTTTTGACGTTTCCAGATCAAGTCCAGGGTAAAAACCTATATTTTAGGCCTCAAGAAGCGTCCATGGACGATATTTGGAATTTGCATGAGTGGCGTCCTTTCCACCATTTCTGTAACAATGGTGATCTCCACCATCATGTACTGGAAAAGTGTGAAAAGATCCAAGCTCCACCCGCAGGGCAAAATCCGCAAAATTATACGGGGACCGCCAAGACGCACACTGTGCTAAGCTGCAAAGTGAACTGGTCATTCATTTGTCCTTAATATGCCATATGTAGCTTATGGTTTTGCTTATTTCTTTTAAAAACAAAGCTCTTTAGTATTACTCACATCCCCTACCTCGAAGAGTTTTGTTATGTCTGTAAAAGAGTACTTGAAAACAGAATGCAGCACATATCTGCTAATTACTCATTTACATACTGTAATTTCATGAAGCAGAGTTTTCTCATAATCTTTATAATGCCATAATCAGTAATAGTCCTGTGAAGTGCATCACTGTATCACCTGTGGCTGCTCTTGAAAGAGCATTTTCTAATCGTAAACCTATATCTTGTTTAGCGCCATTATTCCTAGGAAATTAATTCTTCAATACAGTGCAACAATACTGCTGCAGTTCCCAGAGCCAATTATTCTCTTGCTCAGTTCTAGCAAGTTAAGCAAATGCTAAGCGATACACAGGAGCCTATCCTAATCTGGCAGTACTACTCCTGCACAGACTCATGTTTGGTGGCCATCTATCTCACAGTACTGCAGCATTTGCCCAGGCTCTAAGTTGCCCAAAGCTGGACTGGCTCTTTGACTCTCCCTTTTCATTAGAGACAACTTCCCTAGTGATCCCTGCTCAATACATATTTTGGACAAATGAAATTTCTAGGTCACTGTCTGTCCCACAGAGTAAGTCATGTGTTTTCTTTGTACTCTTTTACAGACTCTTCACAAAGGGCCTATGGCCGCCTTTTTGATGCAAACTAAAGATAACCCCATGAAAGCCTTAGGAGTCCTAGCTGGTGTCATGGGCATAATGGTGCTGATAACTATCATGATCTCTACTGCCATGTTCTGGCGCAATAAGCGGTCCAACAAAATCATGCCGGTAAGAAGGATCATAAAAAAGAGACAGACCCAGCAGTCCCGCACGGTGAGGATGGAGTGGCTGAAGTTCAAGAGGCCTAGTAATGCCGCAGAGAAGTTTGTCGTTGAGGAAGATGCCAAGAGCCTGCAGAACGAAAACAGCAACAACAACGTCCAGGCTGCCCCAGTGCCCCCGGCTGCTCCCTTGCCCCCGCCGCCCCCCGCCCTGGCCACCAGCGGGAACACCGCAGTGTGGCGGGTGCCAACTGTGTCCGGTTCCCTCACTCCCAAGTTCATCAACAAGCAATTGAAGAAGAGAGGTCATAGCAGCGCCCACAACGCCCTGGTGTCAGAGCTCAAAATGAAGTTTGAGAAGAGAAATGCAGCTATGGGTGAGCCACACATCTAGGCCATGTCTAGGTGCTCTTGGCAGCCCCAGAGACTGCAGACAGGCTGCACGTGGGTATGTTATATGCCGTGGTCTTCCCCGTGTCTGTCAATACCCGTGAACTGGGAGCAGCTTCTCGCTGTGATAGCCATCCCTCACCTTCCAGAAGCATTATGTGCTGTGGAGTCGCCCCACCTGTATCAAACGTTGTGGTCTGTGCACAGTTAGGACTGCAGTTCCTTCATCCCATATCCCAGCACTGGTTCCACCCTGCAGCTGTCTAACCAGGGTGCTCCTTATGCTCTTATGCCAACCAGAGCCTCCCAAGGTGAGCAGGTCTTTGGGCTGCCCCTGTTTCAGAGGCCATTAGCCCGCACTCTGCAGATGCCCCTTCTGATCAGGTCCGGCAGGTGGAGCTGAGGAATCCAAAAACCCATCACTTCAAAACCCACAACCAGTTCAGAAGGCGTTGTTCTGGCTGCGGCACCAGGGGCGGTGTGCAGGTCTCCTTCTGCAGCAGCTCACAGAACACTGAGAGCAAGTTGTGTGTAGGTGAGACGTGTCTTTGGGCATGATGTGCAGTGCAGCAGCTGGTGGAATTATGTACTAATGGTGACAGCACCCTTTGTCCTGCTTGCAGGCTTGGAGAAGTTCTTTGTTTTCCTGCAGCTTATGCTGGATTTGGCCAGAGCACACTGGCATGATCCTTCTGCTCGAGATTGCCAGCTAACCGGAGGATGGGAGGACAACTGAGGTAGGATGCAAGCACAAGAATTAGTAGTAGTGCTCACCTGATACTGCCTCCTGACCACATCCCCTAATGAGAGGCAAGCTGGCAGGAGAAGGATGTGATTAAAGCAGTGGGGAAAATAAAGTAAAGCCAAAACAAAAATGATATCTGAAAAATATAAACAAAGTGCTGGAAAGTCAAATATGTCAGTCAGGGATGTGTCTGGAAAGATTATTTGGTTCTGTATAATGCTAGCAGGGGACTCAGAGAACAGGTTTTATCATCTCTACCAGCTTGCTCCAGGGACTGGAGACTGTAAAAGGAGATTCCATAAAATATTCTGGTTTGTACTAGCAGCATTTTGCCTGAATTATGCAGCAGATAACTGGAAACACATTTTTTTCCTGTTATGTGACAGTAAAAAGACACTGGAGGCAGAGCAGATTTTTACTGGGTCTACCCTAGTTTCTATGTCACGCTTGTCTCTGTGGAGGTGTTTTAAGTTGGACCTGGGAAGAAGGCAGCATGCACTGGTCTGACTGGGGAGGAGCACCCTGTGCCCACACTCCTGCCCCTTAAGGAGGGGCACCCACTTACCAGAAATAATCCCACGTTTTTTAACTTCTATTCACTTCAGTTCACCATACCATGTTCTTGCCACCAGTGGACTGATCCAGGAGCAGCAGAGAGGAGCCATGGTGCCCAGTGCTGCTCTGCCAGTGGGCCCAAGCTTACGGGGAGAGTACAGGGCTGGGCTCCAGGACGTTCCTGTGCATCAAGTTCTAGCAGCACTGGGGGTGCAATGCAGTGGGCCTAGCTCCCAGATTGTGCTGGAGAGGTACAGCTGCTCAGGCCCCATTTAGATCAGGGACTGAAAACTGCAGAGCATCAAGGAACAACAGTCTACTTGGTTCTGTGGGGGAATGCAAAATAATATACATTCACTCATGAACGTGCTTTTCTGAAGCAGTTCCTGAGTCTGGGGCTGCATAAGGAGCTGTGTGAGGAACCATGTGGCTGCAAATCTCTTTAAGGAGTCCTCTAAGGACACTTTAATCTGAGTGTGATGCCTGGAGCCAGACAAAGCCACAGACCCTCAGTGGAGAGATGGATGCTCAGCGGGGAGGAGCAACCCTTGTTGGTACCACGCTAACTTTCCCACTGTGCCCTTCATCGCTCCTCTGTTATCCAGCTTTCCCTCAGGGCCTGCTGCTCATCCCTCCTCTTGGCTTCAGACCCTTGCATCATGCACTACGTCTTCATCCTCCGGCCATGGCCATTTGAGAAAGGGGAGACACAGCCTCATCACCATTGCTCAGTCCTGGTCCCATGGCCACAGTCCCATATGTGCTCCTTTCTCTGGCTTGTGTCTCCTCCAGGCTCTGCAGTGCTTCATGGGGCACCAGAACCTTGTGATGTATCCTGTGTTCCACTCTTTTCCCAGTGTTGTCTTGAAGCCAGTATTCAGTGTTCGTTCTCCATGAGGAAAGCCTATAACGACCATTCAATTAAGTGAGATACAATTGAGATTTAGCAGGAATTATAGGCTTATAGTCTTAGAGATTATATTTAAGAAGGAATAAAGATGTTTTATTATGATGTTGTGAGACTTTTCCAGTTACTCTGTATTTTAACTTCAGAATATTTTTTAATAAATAACAAAAAAGATATATATTGAAAACTTCTCACAGTGTGTTTCTTCTCATGGTGTGTTTCCACTGACAGAGATGCCTTCTTGTTTGTATGATGCATGACCAGGATGGTTTCCCAGGCTGGCCCCATGACCCCTGCTGGGCAGCTTTTGTGGGACAGCAGTGCCCCTCCTTTGGGGCACATTGGTAGAGGGGCCTGGAACCACTGCTGAGCCAGCACTGCCCTTCCCAGCACAGCCAGGTCAGGAAGCCCAGCCCTGCCCGTTGCTACTCAGCACTCTGGTTTCTTCGTGATTTGTAATGACAAAAGATCAGAAATGAAGCAGAAAACACTGCACATTCTGAAAACCAGTCATGTTTATTACATTAACACTAAGACAAGACTAAGAAGCCCCTTCAGGTATGACAACAAAAGTCAGCATTGACAAAGCACATCTGTGTTTAGGAGCCATGCAGGTGGAGGTACTGCAGAGGGAAATGGGGCCTGAGTTTGAACAGCACAGAACATACACAGCCTAACTTTGGTCACGCAAACACAACTAAAAGCCAAATTGCCACATGCTAAAGCTCATGTCAGCTTTTTTTTCCCTCCAACTATAGCCAAGGTCTCTATTCTGACTTGGTTTTGGCTTTTGGAGTTTTTTTGTTTTGTTTTGTTTTGTTTTGTTTTGTTTTGTTTGTGACAAAGCCTACAGTAACCTATAGAACAAGGGCTGTGGGTCTGCCAGCCACATAATTTGGTTGTGCTGGAAATCACGAGGTCGAAAAGAAAAAAAAAAAGAAGATGAGTCACGTGTCATCAGACCCTCTCCAAAAATGCAGCTGCTCTGCGAGCCTGGGCCAGTAGCTCCCACGTGCATATTTGGGTGTTTGGGTTTTTTTGCCTCTAGCAAGAAGGAGAGACTGGCGGTGCATCCTTGTCTGGGGCAGGGGCCTGGCTGCTGCCCAGACTCACAACACTCACAGCAACCAAAGCCCTACAGTCAAGGCCATACCTGCACGGTGTTGGCAGCCAATGTCCAAATGGCAAAGGTCAGGCCAAGTATCCCCATCACCTTCCCACATCACCCCCACAGCCACTGCCACAAGCCTTCCTGGGGAAGGTGAGAGAAGTGGTGTTGAGAATAGAAAGGGAAACAGTGGTTGAGTAGTTGTCCACAAAAACCAAGATGTTTGTTCACCAGCTCTTGTTCTTAGTATTAAAAAATAAATTAATTCACACAACACCTGTGTAACAAAAGGCATTAGATATGCAAGTTTTTGTTATGCTAAAGCATGGCTACGCAGAAAACTAAACTGCTCATCTAAGACACATGTTTTAGACACAAGTAAATATTCCTTCCTTCTGTATTACATAAAGCATTTCCATCAGAAACCAAGTAAAACCCTACACTGCTGCCACATTATGCTGGTTCACAGGAATAAGAAAATAAACAAAGGGAAATTCAAAACAAACAAAAAAGCACTCCAAACCACACCCACACCTTCTTACTTTTCCACTTGGCAGCCAACAGAAGTCCACACCTGGCACAGGGCGGAGCTGAAACCAACCTCCATGCCTACCATCTCCTGGGTGGGAAAAATAAAGAAATAACAATAAAAACACTTAAAAAAAAAAAAAAAAAAAAAAAAGACGTTTATGTGAAAAAGAGCAGGGAGCTCTGGCCTGTCGCTGCACGTGCTTCTACTGAGCTGTAGGGTCTGTGGTTTTGTTTATGTTTGTTTCTTTGCATGCCAGATTGAAGCAGTCACACCATGGCTTTAAAACATTTCTTAAGAAATGACTGCAAAATATTTTTGCTATGTTGTTTGTTAGGTTGATTGAGTGCATCTCAATGTGTGTCTGTGTGCCAATGCATGTTGCTCTGTGGCAGAGCTGGGCAGCCTGGGGTGCTGGGGTTCGTGCCCTACAGTCATGGGGCACCGAGCTCACTGGAGATCCTGGCTGTACACCCCACCATGCCCCACATCTGTGCCACATGGGGAAAGCCAGCAAGATGGAGACCATTCACCAGGCTGTGCAGCCACAGATATGTTTGGGACGGGGGCTGTGCTAATAGAGGTCAGCACTGTTCCTGTGGGGCAGCCGGGCTTTGCCAGGGCGCTCGGGTTCCTCGCGTGCTGGGGGCCGCCGAGCACCACGGCCGCCATCAGCACGGCAGAGTCCATCCTGACTGCCACCGGGCAGGCTGTCCAGTGTGCTCTCCTTGCTGCCAGCACCCGGCTGCTTGTCTCCACGGCGGCGGCGGGGCCAGGCAGCGGGGCAGCGTGCCAGGCAGCCGGGACGGGCCTCAGCGGTGCAGGCATACATGCCGGCAGGCACAGCCAACACCATGGCGCAGACGATGACAACAATGTGGATGAGCTTCTCGCGCTGCTCCAGCTGGCTGACGTCGCTGCCTGTTACAAAGACAACACACTGGCCCTTGCGGGGTGCTTGGTTACGGACGGCCACGCAGACTTCATACTTGGTGGCGGGCAGCAGGTCGGTCACCGAATAGGTGTTGACACCGGGGCCAATATAGATGGCGTCCTTCTGCGCAGTGTCGTAGCGGCCCACCAACAGCGTGTACCAGATCTCCCCCGGCTCTGCCACTGCCGCCGCTGCAAACCACTCCAGGGTGATGCCGTAGACCGTCTGCTTGGCAATACGCACTTCCACATGGGCGCCTGGCTCAACCGGGGCAGCAGCAGCCCAGCCCGGCTGCGTGGCAAAGGCTGGTGAGGTACCCACGTGGAGCATGATGGTCACCGAGGAGTTGCCCAAGAAGTTAGCAGCTGTGCAGGTGTAGTTGCCTGCATCTGCAGGCCGTACAGCTGGGATCAGCAGGTCAGAACGGACAGTCTCCTCGCTGATGGGCTGAGTGGAAACTGCAGGGCAGAAAGAAGCCATGTCAGTGTCGTAAGCAGTGATATTGTAGCCCTGAGACCACCTCAGAGCAGAGTGGGGGTTAGGGAGCCAGCAGCTCCAGCATATCCTGGGGAAAAGGGAACAGGAATGTGGCCCTGCCAGCCAAAAGAGCCAACCCAGTCCTGAGGCCATTGGTCACAGCACAGCTAGCTGGCTGAAATAAGTGACTAGCCCACTGCACTCAGCATTGGTGCAGCCTCACCTCCAAGTACTACCTGCAGCTTAGGTCACTACAGTACAAGAAAGATATAATAGCATTATGTTGTGTCCAAAGTAAGGCAATGGATACTGGAAGGACTGAAATGCATGACTTCTGTGGAGCAACTGTGATCCCTTAGCTCGCTCAGTGTAAAGAAGAGTGTAAGGTCCCTCACTGGCCTCACAAGGGGAGCAGAGTGGCACGTACTGCCCTCAGCTCTTGGTAACAACAGGATGCAAAGTAAGGGCTTACAGCTGCATCAGGGGAGGGTCAGATGGTAGGAAAATGCTCTCCACTGAGAGGCTGGTCAAGCACTGGAACACTCTCGAGGCAGTGGTCTCAGCATCAAGCATTCTGGAGCTCAACAACTGTTGGGACAGCACTATAAGTTATGCGGTTTAACTCTTAGCTTACCCTGCGAGGAGTGACAAGATGGACTTAATGATCTTTGTGGGTGCTTTCCAACTCAGGATATTCAGTGAACCTACCCTGAGAGGGACATTGCACTGAGCAGACCCTAAATGCCACAGGGTGTTCAAGCACTGGAGGCAGGGCACTGGAGATGTCCTAGTCCACCAGTGCACCATCTGGCCTCCATGTGTCCAGGCTGCAAGAAAGCAGGGAGGGCTCCCTAGTTCAAACATGCGCTGCATCCTCCACTAGACTGGAAATTGAAAAATTCCATTCCCAAGAGGCTCTGGCCCAAAAAAGAGGCACATGAGGCCAAGAAAGGGCTGAGCTGGATGCAAAATGCAATTTTAGTAACTCTATGAACTAACCCATCATCTATGCAAACATGGGCACATTGGTAAGAAAAGCCTATGTGTAATTAATCCAGTATGTGCTCACAGAAAGATGCACAAGTGCTGCTAAAATGCTGAAATAAATCAATCAAACCAAGATTAAGGGCAAATGCTGCCTTACTTAGATAACAGGATCGTTAGGGCTACACACAACCTGCACAGTGGCTGTGTGTCTTTTTAGCTTTGAACGTATGAAAATAGCAACTTGTCCAGTTGAAGGCTGGTACCAAAAATAGCTGTGAGGGAGGGTTTGTATGAGGCCAGCTGGACAGAGAGGAAGGGAAAAGGTCTCCTAGTATGAAGTCCTCAGCAAAGCAGATAAATTAGCGGGGTTTATGCAGAACAGCAGCATTCATTGTGGTTATAGAGTGCGAGTGAACAGTGTCTACTGATGTGGCTTCAAGCGTGTGTGGATTGCATGGATATTTCCTGAGAAAATATATGGGAATAGTCTACAAATGTGTACGTGTTCACACATGTAAGCACATATATAAATATATAATTATATAATTATATGCAGAGATATATGTGTAGAGAATGCGAATATGGGGGGTATATATATATAGACATATCTAGTCACATACACCTAAGTACTTATATAATTGTATATTATGCAGTATACATTATATATTTATATGCATTTCTAGATAACTGCATATTTAATATATATGCATGGCTGAGGTACTACTTATAGTTCTTATATCATTTGCCATGATGGAAAGGTTACTAATAAAAATCCACGTGTCATGAAATAATTGTGGAACCTATTCCTCGAATCTTTGTGCAATTTCTTACATGAAGTGTGATAATTAAGATCGTGTGGATTCTTTTGCAACCACAATGACAGTGATGCAACAAAGAGGCAGAGAACTGGTGTGGTGACTAGATGGCCTGAGGGAGTATGTCAGCAGAGTAGCGGAACATAAATAAATACTTTGCTCTGCTTACCATTAAATGCCCGTAGAAGTTTGAGTGCATAGGTCCACCAGACAGCCGGGGCAGGGCTGGCTTGCACAAAGCATGTCAGGGTGATGTTCAGCCCCACTGGGATTGTCAGGTTGGTGTCAAGGGCTGAAGTTTGCGGCTTCATGCAGCTGTTGAGCTCCACTTCATGAAAAAACTTCCCTGCCCTGAATTTCGGGCTTGAGCAAGTTAAATAGGAATTCATCAGAATGATAGGAGGACCAACTGACTTGATAAACTGGACAAATCCCCTCAGGCGGCAGTCACAAATCCACGGGTTGTCGTGGAGGGCCAGTACAACGTTGGAAATAGCTTCTCCCTGCCCTGCCGCCCTCTGGCTTCTCTGGTAGATAGGCCAGCTGTAGAAGACATCCCTGGATATGACAGTAAGCTGATTTGAGGATAGATCTAAATAGGTCAGGTTGGGCAGATAGCGGAGCGCGTGTTCTGGAAGGACATCCAGCCGGTTGTGCTTCAGGTCCAGAATTTTCAGAGCTGGGGTGTCTTGAAATGCTGTCCATGGCACTGAACTTAGTTTGTTTCCTTGCAAGCGCAGCTCCTTCAGAGCCAGCAGGTACTCCAGGCTCTTCATGTGCATCACCGTGATGTTGTTGAAATTGAGCCAGAGATATTCCAAGGCACTAATGTTCGCAAATGACCCGCGAGGCAATTCTGTTAGGTGAGAGTTTTCTATTCTAATTTTTCTAATGTCTTGAGGGATGCTTTCAGGAATCTTCCTCAGCAGTGCAGACATGCAGAGTAAACTCCTGAGGAGGAAACAAGAAAATTCTCTAGGTCACGTACTACTTCCATGGCTATCAAATCAGTTCCCAACATAGGTCTGCAAGAACGCAAAGAATTAACAGGCGTTGCTTTCATGGCATGCCGAACCAGTGTATCCATCCTTCAGTTCAGTTTTACACCATCTTTCCTACTAAGAATACTATTAAAATAATTTTTGAAAAGCATTAAAAAAATGTTACGCGTGCAACTACATATCTCAAGGAAATAAAAGAGATCTCATAATTATATCTTCAAGATGGTAATGTGCAGTGTTAGTTACAGCAAAAGCATACCATGAGAACACTTGGTTTTGGTCCTCATCACAACAACAAATATGTATTGGAATATATATAAATATAAATCTCTGAGCTTCTTCACTGATGCTACAGCTAAGGTAACTAGCTCTCTTACCTTCCAAAACTGTCTTGAGAACAAGAGCATCCTGTGACACAAGATGAAAAAGAAGGGTTTATCTTGTGGAAGGCCACAAGAAGAAGAAAAATGTGATGAATAGTAAGGTCCATATTCTCCTTTAAGACAGCACTGTGCAGGGTGTTCACCAAACATGCCAACAGCCTCCAAGAAGCAAATCCTATTATCTGTAATCTTCCTTGACGCAGAAATAAATCCTGCTGGGGACCCAAGCCTAAAGAAGACATAGTATGGTTCACAGCCTATGTCGAAGGGCTAAAAATCACCCCTGGGCTCACTCCTGGCCACCTCTTACTTAGCCATGGGGATGACATATTTGCTTGGATGGTAATATAAAGCTCAACAGGTTTCTGAAGCTGAAAACTCTTCTGATCCCAAGTACTTAACCATGCCTATTTATGTTTTTTGTTTGTTTGTTTGTTTTAAAATGGTCTGCTTCAGTCTCCCATATTTTAATGGCATTCTTCAAGGCCAAAAACCACAATACAGGCCAGACCTCCCAGTTGTGATTTGGCAGCACATAGTGCTGATTCAGGCTCCAAAACCTCCTCAAAGCTCATCGCAGGGTGCACTATTACACATGGTGGGCAAGAAAGCTACTCAGCCATTCTGTCACTGAAACTGGACACTAGTTCTCCAGTGAAACAGTTACCTAAAAATATATATTTTTCCCCTCATAGTCTCCATTCTTACACAATGGCGATGAAAACAGCAACACAGGTAATAGCCAGTCCATGAACTCCCCTGAGAAAAGACTGATTTTAACATTCATTTGCATTGTACAAAATATAAAATTTCAGTGCTATTGCAATATTTTAAGTTCTCCCACGTAAGATATGTGTACCAATTGCTCTTTGGCCCCTTGAAAAACTCAGTCTAAATAATTTCATTAGAATATATATGCATATACATTTATTTATTTATTTGTTTGTTTGTTTGTTTGTTTGTTTATTTTAGTCCAAAGCCAGCAGTTTTCAGTTCTGATTTCCAAGCAGCACTGTGTTCTCTTGGGGCCATCTAGTGTGCTTGAACTTCATTACAGCCTGCTGGATGCAGCAGCCATAAGAAAAGGGCTTAACCTCAGTAGCAATACGTGAAGCTGGGTCACAAATCAAGATTAGCCTGAACCTACTTAACCTCCAACCTGCGGACCAGGATAGAAAAATATTTATAGCACAAAAGCTTAGAACCATACATGTCTTTTGGGGCACGTGCGCTAGTGTAGCTGCTGAAAGCCTCCGGAAGACATAGGGCTGATTCTGTAGATTTTAAATCAGCAGGCACTTTGATTTTAAGGCTAATGAGAAAAACAAACTGATGGAGAACATTGAGGAATGCTGCTGGGTTTTGTGACTGCTTCCAGCTCACAAGGGGCAGGCTGCAATTAGTGGGCCCATTGGGCTGCCACTGCTGCCTATGCCTAGCAGCTAACCACAGCCAGATGGGCATGATATTTTTAGCAAAAATGCACATTGCTTACCATGATGTTGTACTTGATGGAACTTCAACAAGTGCCCTGCATTCTAATATGTCATTAGCAAGACGTGACATGAAAGAGAAAGGTTGTTGGTCTAGTAGTGCAGCAGGGAGAGCAGCTACTAGCCCTCACCTGGCAGTGGTGGCTGCAGGGACATCACTGAGGGGTTCTTACAGTGTGGAACCAGCACAGACCCTGAAAGCCAACATAGGTGCTCCTTATCCCCGATTAGTATGGCTTAAGTGGCATAGTGGTCACAGGTCAGTGGGGCTGAACCAGGAGGGCTGAAGGAATCTCACAGGTAGCAGTGATGAGAAGTGTCACACAGTGGTCTCAACCATAGGAACAAGACTCCATGGGCCTACTTTGTGTAGGCTTGAGCATCTAGGAAAAGCAGACACCACAGACACTTGCAGTCCTGTCCTGTACTCTGCCATGGAAATAACTCCTAATGGAACAATGTTATTATAATTTTATAGTAATAATTTTGTAATTTTACACATTATTATAGCTGCTGATAGTATTACATGGTAATAATAGTAGTAACATATATATACAAAAAAGAGTTGGGCATCAGGAACAAGCCTATGTGTGCTGCAGAAGCCACTAGGAAAACACTTTCACATGAGGCAAAAAATAAAACAACCAAAAAAACAATGTCTTAGTGGCACTCATTGAGAAAAATGCTCATTTCATGAGCCACCAAAGTTCCACCTCTAATACAGCTGGGTTGGGGACCATTGATGAGAACTTGTGGTTGTATTTTTGGTTCCACTTCTCCCAGTCCCACCTATTTCCTATAAGGCTGAGAAATGGCCTTTCAAGCAGAGGTGTCTGCCAGTACCACGGGCCAATACATTGGCTTTTTTAATGTTGATATTTATTTGCTACTTGAGAGACCATTTAAATATTCCCAAATGATTCTCAAAATTACCACGTGTACTCAGAAGGTTCAGTATTAACCTGAGGAACTACTGAGGAATTATATATCAAAATAAGATGAATTGATGGATAGAGAGTAACTGCACTATACGACAGAGACTGGGATGGGAAGAAAGAGTATATATCCTCCAAACAGTGTTAGCCATAGTCTTTATGTTTATGATCCCTACTGGAGTGGGATTTTGTCATGTCTTCAATTCAGCCGAGTTTATTCCTGCCTGTAAATTTAATGGTCACTTTTGTGGCAGCAGATGTCCACTCAGTTTAGCTGCTCTTTACCGTCATGTGGCATCACGATTGAAGCCAAAATGCAGAACAAGCTGTCTAAAACCCAAGCTGTCAAAATAAATTTCAATAGAGATATTGTATGTTAATCCATGGGAAGTGGAGTTTAAGAGATCACGCTCACTGCCAAAGCAAATGCTGAAGGGAAGCCCCTCGCATGCCTCCAGCAACAGAAAGGGATCCAAACTGTTGCCTTGAAACGATGGGCACGTGCATCTGTAAGAAATCAAGCTGAGGCCAATGCTTTACAATTAGAAGCCCTTTACCAAGGTTATCACAGCTAGAAACCCCTGCTAGGGAGGGCAAATGAGGTGAAGGCTGCAATTGGGTGTTTCAGACACGGTACATCTAACACCAAATGGCACAGGGCTGAAAAAGCAGCTTTTGAAAAGAGGACAGCGATGTGAAAAGGAAGAGAGAAATTCTTTCATGAACCTTCAACAGCAGCTATACAAACCTACAAAACTTTCCCCATTTTCTCAGTAACCCAACACCCCTGGCAGCATCCCTCTGGGATTCCTAGCACAGCACTGACTTCAGCAGGTCCCGCAGAGGGGGGGCAGTGAGGCCACCAGCCCCCCAGTACATTTAAATCACTTTATGGAAATGAGGTGGTTATCAGCCAGGACATTATTCTGCACCTGCGGAATTTTTATGCATGTGTTCCATTGAAAATATTTGCAGAGACTTCGTAGTTCAGAGCACATACTATTCTTTTTCTGGATCTGCTCATCAGACAACCTGGGCACTTCTGAACGTGTTTGCAAAACCATTTTTCAAAGCCTTAACCTACTTTTTTTACCTTTCTTCTAATGCACTTCGACTACTTGCAGTACTCCTTTTTAATCACTTTTGTCATATTATTTCCTTTATATTCTGCTCAGTTCTTTCATTTTGATAGCTGCTCTTCTCAAGAGTCTTTTGATTAAAACCAGTTTTTTCAGTACAATTCAGAGCTATTTGGATCCATTTTTAAAACACTATTATGTTCTTGTTGATGCCTTATCCCTAATATTTCACTTTTGCACCAAGAAAACCAAAACACTGAAGTGGGGATGGGGGGGGGAGGGGAGAGCACGGAAACGAACCTTACAGCACTTCTGTCCAAGGACTGACCTTAACCAAGAAGCCGTTCCCAGGGATGAGCTCTGAGCCAGCTCTGTTTGGCGTGCTGTGACTGGAGAGCATTACTTGCCTCCACTGACCCTGCTGAAAAGAGGTCCCTAACACCCATGGGTTAAAGAAACAGAAAAGTGCAATGAGGTTTTTATTTGCATTTTCACTTGCCTTATACAACTGCAGATCTCATCCAAAGTTTTGAAATTCACCTGCCATCCATTCAGCAGAAAATCACTTTACCTGTAACAGTTTGAAATTCCGCATACAGCTTAGCAAAGTATGACACCATAGAACACAGAACTTACACGTTTCAATCTATTGCATACCTTGTGTGAATCACCAGTCTGGTACAGATAGTCTGGTTTTGTAGCAGCAGCTGAGCTGCTAAAGCATTTTGCCTCACCTACAGAACGGCGAGAATCACCATAGGAAATAGAAATGGAAAAATCACATTTATTCTACTTGGGATTGCTATTTATTTCAAGTGCAAAAAATATCCAGTCTAAAACTTAACACATTCACAAGGAAGGCCATGGGGTGACCTGTCCTTCCCATCCCCACAGGCAAGGAGTGATGGCACTGACCCAACTGGTGCCTTTATCACTGTAGTTGCAGATGGTGTCTTGGAGTGGGCAAGTACTGTTTTTTGCCAAGACTAGGTGTGGCAAATTATCCTGCTCCTGCCTCCGGGCAGCTGAAAGGCAAATACATCTCATTCCCAGATGGCTGCAAACCTCACTTGCTGGAAATCCCTTGGACAGCAGGGCCACTCCGTTCACCACAGGAGAGCTTCAGGACAGCCTTGAGTTTTCAATACTAAAAATTAGCCACCCATGTTAGGCTGGGCTCCTTGCTGATTTCTGCACAGCCCAAAGCAACACCACTGCAGATGAGGGCAGGAATTGGGTTGAAGAAAACAACAATACTTTCAACCCATACAAAAAACTGCTACTGGAACAACGTTTTTAATTCACCTTGAAGAATGAAACTTGAAATCAGTCCTGGGAAATATAAATGTATAAATAAATAATAGATCTATTAGATACTACCTATTTCATCAGTTGATCTATTGTGTTAAAATACATTTTGAAAAAGGTTATTTGTAAACATAAAAACCTATGCAGCAGCATGAATTGCTATACAGAGGGACTGAAAAATTCTCCCGGTACAAGAGAAGTTCCTTCTTATGAATGTAAGGAGCACTGAGAGTCCTGTCAGAAACCACTGTAGCGTACTCTCTGTTGCTAGCTTGTATGCTGAGATCAAATGACTTGGGTTTTTTTTTCCATCAGGTCAAGTAGTCTGAAATCCTTCAGGACAAGAAGGACTTGCAAAATACAGTGTCATTCCAAGTACTGAATTTTGTAAATCCACACTGTACGTACACATGCAGAATGTGAGTGGAGATCTTTCCAAGGCATTTACAAGCATACATTTCAAATCGATTCCAAAAGACTGAGGCTTCACCAATTTTCATTTCAGCTTGTTTGGATCCCTCCCATTCAACATTTGGCAGATCTTGCAGCATTTTCTTTATATTTATTACGTACAGAAAGCCATTATATACAGTATTACAACCTAAGGAGTGAGAAATTACACAGCTAGGAAGTGCTTTGTGATAAGTATTCAGATCCAAATTCCCACAGAATTGCAGGACTTGAGTAACAAATAACTGATTAGCAAATCGTGGTTAGAAAAACACATTTAGACAAATATTAGCCTTTCTTCCTCTTCTTCCTTTTTTTTTTTTTTTTTTTTTAAATCAGATATCTCAAATCTGCAAGATGTTTGAAACTCAAATATCAGCATGGAGCATTTGCCACCATTGCTGCCACAGCAGAAGTACTGCAGAAGTGTGCCCAGTCAGCAATACACACCTCTGCTCTACACAGAGCAAGGGATTTTTGTGGCTGAACCACAAGTGCCCAGCTAAGCCCTCTGATCCTCACGACCAGTTTTACCAGTACAGCCAGCAGCAGTGACATGGCTGCTGTGGGAGATTTTTACAGAACTATCTAATGTAGGTTTTGCAGTACAAAACATAACAATGCCACACATAATTTGCAGAGGAGGCTACTGTATGATTTTTAAGTAGCATAGCTGATATAAATCATACTGTACTAATTACAACACTGCTAGAAAATGACAGCTAGGTCTGATACTGAAAGGTCTGCGTGATACTGTTGTTCAATTGATAAGAAGAACAGTGGTTAGGGTCAAAATGCTGTTCTGAAACTTACTCTCTTACGTGTTCTTAAGAGTCGATTGCTTTTTGTCTCGAGTCATATCTCTTTGCACGTTTCTTTGAACTGAGAATATAAAGCTGTTGTTAGATGTACTACAAACAGTTGTATTTAGCTATCTGTTAAGCATGAATTTGCCTGTTTCATGCAAATACGTGGTGCATAAAAGGTAAGACTCTATCTTCATGTTCACAGATACTTGTATTACAATTATCAAGTACTTCCCGATTTGTAAACCAAAGAACCATGAAGGAGCTGCAAATAAAACACTTAGCATATTGCAGAGCAGGTACTAAACAGCACTGAGCAGAGCATGCTCAAAAGTGTTGCTTAATGTCCTCACACTCAGTGTGCATGCATCATTTTATGAAAATAAGAATGGTCCAAGAGAATGAGACTGTTAGCACAGAAACTTTTGATTGAGCACAAAACGTCAAACCCCAGCTGGTCAAACAACACATTCCTATAAAGTCTGGGCATCTTCTACTTTCTTGCGTTCTCCTCCAGAATATGTCCGAGACACACACGTTGACACAATGGCATGAAGTGTTGGAGCACAGTCATATATACAGCCATATGTTCTCCATCTAACAAGCCAATGACCAGCCTAGGAACTATCAGCAAAAGTATTCATTTGGTTGCCCCTCTATCTTTGGTATTGCTTCTGAGTCCACACTGGATCTGGCAGAAAGGAGCCTGTTAGACTCATCGGGGGTATGTCTAGTCAAGTATTCTCCTTCCACTCCTTTCACCTTGGCCCCAGGAGAAAGACTTTCAAAGGTGACATAGGACTCCTGAATTTCCTTGGGTTTCCTCACAAAGCACTTTTTGCAGCGTCTCTTCAGTGCTCCGCAGCAGACCACCAGTGTCAGAGGAACAGCAATGACACAAGCCACGCTGATGACAACCACGTTGATAAGTTTCTGGGTCCCTCCTGCACTAGCAACTTCATCTGTGGAAAATATGATGCACTGCTCCTTCCTGGGGATCAGCCCTTTCACACAGACGCACACTATGTATTTGGTCTTTGGTAGCAGCCCATAAATGCTGACCTTGGTCTTCCCTGGTTCCACATTGATCCGACGCATGTCTCTCTCTCCAAACACAGCGTAGAGGACACTGAACACTGTCGTGTTCTTTGCCAGAGGTGCCTTCCAGGCCAGGGTGACACTCTGGTCAGTATCTCCTATCACCCTGACAGATCTCACAATTCGCTCTGGCTCCTGCTGACCAGTAGGTGGGCTCACCAGTAGGTTTTGGGGGTTGCTATCTTGTGCTCCAGCTGGGATGAGGAGATCCTCTCCAGTTCCTGCTCCAGCCCCTAGAGTAGGCATGGTGGAGGTGGTGATAACGTATCTTGCCACTAGCTTATCATTGTAGGCAGCTGCCTCCATCCCGCTTGCCTTCCCACTCCACGTGCCTTTGGCATTGGAGTTGGGGTCATCCGTGCTTTCCGAGTCCATGATGATGAGGGATATGAATGCTTCTGTTGCCCCCAGGAAATTCTTTGCTTTACAAATGTACTCTCCAGAGTCAAGGTAAGAGACAACAGGCAGGCCCAGGATAGACCAGCTCATCCCATCACTAGAGATCTCTTGGTGCACTGCAAAGAAGGAAAAATGTGAAACAGTCAATTGTCAATAGAATTGATAGTCTGTTTTGTGAAGTATTGGGTCTCAATCAGCAGAATATCTGCCGGAGACAGCAGAATTGTTTATTTTTGCCACCAAGTACGTTATAATATTAAAGTAATTCCAAGAAAATAACATTAACACTATAATAAAGTTAGACTAAATCCTAGCATGTTTCACAACAAATGGATGCATAGCATTTCGTGCTGTTTCCCTCCATTTGGCACACAACTTGCAAACTAAACGCAGAAGTTTCCTCCATTTTCAAAAAAACCTGAAATTTCACATATGCAGGTACAATATTTATAGCAGCAGCAGGAATGGGCTGTAACACAACCTAGTTGAACATGGAATGCGTTTCTCAGAGACACAGAAAATAAAAACAGTGGAGATTTTCTTCAAAAATAACACATGGATTAGTCTAGAATATATGGAGCAAAGCTGAAAAACGATTTTCCTATTACTGTGAAATTAGGGCAAGTTTTTATATCAAATCAAACACAGGGAAGTCTGATCACTTACCAAAGCAGACAGCTCCACTAAGCAATATGTATGCAGCTGAGTGTTGACTTTCTCATTTCTTTTGCCAAGAGGCTGAAAACTAGCATTTTTTGAATTTTTCTAATTAGGCAGAAAAAAATAAAGAAAGTCGGGCATAAAGCACCTTCTCCATTATTTAACCAGCCTCCTTAGGATGAGCATGTAATACCTCTCCTTTCCATTTTATGGTAAATAAAAGAGATATTTGAAAGACAAAGGTAAGACAGGATGAAAACCTCTCAAGCCCACATGGGTCAATATCCAGCCTTGGCAACCAAGGCACATTCCAACAGCAGTGAAATGAAATAGCAGAAAACTTATCTTTTCCATTTAATTTGTTACTAAATGGAAACAGTAGGAAACAAAGCTCCCGGTCTTCCTATGGCCTTTCCCCATTCATCTAGACACTGAACTCTTTCTCACACTTTTGTACTCAGAACACCACTGTTTGAGTGATATAACACTGGTATGGGAGCTGCCGTTGCTGAGAAATGACACATAGTTTCAGCCAACTTTTTACTAAAAGATGCTCAAGCCTGATCTGATGAAGCACAAAATCCATCATTCTCAGTTGTAACTCAAAGTAAAGTCAACATACATTTTCAGGAAAGCATCCTCTATTTTTGCTATGAGTGTCTTTCAAATGTATGAGAAATGTTTGCAGCATTAGGATAGACATCATTATAAGGAGAGGCTCTGCTACAACCTGTACATCGTGCACAGCAGAGGAACAGCTTGTGAAGATCCCACCAAAAGGTTACTTATTGCAAGTGGTTCCACTGCTGAGAAGAGAAATGCTCTCTCCTCTGTATGCACTGCTATAGTAACCTTTTGTAGCTGAGACCCAACACTTTCCAGTCAGGCCCAGGAGACAGTACCACCTGAGGGGGTTCGAAAAAAATGAAGGTTCAGGTTCTGAGCTAAAACCTTAAAAAACTAAGAGCACCTGCCTTGAATGTAGCAATGGTTTCTTTCGTAAATTCCCTGCACATTAAAGGACCAGCTCACATTGCAATTCTGTGTCCAAGCAGTCAGAATGGAAATGAAAATATGATTGTTCACAAAGGCAGAAGTTACCCAAAGACTCCCTCCATAAACAGGGTATGCAGGAGAGGAAGTTGGTCACTGTATCACCTAAAGAGCATTTTTCTAAGAGACCTCATCAATCCTTCATAATTGAACCATTGGAAGCATGGCATTTTTACTGGAGTGCTGTATTCCTCAGTGGTTCAGTGGGTTTTTTATTGTTATTTTGAATCTATCAGTGCCTTAATATTGCATGTTTGCAGTCTTCCTTCTTTGCCACAGAAGATCTGAATTCCAGCTGACATCTCTCCTCCAGGGATGATCTCTAATTGATTAATAGTAGCTCATATTTACTCTTAAAGTCCCATGAAAGAAGTCAGTGGGAATCCTTTTCAGTAACTGAATAGTTAGCTAAATGAAGACAGTCTCTTGCTACAGCTGGACACACCTCATTTCTTCAGCTCCAACAGATTTGCTGAAAACCCTTCAAGTCACTTCAGCACCAGCACAATTGTGAAACAAAACAAAAAATGATAGCATGTATTTATCTGATGATATTTAGATTAACATGTAAGCAATTCTACAGCCTTCAGAAAATTTCAGTGCTATAGTGAAGTACACATACTACTGTACTCCTTAAGAGCATCTCCACCAAGAAGGGCCTGGGGGTCCTGGTAGACAAAAACCACAGTATGAGCCAGCAGTGTACACTTGGAGCCTGGAAGGCCAACAGCATCCTGGGCTGCAAAAGAAGAGGGGTGGCAGCAGGGACATGGATGTGATTGTCCCACTCTGCTCTGCCCTCACAAGGCCCTATCTGGTGTCTCCTAGCACAGAAAAGACAGCATTTGGATCAGGTCCAGAAAAGGGCCGTGAAGATGCTCAGAGGGCTGGAGCATCTCTGCTATGAAGATGGGCTGAGGGAGCTGTACTTTTTCAGGCTGGCAAAGAGAAGGCTGCAGGAAGACCTCACTGTGGCCTTCCAGTACTTAAGGACAGCTTACAGACAGGAGATAAATAGGTTTTGTTCATGGGTAGATAGTGATAAGACAAGGAGCAATGGTTGTAAACTAAAAGAGGGAAGATCTAGATTAGATATCAGGGAGGAATTTTTCACTGAGAGGCTGAAAAATGAGGCTGCCCAGAGAGGCTGTGGGTGCCCCGGCCATGGAGGTTTTCAAGGCCAGGCTGGATGATGCAGCTCTGGGTGACCTGATGTATTGCCTGATTTAGTGGCTGGCAACCTTGCTATGGCAGAGGAGTTGGAACTAGATGATCTCTGAGGTCCTTTTCCAATGAAGCCATTCTATGATTCCGTAGTGAATTACAGTGAATCTTGATGTTGCACCCATTTCTTTTTTTGGGTATTTTATCAGTGGGAAGTTGTTACTGTCATATGCTTTGCAGCCCACAGAAAATAATGGTATAGGACTCACTCACTCAGTCCACACTGGGGAAATAAAAGCTTAAGCTTAAATGTACCTGTGCCATTTAGTGGAGCACCGTCAGCCCTTCTCCAGCTGAGCTCAGGAATGGGCACCCCCGTTGTCCCACATCGCAGTAGCACAGTGCTGCCCAGGATGGTCTTTACTTTGGCTACAGACGTATGTACAACAGGGCTTTGACACTTCCTTAGCTCAACTTGGCTGAAGAAAACTCCGGCAAGGCTGCGAGGGGTGAAGCATTTCAGCCTGGGCTCAATGAACGCTATGTTGGGAGACTGGAAATTCAGGAAATGGACCATTTCATACAGACTGCAGTCACACGCCCAAGGATTGTCTTGCAAACCTGTCAAAAGAAACCAGAGCACTCAGTCACTCCAACAGTATTTTTGTTTCTGCCAATTTTATTTCCATTTTTCAGCAGGACAAACTGATAGATTCCCAGTGTGCCCCTAGAAAAGAATATGCATGGGGATTGTAGCTTTGCTGCTGTTGGCTGAAGTTGAAGTGTCTCATAATACTGGTCAGTAGAATACAGAAAATAGGGTTTGCTAAGGTATCTCAAAACCTGGACATTAAATCTCACTCATGAAGTTCAAAGCAAGGTAATTTGTGCCAAGAACACGTCACTATCTATGCGTGTAATCAAGCAAAACAAATAGTTTGTTATATACTTTGGAAAAAATAGTTATGGGAGTGAGTTGGTTATTTGTTTTCATTTTCCTAATAAGGCACAGGCTATGAAATTCTTCCTGCCAGTGATCTTTAAAATTATTAGCCAGCTATTGGCTAATAATCAGGCCTACAGTAGGCCACACACATCTATTAGGCAGCACCTGCATTAAGAATATGCACATAGGAAGAGATATATTAAATAAAACACTTCTGCTTCACTGTCCCAGAATGTTTCTCTTTTTCTGCTTTTCTGCTCTTTCAGTGTGTGCATACTGAACTCAAATTCTGAAAAAATAGAAGAGATATTACTCCATTAAAAATAGATTTGTGAAGATGGTACTGCAAAAGCAAAATCAGATCTGGAGCAATGCACAGGCACGAATAGAAGCCGCTGCATTCTGACCAAATCTGTATGTCATCTCACTCAGAAATATTCACATTTGCCTGTCCTACAAAGAGTTTCTGGTCCTTAACGGCTTTAGCTAGCAGCACTGCTGCTGGGGATTTTAGACTAAATCCAGGTATGCATTTGAAGACTAAGACAGGAGCTCAGTGGCCCAGACCTGCCTCCAAGGGGGTTTCACCCTCTCTTTTCAGCAGGCAGCCCAAGGACAGGGCTCAGGGCTTGGCAGCAGCCTGAAAGTAAGGAGCACTATTATCCCCTCAATTCCCAGCAAGCAGAAACATCTGCCCACACAGCAGTGCTGCTACTGCTGGCCCCTGGAACACGGCAGCAGTAGTCACGCAATCTGAGGCTTTTCAGCAAGAACCAACACTTGGCACAAGCACAGTGTGTGCTGCACAAGGCTCCGTGAGCATCAGGGGGCTGCTTGAATTTGCTAGAGTCAGCAAAACACAGTACATCAAAAGACCCCCATGCCCCAAATGAACTGTTTTACAGATTCTGCTGAAAAAATATCCTACACAGGCTTGGAAGTGAGTCCTGGCAGGAGTGCACCACTTATTAATTAAAATATATAAAAGGAGACTAAAGAAAGAATGAAAATTAAGATCTCGGCTGTGCTATTTTATGGCATTTTTGCTATCTGCTTACTTCTGACTTCATGTACTAGATTACAATTTATTCTAGATATTCTGGAGAAAAAAAAAAAACAGCTTTAACTTTTTGCACTGCCACTTGAGTTCTTGTACAGACTCATAAATCAAATGATCAGTAGAACCATCCTTCATGACACTTTACATTAGTAACTCTGAGATCTGCTTTTTCTCTTTCACAGGCAGGTCACACAGACAATCTTCACACTCAGAATCTTGCAGTCTTGTCACAGACTGAGTCAGGAAACTATTGCTGAAAACACTTTTTCTTGAAGCAATGAACAAGCAAGGGCTCTGAAGAGGATTCACAATGATGCAGTGTAGACAAGGGAAGGGA
Organism: Perdix hodgsoniae; assembly: GCA_035772895.1. Taxonomy (NCBI): domain Eukaryota; kingdom Metazoa; phylum Chordata; class Aves; order Galliformes; family Phasianidae; genus Perdix; species Perdix hodgsoniae. The sequence goes on along the minus strand of JAPSGF010000046.1, from coordinate 5,352,197 downwards.
CTGAACTAATTCTTTGCCGTTCTTGGATTATCCTATACCTCCATATGAAACAGTCAAATGAAACATATGAAACAGCAGAGCAAAATAGAGGCATGATGCCATCTACTCTACTTTTGCTTCTGCAAAGAGACATGTTTCTCCATGGATGTCAGCAGAACAGGAGCTAGAAGATGGCATGCCCATACATTACCGTATGAATGCTAGCATTATACTCATTTGCTCACATGAATTTTGCAGAATCCTGGAACAGGCAACCTGTGTGCAGCTGCCTGTGCAAACACTCAGGTTGGCCATGAGCAGCAAGATGATCTGTTCTTCCTGACAATACACTCACTTCCATACTGAATGGAAGAATGCTTTTATAGGCAACTTTACCCTGAAAAATAAATAAAGTGATCTCAGCAGTGTCTCGTCTTGCCACAAACAAAGTGGGCAATCCCAAACACTGGGCTTAAAGAGCTTGATGTCACACCTGGCAAAACAGGATGGGATAACACCTGCTCCTTTCCTGATGCTAATCAAACCTTAACACCTGCTAAGGACACTAGAAGTTTTTTACGTGGCAATTGGATTCTTTTTAAAGTTCTGTGTCTCTTTCCACTGCGACCTGGTTTTAAAAATTGTATCTCCCCTAAATTTATCCAGAGAACAAGAGCAGATTCTGCCAAACACTTCCCAGAGTAAGAGAAAATGTTTCCGATTGGATTATCATCAGATGCCTGAACTCACACCCATGGTTGCAGACACAATACCTGCAGATGCACATATCCCCTGGAGCAAAGAGCCAGTGGGGCTATGTCAGTTCATAACAAATAAAGACAGCAGATGGCAACAACTCTGAAACATCACCGACCTGCTGAGGATTTGAACCAGAGTACTATGGCTAAAAGGCTAAGCAGTAATCCCATGAACTAGTAAGTGTATTCAGAACCTCATCTGAGTATATCACAATTTGGAGTAATTAAGACAGTGGTCTGTAATATACTCTCTGACACAAAAATGTACTGTTGACCTGGACCATAGTTCTGAGGAACATAGAAATGCCACCAACAAGTGGATTCTCACCCTTGGAGACAGCATTATATTAACGGCTCTTTGGAAACTGAGGTTTTAATTCGATGTGGAGAGATAAACGAGACTCTTAAGAGGCACATACTAGGCTAAACTGGCTGTTCTGACCCAGATTTTATGCTCAGCAGCAGGTTTACTCTTTTTTAACTTGGACATAATAAGAATTCATCTTTTTATTTAATGCTGCTTAAAACTAATCAACTCCATGCCAGCTGTTAGTGGGAAACGGCACTTGAAAGATGTGGAGCTCTAATCACATTTGTATGTTCAACAAAAGTGGCAGTGTTCATAAATAAAAAGCTCCTGAACAGGAGAGTAACCGGTTTTCTGTAAGAAAGACTCAAGTCTGTGATAAAGTTTAGGGTGTAATAAGCTGGGTGTGGAAAGGCACGTTGGTTAAGGTGTAAGTGAATGTGCACGCTTCGTATAGGGCATTAAATGAGCAGTGTACATGTCACAGTAATTAGAGTGAGTGAAAATACTACGATGAGATTGGGATCTCTTGTCATTTTGCCTACTGCAAAATCACAGTCACTCTTACCTAAGATGATCTTGGAGTTATCATTGGGAAAGTAAGGGACCGCCTGCAGGTTGGCCCAGGTAGAAATAAGAGCCTGAGGAAGAGTCATCAGTTTGTTGCTAGACAGGTCCAGGTATGTGATATTCTTGATGTAACGAGCAGCATCTGGAGGGATTGAGGTAAGTTCATTGTTGTGTAAATCCAGAAGCCTTAACTGTGGCATGTCAGACAGTGTTTCCCAGGGAAATGATATTAAGTCATTTCCATCTAGCCTCAGCTCCAGCAAGCGACGGAGGCCCTTGAAGGTGATCCCGCTGAGGCTGGCCAGGGAGTTATAGGGCAACCAGAGGTACTCCAGGTTATGAAGAGCGTGGAAAGCTTCCCCTGGCACCCTGCGGATGGCTGTCTTCTCTATTCGAAGCTTGAACGTATCTACAGGGATGTTCACGGGGGTGAGGGTCATCTCTGGGTCATTACACAGCACCGTCCTGGTGAGAAAGAAACACAGATGCAACTTCCTTGTATTTTTGAAGACATGTATTTCAGACATTTTGAAAATTTTAGTACAATATTTTATCTGCCTTTCTTTTTTCAAAAAGCTTTGTTCTTGTCATTTCTTACTTGCTGCTGATTTCCACATCATCGGCATAAGTACATTTGGCTTGCACTAATTTGTACATACATACACTTATTGACTGCAGAGACTGCACTTTCCTGAAGTGGTGTGAATCTGAGTCTGGCCCATATTGTGTTCCTGCTTTTTTCTCTTTCGGGTTTTTATGGTCCTTATGACAGACAGCAATGCCAATGCACAGCAGAAGATGCTAATGCATTTTCAAATAAAGGGATCAATAAACCAAACATTAAAGGACATGTAAAAAGAAGCCTTAACTGTCTGATGAAGTTTGGAGTGGGATAAAGTAACACAGACCAAATACAGCACAGGATCTCTGCTCATGAAGCGAGAAGGTCAACTCACTGGTAATATTCTATAGTAAGCTCTGCTTCACTGTGAAACGTGGAAGGTTTGTAGGGATGCAACGGTCACTTCACCACAGGGACATACCATTTACGAGAGCAATAGTACAGAAAACTAACAGTTTAGAAAATGTTTTACTGAAAGCAAGGCAGATTCATGTGTCTGAATCATTCCTTTCTATTTCTAATTCCTGGCGTTCCAGGATTCCATACAATCCTGAAAACCCCATGCAGCATTTTGCAGTCTTTGTATAAAAAACTGTAACTTTGCCAAGAGGAGAAAAAAAGGCAAGTTCTTAACAAAGTGCAAAGCCACCTCAGAAAACACAGCAGGTTACATCGGCACATCCCACTCCACATGCTAAACCAAATACCTCAAGTAATGTAATGTGATCAGTCAAGTATCATTTTCTTATCATTCTGCCTGATTGATAAATAGGACATTACAAAGCTGCCAAAACCAGACTGACGTTGGCTGAAAGCAACTATTCCTCTACTGTCTGCAGCAATAAATAACATGGCTGAACTGGTCATGTAGTTTTCCTGAAGTTAAATGTTGTTAGAGCCTCCAGTTAATTTATAACCAAAAAAAAACCCCAAACAATATTTTTCTGTCATCCAGCACTTCTACGCTGGCATTAAGTCCTGCCTACACTCAGCTGAGGGTTGAGATTTTCAAATAAGAAAAATTCAGAGATCATCTCTCAATAAAATGTTTGATTTTGTGTAAACACTACACAAAATGTTCACTAGCAGAGATATTATCACAGCAAAACTGTACTCTGATGCTTCTCATAGTTTCCCTAAACAACGTTGCTAAGCACTAAACAACGAATCTACAGGATAATCTCCTTCTACTAGTGAAAAATACAAATCTTAGTGCAGAAAAATGTGACATCATGCTCATTAATAGAATAATAAGCATTTGCTTTATTATGCATCTTACCAAAACACACTGCAGCTTTTTCCAGTCTCTGTAAGGAAATTCTACCATGAATTATGACACTTACAGAGAAGTTATAGGCTCTCCTGCTATTGTGCTGCCTTTAAAAAATTCTACACTGTTTGTGGCTCTGCCACCCTTCTCACTGGGACAGTTTCTGGTTTTAAAACTATGCCGCCATAAAAGAGATGAAGCAGATGCACTTGATGGTGATCCAAATACAGAGGACAGCCTTTCATGGCTGTACCATCATCTTGTCTAGAAAAAACATTTCTTCTAAAGGAGTTATCAGATCCTCTCTGCCACAAACCTCCTCTACTGTGAATCAGATCTGATAAAAATGCAGCCTGTATTTCATTAGGTCAGATCATTAATTTCTGATAACCCTTCAGAACGACTTTTTTTCTTATTGTAGTTCTCCAGTGAAATCTCTGTACAATGGTGCTTCTTCCCAGAGTAGATAACCGTTCAGCCTTACCTGCCTTTCCAACTGAAAGCTTCCAGTCTGAGAATTATTTTATTTTTATTGTTTACTTTTTTTGTTTATTGTTATCCAGAGTCGATTACTTTGCCTAAAATCTCCAACCCAAGGATTTTTTAAGTAAGCAGGATGGATTGAAGGCTTTGGTACCACAAAATAAACCTGCTTACATTTTAGAAACAGACCAACAGGACAGAATAAAACCAGTATATTCAGCATGAAGGCAAAAAGAGAAAAAACATTTCAATTGTATTCCTTTTTGCCATTTCCCCAGCGGTAATTATGTTGCGGTTCTCACAGAGAAGATGCCCAAACGCTTTCTCTGAAATCAGCTTACTGTGTTTTCAGAAGCTAATCCTCAGCAAATAAAGCCGGAGAGCAGAGCAACTGGAAAAATAACAGACATGAAGCCTAGACACAACATTTTCTTCTGAAAGCATCCTTAGAGAGAAGAAAGAAAACCCCCAGCCCCTCGGAGAGTTTCGGCATACCTGGCTTTCGTCCCTTCGTTGAGGCTGTGGAAGGCACAGCTGCACTGCGAGGGGCATGAGGTGCCTGCCCACGGCAGCCCCCCGAGCACCAAACAGCAGAGCAAACTCACGGTGATCCACATGGCTACCTGTGCATGGGAAGGACACCTGGGCAGTAGGCAACGTGCAGGGTCTCGCCTATTGTTTTAGCCATTGACTGGTCACATCTTGTTAACTCCCTTTCGTTTTCAGCCACGCTGTGATCTTCCAGCCCTCGCTGAGTCCATCAGATAAAAAAGGATAGGCAGGGATTAAGGATGGGGACTTGAGTTATTTTCATGTAGGTGCTTATTGCTTCCTGGAACCATACAGACAGCATCGCTTCCCTCTGGGAGCCCCAAATTCCACTGCTTGGGAAATCTGTGGCTCTCGTGTGACAGAAAAGCAAACATATTTTGGGGGACATGCATAACTCTTATCTGACCAGGAATTAGTAACAGTGTGCTTTCTCAGAGACTTTGGGAATGCTTTTATGAGGAGGCTTTCACGCAGACGGTGGTGAGGCACTGGAACAGGTTGCCCAAGGAGGCTGTGGATGCCCCATCCCTGCAGGCATTCAAGGCCAGGCTGGATGTGGCTCTGGGCAGCCTGGGCTGCTGGTTGGCGACCTGCACATAGCAGGGGATTGGAACTAGATGGTCACTGTGGTCCTTTTCAACCTGGGCCATTCTATGATATGATAAAAACAGTATCTTATGCTACTGGAATGTAAGCCTCCTACAGAAGAATATTGAAAATACCTAGTGATACAGTTAAAAGCTGTTATTTATTTATCTATCTATTTATTTATTTATTTATTAGCTCTTAGGTGGCTCTCTTTTCAATATTTAGTGAGCTCTTGGAATCACTCCTGATATTAACAAGCACAATAACCCAGTAAATGCACACAAGTTTCTAGTAGGCCTGCAAAACCAAGCTCTGTGCTCTCGCTTGCTGACACAGCTCAGCCTGGATAAGGGACTACCCAGGGGAGCACCACTTGAAGCAGAGCCATGACAATGCTTCAGAAACACTGAGAAAAACTACTTTTGTTCACTCCCCTTGAAAACAATAGTTTTCCATCTATTCGAAAGGGCAGCCGTAACTGCAAAGCTGATTTGAAACAATGCATTTTTTCAACACTCCAAAGAACTCAATATATGAGAGCAACGTGGAGACCATATACGCACAAAGTAAATCTTAAGCAGTTGCTCTTTGAGATAGGAGCAAAATTTAATTCTTACAAACCAGGACATCTCACTCTTACAAGGGTTACTATTTTCTAGCGAGTGTGAAAATATGCATACCAAATACACCACAAATGTGAAACACTCCTTTGAAACTAAAAAATCTTTGTCGGAATTTGTAGGTGATTACATTCAGCCTGATTTGACTGCTACTCCCACACTTACCAGTACGGTTGCCTTCTTCATAATAGCTTTGGCACACCTGTGTCAGACAGAAAACATAAAGCACAGGTTAAAAATGTTAGCAGAAGTGAGGAGTGATGGAACAGGGCTGAAAAGCTAGCAGTGGGGTACTAATCAGGGAAAACTCATTCTTAGATGATTTAAGAAAATATTTCTCATACTTCTGGAGTTCAGGATAGCCACCATGTCCGGTATTGTTATCCAGGGGAGAGTCCCACATGCATCATTTCAGCAAAAAAAAAAAAAAAGAAAAAAAAGAAATTCTACCAAAATCCCAAACTTTATTAACTCAATTGGAACTCTACAGTCAGATTCTCCCAATGAAACTGGGGTGTAGGATCAAATGTAGCTGGCTGAGACAGAAATCACCTGGTATCCTATTGGCTTTTCAGCACCAGTCACTTCCCAGCTTCACTGTTCTTTAGCTAAGGTTGGAGGAAAAAGGCAAAGAAATTACAACCACAAATACGTTCTCTAAAAATTAGGCTTCATTGGACCTTAATTATAGTTACCTTGTACAGAAAAAAATGCCCATGACAGATTCTTCCATCCTCCTCTTATACCTAAATTCATATTTCCCATGGAGAGAAGTACAGCTCTGTACCTTTTTAAAAGAATGGTTGTACCTACAACTGCCCTTCTGCAGAGTATTTGAGTATGACAGCACACGAACTGTCATGACGCCAAGGAGGAAATAGGAACAATCTCATCCAAAAGACATTTTGGAGCTTTGAAGAAAAAATAAAATTTAAATTAAAAAACAACAACAACAACAAAACCATAGATGTTTCAACACGTAATGCTTCTGTCTGAGACTGATATGAGAGACAGATGTATTTTGAAGAGCTGATGTGGATGTTATTTTTCAAGACCCCAAACTCTCTCATGCTTCCCTGCAGGTAGAAAAAGCATGAAAAGCCAAAGCCAGCCATGCAAATCTCTCTAGATCTTTTCTAGTCTTCTAACCTTTGCAATCCCATGGAAGGAAAGCATTCATGCAATCCAACCTTGTGCAGCCAGCTCAAGATAGACTAATCTATAAGTAACTAGAAAAATCCTTGACAGTAGTCAAGATGGCCAGGGTCTTCTAGAGCAAGTGCAACAAGGATAGGTAGCTGCTGAAGCTGGTCTCTGCTCCCATTGGAAACAGGAAATGTAGGGAGCATAGCTCCTCAGATTAGCTGGGTGCAAAAGGCTACATGGTGCAAACTGCCCTCATGTCTCCACTGCAACCTCATTGCCACCTTGCTCTCCTATTTGTTGTGGATGTGTGGATCTCGTTTTTTTCTTTCAAGTATAAAGACAGAAGCTACTAATCAAAAGTGAAGCAACAGCATATCTATTCTTACATGAAACTACCTGAAAGTTAAAAGGATATTACAGCAGCAGAACAAGACACTGATCTTAAATAAGATTGCTAACTAGTTTTGGTGTATATTTGTTTTTCATGCAGTGTTCTTCTGACAGTGTGTTCCCCTTCACATCTAGCTCAAAACTGCCGTCCATATGCAATATGGCTATGAGTCATATCTTACTCCACAAATAGTAAACAGCCCAAGAGCCTTGTAAACTCTCCAGCACGGAAGTGGGGTGCAAAATAGGACCTCCTCTTGAGAGATGCTCAGAAAGGTGGGTCTACCAAGTAAGAAATCTCTTGCTGTGTAAGATCTTTGGCAAGTGATTAATACCTAGCTTCTTGACAATTTGCAAGTAATTTGCTAATGATGTTTTAGTGGGAAAACCTAGCTAAGCAAAGCAGTGACCAAGGCTGGGGAAAATTTGAGACTGAGGGTGGATTTGACTTCATCCAGACTCATCCGTGGAGGGATCTGGAAAAAGCAAATGGTTCATTCTTAAATCCAGGAATTGAATAGGATCCAGTAGCTTCTAGACTCTCCAGAGTCCACAAGGCAAAAGGAACTCCATTCCAAACCCTTGAGACTCAACAGGAGACTATTCACAGTATAATGTCACCAGATCCAAAGGGCGTCCTTGGTGTAATGCTGTCTGAATGGATTTTCTTTGTAGTTTTGTATAGTATATAATGCCTTCTATGTAATGCTTTTTATGTAAATTACAATTAAATGATCCTTGATGTGTTAGTAAATAATCAGGTGCACCCTGCTATCTCAAATCTTGTTAAACTTGTCTTATTTATAATAAAGTTTTGTTAGATCACCATATTATATCAATAAATATATTGCTATTTCTCTCTTAAGAGTAAAGTGTATAATTCCATCTGCAACCTCTTCAGAAGAATGAAATGATGCTGACAATTGTTTAATACGTCTCAGAGTTTCAAGATAATCTAGATGTGTTTTGGGACTAACTATTAAACAGACATTTTATGGTGCCATAGTTTTGCATAAGCTTGTTCCACAAGTAACTCCGATAATTAATTAAGGCTTGTAGAAATCACTTACTGAGAGGATGGCCCAAAGGATTATTTTTCCCTATGCTATTTTCATATACTATTTCCTCTTCCTCAAAAAGAAATTCAAGTATTTTCTTACTTATTTCTGAAGAGATGGAAACGTGATGCAGTGCCCATTAAACTTCCACAGTTGTTTTCTCATCAACTTCCATTGGGTCCCATTTTTAGATTTAATGATTTCTCAGTTCCCTTAATAATCTCCAAGCCAAGATCAAGCTCATTTGCTTTTTTAGTGCATTCATTGGTCAACATGCCTTGCTTCCCAGACACTGCCTCAGGTCAATATTAGCAACATTGACTGAAACACCTCTCTTCCCACTGAAGTTAAACTCTACTCGAAAAGGCAATCCAACATAATTAACCTCCTGTCTCTAACGTCTTCAGTGCATCAGACGAAGTAGTTTCCCTTCACTAGAGCTCTGGAATAATAACCTTGTAGATAGTAGCCAGTGACTATATGGTAAGATTTGTTTTCACCATCCTCAGTTTTGCCTCATGAATGAAACATCTTAAATCACAACTAAATACCAGGAGCAATAGAAGTAAAATTAATTTGCAATAAAAAAAGAGAAAGAAAAAAGCATGCATTAGCAGATACTAATGCTATGTACTTCACCAATTTAGTTAACACAACCGACTTGCTTCAAAACAAGAGAAAGATTTGATATATACATCTCTAGTGCAAATGATGGGTTAAGTTTCAAGCCATGAAAACAATCACATTAGCCTTCACCTGAGTGGTAAAAAGAGTACAATAGACATTACCATGAATAAAGTCTCCAGAAATTCATCAGGAGTCGAAGAAACTAGTGTGGGCAAGTTCTGGATGTAAGGAGCTGAAGACAACCTTGGTGCCTGGAGAGCAGAAGATTTTCCCTGTTAAACAGGGAAAGATTTTCCCTGTTAAACAGCTGCAACAGAAAGAACCAGGTGGTGAAGAAAGGAAAGAAGTGTTAGAGGAAAAAAGGAATTAAATGATCTAGTCTAACCATCAGCCCATCCCAACCATGCTCACAAAACCAAGAAGAAGCTGTTCCTGCTTGCATCCATGCTCCCTCTCAGAAAGACGGCAGAGATAAAATCAAATGTAAAACCTTCATTCAAATGACCCTGCCATTGTCTATTCACTTTTTCCCACAGTCCTTGTTTCTTTCAATGACTTGTGTGCAGTGCAGCAGCTTTCTAGATTTTCATGGTATTTTTAAGGTTAAATTGCGTTATCTCCTCCCAGCTACTGTAGAGATATTCACAAATAACACTACAAAATTTAAAATTAGCATTCATTAGCTAATTCCTTTGTGGTCGCAGATAATATTTATATGAAACTTTTTAAAATAAATATGATATCTTCCCAATACCAAGAGTATACATTTAAAACAATAACATTTTTTTCACAATGGACAGCTGTATTCCATAATGAAGATAATGAAAGATACGTCCTTCACTTTCATGGACAAAATTCTGCATTTCAAATGGTAAAAGACATTCTTTTTGATGCAACATAGGAAGATTCTTCACAGCCTTGAGCTAAAAATATGACCTGGGGAATAAAATATTCTATGAAGCAGCAGGTGTCATACAGTAGAGGTGTAAGAATTTGTTTTGCATTCTCTGAGAATAGCCGGATCCCCTTCTTATGCTTGTGGTCTAAGAAAACGCAAAGCAATAGGGGTCAAATTCTACTGTCACTCAGTAAAGTTCAGCACAATGTAATCTTTCCTGCCTTTCAAAAATAAATGGGACTTAATTTAGAAGATGTTTTTTGTTTGGTTTCTAATAAGATTAATTATTTGGTGTTACAGTCTCTGCCTTTTTCCCCATGTAGATTTTCTGAGCACAGACATGTCTTATCAGTTGATTTTACTCACAAGCTCAAAAGCAACACTCAAGTGACCATGCTTTTCTGACTTATTCTTTTTTAACATGGTCACTGGACAGAATTTATTCCTTTTCTTCATATGCTTAGAGAAAGATGGCATAAAGCAAATAAAACAGCATCCTTTATCATAAAAGAAAGCTATAAGATATTTTATTATTGTGATTTTAACTGAAAGGTTTTATTAGCAGGCAATATGGGCCAGACACTAAATCAATTTCATTAAGTAAATGCACCTCCAAGAAGCTTCTGGCAAGGCATATCTTGTAAAGTGGAAAATCCTTCCCACTGATGCAAGCCGGAGCACGGTAATGCATTACGTCACTCTAAATTGGATCTTGCACTTAATGCCAATGAAGACAGCTCCTCCATAGGAGGAGGAGTGAAGTCATTAATAGACCTCTAGGCTTGCTGAAGAAATAAAAGAAACATAAACAATTTTTGGCATTGGGCAATAAAACTCTGCTAGTGGTATTTTGTTTATGTGCATTTGTCTTGGTTGTTACAGCCAGTACAGAACAGCAGAAAAGAGCACAGACCTAAGGGGGAACATAAATTCATACACCTTCCCCACAAACACAGCACTTGATCCATTTCTTTCTGCACAGCAGAAGCCACTTCACAAAACCACGTTGACAGCCAGCAGTGCTTATCAAAACGAATTCCAGCAGAAGATAGAGGTGTAGACTAAGCCACTTTGCTTTCCCTCTTCATTTTGGGCTCACACACCCAAGCGATGACCTTTAATCCCTCAGTCCCCAGCAAGACAAGCCTGGCCCCAGGGTGGAAGAGGTGCCAGCAACTCCTGCCCCACGACCTGAAGGGAGGAGAGGGCAACCACCACAGCCACAGCTCTCCTACTTCTCCAAAGACCCCACAGCAACAGGCAGATGCTTCTGACATCAGGCATACATGACTCCAGAGCAAAATTCTCTGGGACAGACTCTCTGAGCTCCTTCACCGAGGGAAACCTCCAGATGAACCAGGCATTTCTTTCTTAAAAGCCCTCGCTGTCTTCAAAGCTACCAGTCTTGAGAACTAATGAGAAAGTAAACACGTTGCATTGCCCACTGGATTTGAATTTTTTCTCCCTCAGAAAAAAATTACTATTCTCCTTTGAAGTATCACAACCATACATCACTCCACTTTAGTCCACTTTGAGACCGGACATACCATATTCATATCTGACACATGCATTTAAAATGACTAAAATTGCGTTCAGTCCCTCCTGGTCCCTCTTCCCTTCATCACTAAACACTGGTAAGGTTTTCTGCAGTGCAACAAAATCCGCTAACTTTGGGCTTAGTAGCCTTAACTGCATGACAGAGGAGGCCGTGCAATAATGTTGCTGACTGCAACAATCTTTTCTAATTTGGATGTTAATAGCATTAGTCTAAGCCCTGCAGAGTCACCTCTGCTTAGCAAACGGTGCCTGTTTTATTTTGATTCTTCAGGCATGCAAAAAGAATTAAACTTCCTGCACTGTTTATGTGGCCTCTAAATGCAGATAGAGTATAATATGTTTTACACAGTGGCCCTCTGTCCTCTTTCCAGACTGATAATCCCCAGTTTTCCTACTCTGCCTGCCTTCAGCCTCAGGAATTCACAGGCTGAGTACATGCCCTTGTGGCAGCTGCAGTAAACTTGAAGCTACAAGTCTGACAAACAGGGATCAAGAAAAACAGAAAGAAGAAAGAGAAGAAGGGGAAAAAAGGTAGGAAGAAAGGGAAAAGGAAAGCTTCTGCCCTGGTGTATCTAATTTCTTAACATTATTTTTCTCAGAAAGCTTCTCTCGATCTACTCAGAGATGCAGCGTACTTGCAGTGTACTTATATACATATGTATATATAGATATGCATTTGGTGGGGGACATAACATGAGAACTAAATTACTCTTGTAATTAAACTGTCCTGATTCTTCTTGGACTAAATGCTTCATTATATACTTTGCTTTTTTCTTTCCCTAAAGATGATCATTTTACAGCTTACAATAGCAGTGTGAAATGAGAGGCGGAGCCTTCGGTGGTAACAGTAAAAAATCAGGGCATGCCTCAGGTAGCCCCTCATAGCCACAGCTGTCCCAAAAAGGGAGAGACCATCCCAAAAGGGCATGTGCCATGCTTCAGTTCTTCTGATTTGTGTTACAACCCATCCTTCATTTGTTCAGCCCTTCAAGATACACAATTGGCCCAATTTTGATGACTTATCAAAAGAAGAGTAAGAAAGAAAGGTGAGAAGATGGGGGATGCCTAAACTGATCGGGAACTTCCCCTAAGTTTTGACTTTCTCACCTGATACTGCCCACAGAGGCAGTAACATTAAATCTATGCCAACTCGTCTTCAGAAGAAATCAGTTTACTCTCAAGGATCTTTGCTTGGGCAAATGTGGCCCTACATTCCCACTCAGGCCAGAAGAAACGTGGAAGACTGATGCTCCAAGGGCAGCACCAGGAAGTAACACTAAGTGTGGCAGCCCGCAAGAAATGATACACAGAAACATAGAATGGCTTGGGTTGCAAGGGACCTCAAGGATCATGAATCTCCAACCCCCGTGCCACATGCAGGGCCATCAACCTCCACATTTAATACTAGACCAGGCTGCCCAGGGCCCCATCCAACCTGGCTTTGAACACCTCCAGGGACGGGGCATCCACAGCCTTTCTGAGCAGCCTGTTCCAGCACCTCACCACTCTCATAGTGAAGAACTTCCCCCTGACATCCAACCTACATCTTCCCTTGCTCAACTTAAAACCATTTCCCCTTTTCATGCAATTATCTACCCTTGTAAAGAGTTGACTCCCCTCCTGTTTGTAGGCTCCCTACAAATCATCTTTCCTTGACATCCTGATTGTTTACTTCTCATTGCCTGTATTTAAACCTTAGTAATTCCAGGCAATTCTACAATACTAAGTAAACACATCCATTTAAAGTATTAAAATTGCCATTACTTAAAGCATTAAAACAAATATAGAAGTCTTTGGCAGGTTATTGCTTATGCTGGAGGTGTATAAGAAAAATAATTTGTTCCCTTTCTCTCTTGCTCCAGCTTTGTAGATTACCTATAAAACATCCATGTAATCATGTATGGTTCTTATTTTTTTCTCTCTAAAAAGCAGTTTCACAATCAAGGTTTCCACTTCACAGAGAGATTCTGCGTACCAAAAATGCTATTCAGGAATTGTTTTTCCGAAAAAAAATACCATATCAACAGTAAAGAAAATCTGAATAGGAGGACTGGAACTATCATTTATAAATGACACATTTTGAAAACTCCTCCCCTTTTGCACTAGCTAAAAATCATAATAATAATTCAGCAACGTTTTCACATTAGAGATGAGAAGAGCACAACTGATCCTGCAAAGACTTTGCCTTCCTCATGATTAATTCAGTTCTGTGAGATAGCAATAGAGTTTTTACAGGTCTCATCGCACTGTATTATAAAAGGCAAGAACTTTGAGAAATTGCTTATTACACTGACCTTGAGGAACTGAATAACAGAAACTAAAAAATAATGTGTTTGTTTTTGTTTTTTTAACATTTGTTTTACAGAAAAAGGAGGAGGTAACAGGTGTGATTTATAAATAGTTCTATTGATTGTCTCTAAGGTACTATAAAAAGTGCTCTTGGGTAACACAAAAGGTCTTGATACCTCCATTGAGAACAATGCATATTCAGTCAGGTTTCTATAGGAGCCTTTCAGGAGAAAAAAAAGAGAGAGATGTCTCAGACAAAAGTCAAGGAAAGCTATGCAGAATTCAGTTTTAATTTGTGAGAGAACTATTGGCAGAGTATCTGGAGACATTCCTACAGACATAGCGGTAGAAGATTAAGACAAGCAAGATATACAAAGTTACCGCGACAGGAAAAATGAGGTGGCTTTGTCAAAATGCCCATACTGCCTTATCTGGTCAGTAGCATAAACTCAGCGAGGAACAGTCCAGACAGATATGTTTTTTGTTGACACAACCAATAGTAAACAGAGGGAGAGCTGGTGCACAAATCCTCTCTTAATACAATTAAAGCCTCTCCTGAAAGCAGAATTCCTTCTGAGAACTGGGCACTGGTCTTTGAACTATAATTCCTGAAAGAGTTATTATTCTACGTGCTGCAAGAAGGCCTGAGCTCTGCAGGGCAAGCTAAACAAGCAGTATTAGGTAGATCCTATACTCTGCAGAACTGCTTTCCCATCCAAAACTCGGAAGCATACCACCATTCAGCAGGGAGTGATAGCATTGATTTTTGAATATATTTCTATGACCCTGCAATTGGTGTGCCAGCTGTAAGCAAAGCATTATTTATCGATGTCTAAAATGCATTTGGAAATATGGATAAAAGGGACAAGGCAACAATTACACATATTTTATAGCAATCACGATTGCTGCATCCAATGATTAATAAAGATAGTGAAAATGATAGTAATTAAGATAATGATTAATATTCTAGTAACATTACTAACTTTCTAGTCCACATGACCATACGTACATTCATCAAATATGTATTCAACTCACTATGAATTAAGCTACCTGTCTCAAGTGGGACAATACAAACACCTGGACAGAAAAGTGATGCTTCTCAACTCTTCAGTGATTGCCATTCCTCTAACACCTGCCTTGCAGTGATATGCAGGGCGGCAGGCTCCAGTCACACCCTGGCTCCAGGTAGCAGCATGGTGCAGAGACCATGCCACAGCAATGGTGCCCATCCCCAGTGAGCGTGGCCATTGGCTCCTGTTCCCCCACAACCTCCTTGGCCATCCTCAGCTTTCACCACCATTTCTCCAGGCAGAACCGCAGGGAAATTAGGTTGCAGAACATGTCCAATTGCCGGGTTGCATCAAGGAAGAAGGTTGCTGTGTTGCAGCAGGTTTGCCTAAGGGGCTGCCCCCCTGTATTGTTTCTCCTGTGGCCTTTACAGTCTGGGTCATTTTCCCATTCACTGCTTCCTGACCAAAACAGCTGCCCTCAACTTCAACTAGGAGGCCTCCAGACAACGTGTTTTTTGGTGTCCTTCCCTCGATGAGGAGTATTTCCAGTGAGAACCGATTCCCACACACTTCTGTGATGATGAATTCGAGTCCTGTGGGGTGATAGTCCCGGCCTACTTCTGCCAAAACCCTGCAGTTTGTCATCTAAAGGTGTTTTTCAGTATGAAAAACTCAGAGATGATGTAGCTAAACTTGAATCAGAAGAAAGGATTAGGAAGGCAAAGGAATAGTAATGCATCAATTCAGTGAATTTTTTGCTGTGAATATAAAAAAAAATGTGTCAGTAATCTGCATTGATTACTCAGAGAAAATTTAGTATGTGAGTACTGCGTAATCTTTGCTCTGCGCCTTTTTTGTTGTGCTTGTACCAATGCATACTTTACAAAGATTAATATGCTCCCACCAAATCCACCGAGTCTTGTGAAATCCTTGGAGACATCTGGCAAGTACATATCAGATCGTTTTTCTGTGTGTTCCTAGCAAAGAGTTTAGCAACCAGTGAACTACTCTTAAATGAGAGGGGTGGAAATGGATGTTTTATTGATGGAGTGAGGAGATTGCTGGGGATTCAAAACATGAGGTTGTAAGATAACTTCAGATTGAGTGAAATATCTTCTCCCCTGACTTTTGAAACAGCGAGTAGCTATTGAAAGAGCACGTAAAGTAGAAAGGGATTGCTAAACAACTTCATAGTTTAAGGAGCTAGTAAATGCCTTTAATAAACCTGGTATCCTTTGCATGTTTTCACTGATTACACAGGCATAATGATATGAGGCTGCATCTTACATAAAAAAAAGTGGAAACGGTAATTAATACAGCTTTGTTTGATTTTAGCAAAATCTTTAATTTATCTCCCATTTACCTCTCCTCTTTCCTTGAACTAATTGAGTTTAGCAGCCGTATTGGACCATATAACATCCCATCCTATCCTAGTGAATTATTAGAAAGTGAGCTTAACTCAGCATCAAAATACCTATCAAGAGCCTGATCCATACAGTTTCTTCTGATACCAACTGCACTTGAATATGATGCTGAGCCAGCCACCACTGGAAAGTTTGTCAGTGAGTGACTAGCATTATTTGGCTCAGCACTGATGAAAAGAGCAAGGTTTAGATATAGAAAATGTTTAAGATACTTGAAGAAAAGCAGCTGATAGTTTCCCAGTATTCACTCTAATAAAGATCAGCTAATTGTAAAAGGGGTTGAGGCAGTAACCTACTTTGCTAGAAAAAAAAATGTTCTGAATGAGCAAAGCCTGTATCACAGACTTGAGCACACAGCACAACGAATACCAGAGATATAGTACACTTGGGAGGTTTACTTGGCAATGAAGGTGAGGTAACTGACAGTCCTCATGAAGGCAATTCGCAGAATATCCATGTCTTTCATCCCTAGTTGGAAGAACTGACAAGCGTTACAATGAGCCATCTATCTTCAAAACCATCACACGAAAAAGATTTGCAGCACATTCACAAGATCGAGCACTAATTTTTTGCAAGAATGTACAATGGATGACTGTTAAAAATACAGGCTTTGATCAGACATTTGCCATTCTAGGAGCCAAGGCTATCACCTTATTTTCCAACAAGACACCTAGATGAATGAAATATAAACATTACAACGGATTTATGGGGCGAAACAATTTTGCTCTGTTTAAATCAAATAGCTTACCAAATACCTTGCCATCCTGAATTCTATTTGAAAATCCAAAAGCCTATCCATCAAGGCAACTATCAACATCAAAAACAGCGAATAACAGAGGTCACAAAACACAGCCAAATGTTTTCATCAGTCTCGAAGCTCTGATTACTGCGCCTGCACATCACCGCATTTATGTAAGCACGGGTTTCAGGAAAACCGTAAAACATCACTTTACCACAGGCTCCAAACCAAGACCCTTGACTGTGAATGCACCTCCATAATGTAGCCAAGAGAGTCATGTATAAGCCCTGGCCATACCTGGGTCAGAATCTCTCTGCCTGATGTCTCATTCAACCAGAAGCCAGGTCAGCACAGTGCAGGACAGAAGTTGGGGTAAGTCATCATCCCTTGTGCTTCAGATTCCTTTTTGCTCCCAGTTCAGAGAGGGATTATGCAGATAAAGAATGTTATGCATCGAAATGGAAATTATCATGGTAGTGATACCTTGTTAATCAAGGTGTTGGATAAGTAGGTAGAAAAGAAACAGAGTGAAGCAAAAAAAAAAAAAAGGTAAGCAAGCGAACCTAGAAAGACAGAGTAAAGTGCCCTTAAAAAGAAAAGAAAACACATCGTTTAATAGCTACTGTATTTATTGCTGCTCTAAATGTAGATTAGAAATGGAGAACTATAGACAAGTTGTTTGCTTCTAATGAACAGGCCTTGAAAACAACTCAAACAGTTGTATAGGAAAATTTTTCCAGTCACTCAGACTCTGAAAGTTGTTGGCTTCCATTCTCCAGTATCCAAGAAAATTCCCAGAGTTACTTAACTGGTAGAAAAAAAAAACAGAAGGAAAATAGCTGACCTTGCTGGTATGTGGTAAAGGTTTGCACTCGTCTCAGAAAAACTGCGTGATTTGCCCCTAAGGGCTGGCAGATAAGAATCTGGGCAAGGTGCACGGTGCATATACTCCAGAGCCTGACTACACCAGGACCCCAAGCCTCAAGTATCTCAGAAAGCACAAGAAGGTCATTTCTTTGAGCATTCACCACTGGACAACTTATATACCTGGGACCCCAGTGCAATAGTTAGCATGTTTTCCTTTAGTCACACTGTGCCAATGTGCACCTTAATGTAAGCCTCATTTTCTAAAGGGAGAGATGTTAATGTGCATAAGTCATTGCCAGAAAAATAGACACCCATTTTCTAAAAAAGCTGTGAGAAGATGATCTGTATGTTGAAAAATTTCTCAGTTCCTACTTTTTCCCTAATTACCAACTCAGTGAGTGCCCCTTTGTTTTTCAGGTCACTTTCCAATTATATATTACATGTTTCTTTCGTTCCACAACCTTTAATTCTTTTTCAGTGTTGCAGAATTAACTGGACAGGGTTCTTAATCTTGTCTCTACAATGAACTTGTTGTAATTGCAATGAATGCTTTCATTTTGCTGGCGTCTGAAATACGATTTGCAGGGGAAGGAGGGGCGCGGGTTGATGCTAGTCCCATCGTTAATGACATTCTTGCAGGGATTGTTGTGGTGGGAGTAAAAACCCCAAAGCTTTTATATAATAATGAGCATGTGTCCACACGTGGGCTACTCCTTTAAGAAGCCTTGGGCTGGTGGATGAAAGGGGACGCAGGGAAAAGGCAGCCCCATAGCCATAGCAGAGGGCAGAGGTTAAATCTGTTGGCATTTCTATGACAAGAATGGTCACTTCACATCCTCTCCCTGAAGGCTTCACTGAAATAGAGGTGTTTGCCATCGGCACAGCCCTACTGGTAGAAGGTAAGCTCAGTTTGGGACCTCAGCAACAAAAAAACTAAGATTTTTGTCTCCATTATATCTGGTGTGGTGGATGGGAACTGAAGCAAATAGAAGCACTTGCAATGCACTGACCCAGACCTATGCTGGTTACTGTGTTTGCATTATCAGTGCTTCTGGTGGGCTGCCAGCTGTTTGCAGTGAAGATCTGCTCTGTATGGACAGCCTTACTGTGGTAGGGAAGTACTTGCCACTTAGATTTCTTATCAAGAATTTGGGATGCCAGAATATGTTGTTGACTTTTAAAGGCAATTTCATCTTCCTCAGGGGAAGGATGTTGAAATGACTGATGATCCCTCAATAAAATCAGGCTGCTTGTTTTGTTGGCTGTGAGAGCTATTTTATATTCAAAAATGATAGATCCAAAATAGCCTGTAAACAGCTGCATATATCCAAATTGCACTAGTACCGTGGAAATTAATGGCTGCTGGGTAAAAGTAACAAACAGAAATGCATGAGCATGAGGTTCAAAAACTTTCACGGCATTAAGAAGTAAAATCTGAGGTAGGAGGGACTGTACTCATTTAATGAAGCCAGGATGGGCTTTTCTTAAGATGTTCCACCTAGAAGAGAGATGAACAGAATTGTCAGTCTGCATGTACCTGGCAGCTAGAGAAGGACAAGCTTGCAGCTGGGAACACATCGATGTCAGTCACTGGACTCTGTTTGTAGCTGAATCCTGTCAGGGCCTGGGCCCCACTCCTGCATTTTGCTGCCCAACCGGGGATGCGGGAATCCTGAGGTCAAGCAATAGAGGAGAAGACATACACATGAGCAGAATGGGACAAATGCTCATCAGCTCACTCCGTGCATGTGCAGCATGGCAGAGGGAAGGATGCTCACCTTCTATTTGCAGGCAACGTCAGACAGAATGTAGCATCACATCTGCCTGCAAAGAAAAGCTGGAAGAGCTGTGTCAGAAATTCTTCCTTGGAAGAAGAGAGAAGAAAAAGCTTCTGCTCTGACCCAGGAGTCAGTTGCTGCTTAAGCACAGAATTAACAGCCATACTCAGCCAACAGCAGTCAGGGCCTGATAGTTCCATGCATAAATTTGCCCTTCATTCCTGAGGAATGGGAAGCAACAGGAGAACAAGGATGCTGGTGTGTGCTGGCCCAGGCTGACAGACAGGCTCCTGTTAGGGTCTGGTCCCGCAGCCCTGCCAGCCCCCACCTGGTACCCACAGGACAGGGACCTGCAGCTGCCCAAGCCGAAGCACAGTACTCATTGGCAACCTCCACTTACAGCTAGGAACAGTCTGGCACATTTACTTTTCACTGAAGACAAATGGCCACATGACTGCTCAATATTTTCTACAAGGTTTTAGGGTGAACATGCCCAGTGGGTTCACAGTAACACTTTATCTTTGCCACCTGACTGGGCAGACTGAATAATTAAACATTAATTTACCTTTCCAGAGACTTTGAGAGAAAAGTGATGAAGATCCCCTTTTTTGCTGCAGCTTGTACGTACCATTTGCAAAATGTGCAAGTAGTGCCAAGAAACAGGAAAACTTTGCATTCACTTCTACTAATTGAACAGATCGTCAGCTTTAAAAATAAAAACTCAAAGATACGTGATGCTGGCCTTTAAGAAAGCAGCGTGGGGTGAAGCCTAAAACATCCACAAAAAGAGGGGAAAAGACAAAGCTGATATAGTAATAACTCTTCAGCACTACTGTAAATGTGATCCCAACAATCCTCCCATAAAGGCTTGAGCACACTTGGGAGGGTTGGCAGCAGCGTTACTCTGCAGGTGGGAGGTAAGCTGGCAGGGGAGAAAGAAGAACAGCAGACCTCGCATGGCTCCAAATATTTCTCCTGGAAATATTGTGTTATCTGTTGTGTAATGAAAGACGCTCATCAGCTGTTACTATGGTTATGCCATCAGCCATTAATGTAATTAAAGCAGGAGCAGGATTTCTGACTACACGAAATTATCCATCTTATGTAACTGCAGAATTAAGACAATGAGCACAAGTAATAACGCTACTTTAGAGAATTAAGGGATATGGATTTTTTCTGCGCTACATCATTTCTCCTTCCAAGAAGAACACGAAGCAAAAAAGACATACTGCCTCTCATCTAACTGAGCCTGAGAGATGAGATGTTGAGTCAGAGACTCATCAGAGCTAAAATAATTCAGGCCATCTTGAAAAGGACATCAAAGGACAAAGTTTGAGTTTAAAGTGGTGAAGGATGGGGTTTGGGACAGCACAGCCAAGTGAGTAGCTGGGGTTTCTTAAGTGCTCCTCTCTGACAACAAACATTAACTTATTTTTTTAAATCTATCAGTGACTGCTTTTTATAATTAGATTATTCCTTTCCATGTATAGTCTATTGACGAAGGGCAGTAATAAGATTGAGCTGGTGCGATTCAAGCACCCTCTAAGGTTAACCCTAGGCAGAATCCCAAAGGCTGACAAGGGGCTGTGTTTAAACACAAAAGCTTGTAACAATCTACATTAAACATGACCCATTTCCCTGCCACAGCTAGGCCTGGAGATGCGTGTGCCAGCAGTGTGTGCTGGCTGAGGCTCCCCGTGCAGCTGCCTCCTCTGCAGCTCCATCCCTCTGACCCGTGTGTTCCTGGATGGAGCCTAGCAATCAGGTTTCTCCATTAAAATAAAGCATAGAATTGCAAATAAAATTGAAGCGTTTCTTCACTGCATGAGCAGACACATCTCCAATGAGGGTTGAAATAGTAGCTTCAGCTGTCACCTGTGACTGAATGTCCATAACCTGCAAACAAACTGTAAGCCCTTTGGATATATTTCCCGTCCTTATAGACATTTTCCATTTCCACTTGAGTCACATCAAACTGTTCTGGTTTTCAGCCCTCCTTGGCTTCTGTCTGAATGGCTTGACGATTATTTCATTCCGAAAAATCAAAGAACTCCGAACACCCAGCAACCTGCTGGTTCTCAGCATCGCGCTGGCTGACTGCGGGATATGCATCAATGCATTCATTGCTGCCTTTTCCAGCTTCCTCAGGTATGCGCTCCATACTTCTACTAGGCAAGTAAAAAAGCAGACTTTACCACCGGCCCGTTAAGAAAAACATTTAACCAGAAAGCTTTACTGGTAGTTATAACAGAAACTAACTGAAGAATGAAATAGTCATACGTTTGACTGAACATCTAGATGGACCTCAAATTTATCTGCAAGTCTTTCCGTTGTTTATAATGAACTTTTTGACTAAATTTCTTATTCTAGAAATTCGTGGAAAGTGAAAATACAGAACAGTTTGCAGGGAGTTCAAATCAGTTATGAAATTTGATTTTCCACATTCTCATGTCAATCATTTAGTCACGACAGAAACTATATTAAGCATTTTTGTCAGTAATTGCAACCAACAAACCATAAGCACACCATACTAATAAAAAAGGAGAGCCTATAAAGCATCTGATTAATAATTCCACTTAACAAGTGTATTTTTAAACTGTGGAAACAGTAGAGAATACAAAAGCATTTCAAGCTGGAGTGTGACAATCTGATTTCCTTCTAGTGGAAATAAAAGTATTTTTTCAAATTAACAAGTCAACAATGAGCTCTAGCAAGGAGCTGCTTTGCCTTGTGAATAGATTATTCTTGCCTGGGACAATTAAGTTGCACCAAAGTAAATAAAGATGCCTTTTCTGAACTGAAACCAAAAAGCTAAGGTTAATATATCTAAATGTGCTTGGTTTTAATCCTTGCAGAAGTTTCCTAGTCTCTGAAGAGCTTGGCTGTCTCTTTCCAAAAGAACTTGCAGGGCCCTTCTACTGAATTACACTGGTGTTGTACAAATTATGTGAGAAAAGAGATTGCTGAAGATTTCCACCTCACAGGCATCTCTGTAAGTCTAAGAGTCAAGTTAGATGAAGGCAGTGAGAAAAAAAAAGCCATGAGTGACCATGACACTGAAGGTACACGCCAGAAGCTGATATTTACATGAGACCACTTCATGTTTCTTCTTATTCTGTCTGCAAAAAATATTTGGAAGCCTCAGCCTTCCTTTCTAGAGTGTTTATTGTTATTGTGAGCTTTTGCTCCGTGTTGAACAGAGTTGACCTTCACAAGTTGACCAATTGTCTACGCCTACTGAGTGCAAAATGTTGCACTTATGGATAACTGGATGAGATGTAAATTTCAAACTAAAACAAATACCTTTCCAGCATGTAAATGCAGGGCTATATTTTCTTCTCTATATTCAGGGTAAAAATAACTGTTGTAGTACACCAGACACCACATAAAGGTAAATACAGGTAAACACCTACACGAGACCACAGTCAACTCCTCCACGACGTTTCTCAGACTTGAAAACATGCACAGGCTATCACTTTCTCCTTCCATTAATGCAATATCTAAACGTGTCTTCACTTGTTTCCATCATTTTCTTAACACACTGCTTGTTTGTTAACAGGTACTGGCCCTACGGCTCCAAGGGCTGTCAGATTCATGGGTTTCAGGGCTTCTTGACAGCACTAGCCAGCATTAGTTCCAGTGCAGCAGTTGCCTGGGACCGGTATCATCACTACTGTACAAGTAAGGCTATAATTTACCTACCAGTTTTACCTGTATCATGTTAAAAACCAGCTTGTTTAGATTTCACAGAAGCCAAGCAAACACATACTTACTGTTCTGTGTAACTTTTATGCGTAAAGGAATTCTGTCTCCAAAGGACACCATTCCAACCACTAGCCAACCACATTCAGGAATGATTTGCTCTTCCAGATCACATCTAAATACCAACTCTCTTGTCATGCTTTCACTTCCTCTGTAACAAACCATCAGGGTCCCAAACAAAAGCCAACACCTCAGGGAGAAATGTATGCACCTTGGGCTTCCATCCAACACCTTGTTGTGTACCAAACAGAACTTCATGCCCGTGCAGAGTTTACTAATTACAGAAAGTCAATGGAGCTACAGAGCTGGCTCTGAACAAACAGCAGCTGGCACAGAGCCCACAGCAGAGCCCTTCTGCAAAGGCACAGTGGGGCAAACAGCACAGCAACCCAACTGCACAGTGCACAGGAACTATGGGGCATGAGCTGCATTCCAGACCCCCCTTACAAAGGCTGAAATGCACCGCATTTGTCCCCAAGCAAAGAATAAATTATCTGCAAATTTTGGTGAAAGCAAAGTCAAGTCATTCAGGAGGAATGTTATTTTCCTTCTCTCAGCAAAGGATGGTTTTTGTTTTTCTTAACAATGTAGTTGTTAACTATCTCTGACACTCTAGAGCTGGAGTTTATGGAAATCTAATATTAGACAGGGAGGCTGACACAGGGAAAATAAATTTGCCTTTTTTGCACACTTATGAAAGCATCATTTTGAGTTAGATGAAAAATTGGGTTTTACAGGGATGTCAAATGTATGGATTTATAGAGATAGGCACAGTCTTTTGTCACAGAGCTATCTCTCAAACATTGGTGGTATTGGATTTGTGAGAGAAAAATTCTGCTGAATAATGGTGCTGAGATGATTTGGTGTCCACAGAGACCATTGAATTTGTGCTGGCACACCAGCTGTGTTCCAGCCATGACTGCAGTTAAGGAGAACTGTGAAATGAACATATGTTCTTAGCATGGAAGTCAGGAAACACAAGTAGGTGCGTTATCAACTGCTGTAAAGCAAACCAGAGCAATCTTGTGAGCACTGGCGCCAACAAATCGTGCTTTCCTATGCACATGACACTCAGGGATGGTGCTTGCCTTTGTCTAATAAGACAGACTTCTGGCTGCTGCAGGAGCCTCACCATCAGCTTGGTACCTGCTAATCTACACTCTCTCATTTTATTCTAAACAGTCGGTATTTCAGAAGTTAGTAAGAAAAGGCAGAGACGGAGCAGAGGGTGTGCAATGTTTTCATCTGGAAAAGGGAAAGAGACATGGCATTAAACACAAACTTATTCTGAAAGCAAATCCTAACACTCTGTAATGCCAGGAACACCCCAGCCCCTGCTATTTGGCCACTCCAGCAGTGGTGTGGGAGCTCTGCCAGCTGGGAGAAATGACAGAGAGCCTCCATGCAGGCCTGCAGGTTCCATCTCTCCTGCTGTAGCTGGGTGCCTTCCAGACAAATGAGGAGCCTGGAGTACTCCCACAAGAGCACACCATTCCCAAAAACACTGTGTCCTTTTGTCAGTGCTAATAGACAATGGCAGCCCTCCTTTCCTTGTGCTAAAGCACAGGATGTCCAGATCTCATTTCATATAAAATGTCCTAAATCAAAGTTTAAAAGCTGGCAAGGAAGAAACTGCTGAGCTGTAGCACTTCAGTGCCACCTTTAGCATCCATACAGCCATTCAGGCACAGCCTCTACATGAATAGAGCAGAGAGCGTTAAAACAAACCCAGAGCACACAGTGAACATGGCTTACTGGGTGATATGATTGAGGGCACAAAGGTTGCAAATTTTTGTTCTGCAACTTTTATCAAGAATTCGGCTCAGGCAAAGCAATTTTTTTTCACATCCAGACAAAGGCCCCAAATAATGCAGGCTGCAAGCTGCATCCATACCAACACCCGCTGGACAATAAAATGCATTTGGAGAGAGAAGAGTGGCATCTGTACATTATAAGAGAGCAAGCCTGAAAAACAAGTGCATCTTTGGGAAGATATTTTACTCTCTGCAACATTGATTTTAATGCTTTAGTGTCGTGCACTTCTCCAGCCAAGAGCATTGTACATTAAGGGCACAGACAGATATACCCTAAGGGCACAAACTTCTTCACTTTGCTCAAATAGTTATGTACTGATGACCAACCAGCTGCTGTTACTGAGTATTTTGAACCAAAAAAAAGCAAAACAAGAACAGGTGTTCTTAAAAGCTCATTCTCTTTGGCTGTTCCAGTAAAACCAGCCAGTTCCCAGTTTCATCTATCACATGCTGAGCATGACAATGATTAAGTCATATTTCATAGATCTGACATACCAAGCCTACAGGCTATGCTGTGTTCTCAATCCATATATAAACCCCTGTTGACACTCACGCAGGTTGCATGCCTGTACAGAAAGTACAAAGCACCTTTGGCTAAAAACCAATGCTATCAACCTTTTATCTTCATCTTGGGAAATAATACTCTTCCCAGACTTGCTTACACCATCCTTCGTGTTTTTTTGCCCTAAGAGTTTCCACACTTCTATTACAGCATTCCTCAAGCAGACACTCAATTATCAAGAATCAATTTTTTTTGAGGAAGTACATACAGATGAGAACGTGAGAGCTTGTAATGATTAGAAGGAAAAATAAACAGACTTTCCATCCATTCTGGATGCTAATAACATGAATCAAAACATCCTGATGATTTCCTACCAGCGTTTAAGAATTAGGGGGAAAAGGAAAGTCCAAAGTGGTTTGTCAATGCTTTTCTCAATATTACAACAGAAAAGAACAGAATCGGTGGGGATTTCACTGCAGCATTCTACTACAAAAGTAGGACTGCAGAGAGTTTGTATCTAATCCTTAACATACAGAGAAATCTGGGTTGTGATTTCAGTTTGGGAAGATTAGCAAACTACCATTTGCTCCAATTGCAGCTGTCAGCTCAGCCAGATTAGGGGCAAGTCCTCACCTCCTGTCACACTTGCGGCAGCCACCCTGTCACACGTTTGCCATCTAGTCATGCTCCTCCATCCGTTTGCAAGATGAAACACCAGCCTTTATACAGCTCTTGCATTTTTACTGGAGCAGGATATAATTACCAAGACGGCTTTATTGTCACAGAGGACCACAGGAAAAAAAAAAAAAAAAAAAGGGGGAATAAAAGTGTCCTATTTCTTAGGTTATTTTGAAGACCTTTTTTTCTAATGCTTTTTTTTTTTTCTATGCACAACAGAAACCATTACATAGTGCAGTTTTCTTACCCCTACAAAAATACAGATATCGTGTTCTCCAGTCTCTGCTACTTTTCCCACTGCACCAGTGCCTATTTTACTTCTGACTGATACACATCATTCTCAACAAGACAGTTCCGGATATTTGTTGTCTGTGACAGACTTTGCCAATTTTAATTGATATGTGCCATGATTAAGCCTAGGATGAGCTGGATTGCTCTGGAATATTTCAGCTATTATAATGCTTTGTCCCTTCCACTTTAGAAAATCCTGTTGACCTTTTGTTTGAGAAATTCTTTTTGAATATCAGCCTGAAATCTAGATGAAAGGTAGCCACTGTGTCAGAGAGATATTTTTTGCTCTGTGAAAATCAGCTTAATATTTGGCCAATTTATAAATCTTCCAGAGATCTAAATTCATAAACGCCTCCACAGATTACACTTTACAATTGCACCACTAAAGACTAGCTAGCATTATTAGAAGTGTTAAGATTCCATGCTCTATCCAGCACTTCCTAAAATAAAAGCTTTAGACATTATAATTTTAGTACTCTTTTGACAATTTCGTTTTGTTTGTGATAATGAACTCATTCCATTCCAAAGTAATCTTACAGAAGACCTATAAAATTCCCCATGTTCACGTCTCACTGTTTTCAAACAGGGAGAAGTTTCCCTCTTGCTCTTTGAGGAGCCAGAGCACAAGAGTGATTAGACTTAATGAGACCAGACTGCCAGCACTGGGCTCTAATTAAGAAGTATTTCTTTGAGCGTATGCTGAACTCCATATATACACATTTAACTGAATTAGGACCTACATGGCTATTATGCTAAGTTGTACCAGTCCACAGAAGGCATTTAAGGTGAAGCAACGGCCTGCTCAGTATAACAGCAACTGAACTGCTCACAGCTTTTTGGTGCACTTTGGCCTCTGAGAGGACGTTATGGCCACGTGCATTTGAAGGCTGTTCTTTCACCAATCTTGCTCTTCTTTCCCTGAGTTTCCAACAAAGCATACTACAGAAAACTAAAACAATCTGTTTAATATCCCTCGGGGCCATAGGAAAGACATGCACCTGGGGCACCAGGACTGGCAGCAGAGGTAGCAGCAGCTGGTGGGCGAGAGCTTCCCCTGCTGTTCTGTGCACAATGACAGCACATGCAGCTTGCAGTGCCCCACACACCTGTGCATGCAGCTGGATCACTCACCCCCATCAGTGTAGATACTCATGAGCTACCTTCAGTATTTTACCAACACTGCTCAACTGGGAAATTTCATCCATGCAAATCAAAATCAATCCATCAAATCTTCTCCTTATATGCAGAGATCCACGATCCATCGTGTATCGATGGATCCACGATCCATCCATCTTTATATCGTAGTAGTCTGCAAAATGAAAGGATGGGGAGCAAAGAGAGCAAGGTTTCTGCTGCAAGATATCATGAAAAACAATTGCTATCAACTACTTTATAGGAGAAATGAACAAACAAAAAAGAACAACCAACGTTTAGTTTGTGCGATGTTTGTTTGGTTCTTTTTCCAGATTGTCAGGAGGACTTACCATTTACAAAACTATATTCCCAAAACAGTAATGCTACTTTTGGCATGAGTGTGGTGTAAAAGAAATACAATTTAGATCCAGCTCTCACTGCAGCTGCTCTTGGTAATGCCTTTTTAAAAGATGCTAGAATGTATAAAAGACAAAGCAAACCTGACAGCTTGCGTAATATGCTGCATCCTCCTGATTGAATTTCAAGTTAAAATTGCTTAAAGCCAAGCTACAAGAGGGATGATGTTGTAGAACACAAATGGAAATGGAAGCTCTGGATCAGTAACAACACTAACATGCTTTCTTGAACACATACTTGCGAAAGATGCAGTTCTGAAGGGATATAATACATGCTACATTGCTGCTTTGGATTGGAAGGTTAAGAATAATTACAATGATTTTTAACAAGCTTGATTCAAATTTCTAACCCTTGAATCACAAGGTATTTGTTTTTTTTTTCCCCATTGATGTAATCTATAACTATATTAATGTCAGTATAACTACTAATGATTTGAGTCTTTGTTGCTAAAGTACATCATCTTTGTGGGAATCATACAAAAGACAGTAATTAATCATTATTAATCATCAATTATAAAAAAGAATGTCTAAAATTACTAAAAATGTCAATGGATTTTTTGCTACTTACCATATTAAAACAAAGTCAGAAGTAAAATAGGCACTGGTGCAGTGGGAAAAGAAAGAAAAAAAAGGTCTTCAAAATAACCTAAGAAATAGGACACTTTTATTCCCTTTTTTTTTTCCTGTGGTCCTCTGTGACCACAGATTTTATTTTTTTTTAATAAAAATAATTTAATTTTGCCTTAGTATTTAAATTGCAATGTGTACCCCTTTGTTTCCCAGAACTCATTTTTGAACATTTGCAGCAAACAATTTCTTCAAGCCATTCAAACTCTTCCCTCAAGAGCCACCAATTCACTGTCAATTTCACTGACACACCTTACTGTTATCCTTCCTTAAACCAAAGGAGGGCAGCACAATCCAAAATAGCTACTGTGGATTTTGTGGTCCTTCCTGAGGCATCAATCCTTATGGGATTCAGCAGCCTTCATTACAGGCAACCCCAGCAGGCCCTTCACCCACGGTAGCAGGGCTCACCTCCTGCTCACATCCCACCTCCAGTCCCTCACCTTCTCAAGAAAGGTCAGAATTGCCCTGAATCCTGCTGGCCCGTCGGTGTGATGCCACCGTCAAGGGCAAAGGAGAAGACTGCTTTCCAGCCTGAGTGAAAATTGCATCATTATTTCCCTCTAATGGGAGATTTGATTAGAAAGGAGTAGTGGGCAAAGTAGTACAGCTGGCGTCATGGGCAATTCAGCCCAGGCATGATTGCGGACGTCAGCCCTGGTAACTAAATTATCCAGGCCTCTTTACATGCAGGCAGCGTGACTAACACAATGTTCTGCGCAGCAGGGAAGCCTGCCTGCCTTCTCCTTGTAGAAATACTTCCTGCACCTTAAAAAGCTCCCAGTCTTTTATTTCATTCATTGACTTATTCCAGTGGTGCCTTGTGGAACTAGATGAGATAGGCAGAAGTGAGTGTTTCTATTATAAAATTATTAAGAAAAAAAAAAAATAATGACCTTGAGCTTCCCATTTCCTGTTGTAGGCAAAGCAATGATCTTAAGGGCAAAGTAATTTGAGCAGTAGTATTTTAGAACAGGATCTGTTGTCAAGTTAAGTGCATATATTCATATATATGCCAATAACTATCATTTTTAGAACAAGATACATCAAATAGCCAAGTGTCCAGCCCTCAGGTCCAGGCAGGAAGGAAGGGGTCAGGTTCACAGTCACAGTGCTGAGCTGACCCACACCCTGCAGTAGAGCTCTAGCTCTTAAAGCACTGTTTATAGTGTTGCCTCATGCCTTCTGCTCTTTGCCTCTCCTGAGTCTTCAAACACATTCCCAAAACACAAGAATATAGCATGTTAACAGCAGCTGTATCTCCAGCACGGTACAAAACTGAGCAGCAATATACCATCTGGGTAAGGCATGTGGAAAAAGTACTGTTTGCTATTCCCAAAGTCAAAAACTTCCCTCAGCTTTTATGCGAGATAGATATCTCTGGACTTTGGTCACCTTCAAGCTACAGAACATAGAACTGCTTCTTTCTGCCTCAGGCCTAGAGGCTAGGACTCTTTGCTCTGGCCACACACAGCCCAAGAGCTTTGCCCAGAGTTTTTGTGCCAGACATGCAGATCCCCTTCTTCTCTTCCTGCAGGAAGCAAGCTGCAGTGGAGCACGGCCATCTCCATGATGGTGTTTGCGTGGCTGTTTGCTGCCTTCTGGGCCACGATGCCCTTGCTGGGCTGGGGGGAGTATGACTATGAGCCCCTCCGAACCTGCTGCACCCTGGACTACAGCAAAGGTGACAGGTGAGGATGAGTCCAACTCTCATGGGAGGCTGCTGTTCCTTGGCGTGGCCTCAGCAGTGAAGCAGAGCCCAGCTGTCACCTACCCACTGTGGTGCTGGGACAAGGCGTGCACAGCCCAAGGCTGCCTCCTGTACAAAGGGATGGCCAAAGCCAGCTTCCTCCACAGGAAAAGCTGGCGCTGGGATTTCTGCTGTTCCCTTGCTCAATAGTCATAAGCTGCATCTTCTGTGGGTTTAAAACTTGAAACACTTTCTGGTATTTCTTTATGCAGTCTAGCACTGATGTCCTAATAAGGATCCCAGGGGTTAGCAACCAAATGCCTGTTGTGGCCTTCTGCAATACTATCCATCCCACATGCAACAGCACAGCACAACTGCAGAAAATTCTGAGCCTAAAAGCAAGCTAACAAAAGTGGTTTGGGCAATTTTAAAAATACAGATGAATTAATAAATGCAGAAAGTTTACAGAGATGCACAAAAGAGAAATTAACCACCTCTTTTTTCCCTCCTCACCCTCTCCAGAAACTATATCACATTCCTTTTTGCCCTGTCCGTTTTCAATTTCATGATCCCAGGCTTCATCATGATGACAGCCTATCAGTCCATACACCAGAAGTTCAAGAAAAGTGGGCACTATAAGGTAAGGAAGCTTGCTCTGCCCCTGCAACTGCCTTGCCAAAATAGGGCTGCACCCAGCAGGGTAAAAGTCTTCAGAAATACAGTTTCTTCCACAGAGGCTTTGGCTCAGCTCCTTCTGGGCCATCTCATCACTTCTTGTTGCTCTGAGCAGGAAGGTAGCATGGAAATCCCATCCTCAGAGGTCTCAGTTTTTGACTGGACACAGCCACATCTCCCCCGCTCCAATGGGGAAAACATTCCCTTCAGAGGAAGCAGTTGGAGTAGTGACTCCAAGGATTCCCCTCCACCACCAGTCCAGTTCTAGTCACAAAACCAACACACAGCACACACAGTATCTGCTAATAGCACATCAATAACCACCCAGAGAAAATCTGCTCAGGAAGGACCATTGTTTTTAGTTTTGCTACAAGTTCATAGCTGACAGCCTTGGAAGTCATCCAGAACCATACCATCACAAGGAAACAGAGATGTGTTGTGCTTAGGAAGGTTCTTCTCTCCCCTGCACCACACAGTTACACTCAGCTGAGGAAATTCAGAAATCTCCATGAGCTGAGAACAATAGAGCTGCTCAGGAGTGGCAGGTTTATGGGAATGTAACGTGATGATTCTGCCAGCTGTTCCTTTGCATGCAGTTTGGGCTGTTATGCGTTGCTGGTGTGTACATCCCAATCCCTGCACTTTGTAAGGACTGTCACTTCTCAGTGGCAGAGATGTGCAGAGACAGTGAGAAAGACTGGTCTGTAGCACTCTGGAATACGTACGTATGTATGCCCTCTACATATTTCTCAAACAAATGCTGGTTTTCATTATGATAAGTCTTTTCTTTCCAGTGAGTTTTTGCAATAGCGTATAATTCCATAGCAGTGAAGTTGAAGCAAAGTAATTACAATGCAGAAAATGTAAGGGTGAAAATATCACCTCCCTATTCATCAATATTCCTGATACTTTTACTTTGCCTGCCTGCAAGGCCCTCAAGAAGTCTGCCAAAAATTACTTCATCTGTTTTCAGAAGCATGCATTGCCCCTACCCTCTACAGCCATTACTGACTGCACGTAGCACATACGCTGATGTCACAGGCCAAGCACAAGGTGCTTCATCTCCTCTGCCCAGGAAGGACTGTTCCCCCCAGCCCCACATCAGGTTCAGGGCTTCAGGCTCACTGTGCAGGCAGCCCTCAGCACAAAGGGGGCTGTGTTCACATGCCTCCAACACTGATGGCTAGGGCACTCCACTGGACAATGCTCTCCTGCTAGTGAGCATGGCCTCCAGGATCTTTCCTATCTGCCTGTTGCAGCATGAGGTTGTGAGACAAAAACAAAGACCGTGTTGCTCTTGTTTTTCAGTTTAACACTGGCTTACCGTTGAAGACGCTGGTCATTTGCTGGGGTCCCTACTGCCTTCTGTGTTTCTATGCAGCAGTTGAAAATGTGATGTTCATTTCACCAAAATACCGAATGGTATGTCTGTGGCACCTGGAGGAACTCTCACACAGTTCTCTCACCCTCTCCCCTCCATTCCCATGGAAAAATACCAACCTGAACACTAACAGTTCTATTTAATATAACATCTGCTACGAGTAGATTGCTTACACGAAGCCACCTACTCATCTACCATCATTAAAGCAAAATAGTTTAGCACAGCAATACAGCAGATATTATAACTAGTGCTTAGATCAAGCTACATCTGAGGAATTATGCTTTTTGTTGTCGTTTTTTCTTCAGTAGTCAGTACAGAACTGCAGCCTGCTTCATGGTAGTGGGCATGGAGGTGATGGGTTGATGGTTGGACTAGATGATCTTAGTGGTCTTTTCCAACCCAAATGATCCTATGATTTGGAGAAGCATTTTGTGTCCCATCCACAGTGAAGCACTACCTCAAAGTTTTCAGTCTTTAAGAGACTGCTTGTCCCATTTGTTTTTCCTAATCCTTCTCTCCTAAGGGAAGCTGCAACTCTTGCAGTTATGGTGTTTCCTTTTTCCTATGAGCCTCAGCTCTGAGGTGCCTCCAAGACTCACTAATATTACAATCCGCCTCTCAGCTTCCATTCATTCATCAGCCCACTTTCAGATCACTAAAAGCATTACTGTATTTAGCATCCCACAAAGTACGTTAGCAATACTAGCCCACTTACTCATACAAAGGTGTCCATGGCAAACCCTCCACTCCTCACACTCACACTCTGCTGAAATATCCTAGTTTTGGGTGATGCTGATCTAACTTTCCTTTCCTGGAGATTGTCCTTTCCTAAGGGGCCCCAGCTGAACAAATTGCTTTCATCTTTCTCATCATTCCAGAGTAGCAAGCTGCTGCCGTCAGGGAAAAGTATTTGTTTGACAGAGGAAAACTGAGCCCAGCCTAAAATCTACCCATTGGCTCATTGGCACATTTTCCTATCATGTCTCCCTACAGATTCCTGCCATTATTGCCAAAACAGTGCCAACCGTGGACAGCTTTGTGTATGCCTTGGGCAATGAGAACTACAGAGGAGGAATATGGCAGTTCCTCACAGGACAGAAGATTGAGAAAGCAGAGGTTGATAACAAAACTAAGTAACCCATTACAGCATCAAGCCACATTCATGCAGGTACACCAGTGAAAGCAACACTGTAGAGGAAGACGTGTACATTGTGCTATGTACATCCAAAGGTGATTCCACGTTGAAAAGGCTGTGCACTGACTACAAGCAATGAAAGAAAGCCCCATGGATTACTGTTGAAACCATCATGAGCTGCTTGTCAAACAAGCTGCCATAAACCTGTCTTGATTGTCATCAGTCTCATTTTATATGTCACTGCAAATAAACTGTATGCTGGAAAGCATTTTTTTTCTCCTGATAGACTAACATAAAAGCTCAGCAAATTAACTGAAGTAGGGTACTCATTTACCCAGTGAGGCCTCCCCAAACCAAACTGCAGTTTGTCCATATGGCAATGCCTGAATTACTAGAAGATTAGAGAATCCAGAATCATGCCACATGTCTGTATTAATAGCTTATCCATCCAAACAATGCATTTTATATGCGCCCAAAATGGGAGTTTCCAAACTTCCACAATGAATCTGCCGTCCTAATTCCATCAAAACATATTAGTGGACATTTTACTCCAGTAAGGAATATTAGCTTGGCTCCCATTCAGATGAATTAGTGTGACATTTGGCTGTGTCACACACTAAACTGCATCAGATTTTGCAGTTGCTGCTTACTAGGATAGTCAACAATCCCACAGTCCACCATCAAAACATTCATATTTTATCAAACACCGAGCAAAAACTGAGGGGAGGTATGGATCAGATTGACAGAGCAGTAAATAATGTTATGACAAGATTATTCAGAATAGTCACATATTCAGTTGACAGCTAAGACCTGTATCTCAGGTACACATCATATTAAGTGAGCAGATGACAAAATACGGTCACAAAGATTAAGATTAAAGATGCACCTATACTGACAGACTCTGAATACGTAATTATCTCTTTCTCAGGAGAGAGACCTATGCAGGTCTTGAAATCATCTTGTCAGCAGGGTCATGCAGATAAATCCCAGCAGAATGCTAAAAAACACTAGAAATGAATAGGAAACAAAAGAAGACACAACCTCACACCACTCGAAAGTCACTGTGCTCAGACTTGTTGGAAAAGATGCACAGTTTGGGTCATTCCAACTCACAGAGGAAACAGAAAAGCTAGAAAAGGGCCACAGGGGCGATCAAATGTAAGGAGGATCCTCCATACGATGGATGAGACAGGGGAGAGGGCTGGCTTAAAGGACGTAGCTGGTGAGGAGCATACTCCCAGAAAAGAGCAAAGGAAATGAAGTTACTCGTGGCTCATATATTGGATCATAGATAATCCAACTCTCTAGAAAAGAAAGAAAGGATGGAAATATAAGCTTCCAAGAACAGGGCATCAAGGCAAAAATCCTCTTCTAGATATAAACTAGTTCTCAACACTAACTTGTCAGAATTAAGCAGAACTGGCTGAAGACCAGTAATAAATGCCCCAACCAGCATGCTGCTCCCTTCAGAAAAGTGTCTGAAATCAAGCTGCAGTACATCCAGAAGTCTCACACAGACTTCCAGTTAACTTCACATTATTCTTACAGCCTTCACCACAACAGTGCCTCCCCGGTACCCTACAGCACTTTGGTCACCTCGATCCTGGCAATAAGAAACCGTTATCATTTTGAGGAAGCCTATCACACCATGGTCCAATACACTCTACTTTTCTTATTACTGATAGCGTGCTTCCACTAAATTCATTCCTTTGTGTCAGAGGAGTCAGTGTTTTGATGCTCTGGTGAGAAACAGACTTCTTTAGAAGAAGTAGAAGACAGTTTTCCTTCTTACCACTAACCAGAAACAGCATAATTTCTTCAGGTTTTCTTTCAGCACAGAAATGCCTCACTTTAAATAGCATCTCTTGCAGTCCTATTTTCAAGTCCTATTAAACGCCCACAAGTCCAAATGAAGTTTCAGTGTCCTCAATAACACTGCAAACCAAGGTCTTGCTGACTCAGCTTTCCTGCACCACCCACATTACAGCCACCCTACAGTTCAATAAAAGGGAGTCAAGTTTTTCTGCAGCACACATTCTTCATGTGCTCTATATACTTTCTGATGTATATTTCCTAGCACCTCTTACACATCCGATCAGGGCATTAAAAACTGGTTTCGAAACTGGCTCAGAGGAAGAATTTGCACTGTTTCTAGCTTACCATCATCTCTCTTTGGAATTCATTACTGTGAAGCGGGGGAGCGAGTTATTTTTGTCAGGATGAGGAAAAAGAACTGCCACATGCCTGAATACGCACTCAGCTGCTGGTGATTGGTTTGTTTCAGGCAGCTTCAATATGAGGATTAAAAGCATAGTGGAGGATTCCAATGAAACGATGACAGAAAGTATTAGTCAACTATATACCCTTCCCACTGTCCCACTGAAGCTTCTGTTCACATCTCACCCATAGAGATGGCTGAGCGGAGACTCACAGCCCAGCCTGTGCTACTGAGAGTTTGCATTTCAGAGGCAAACTGCAAAAAAAAAGTAGTCGATAACATGAACATCGTGCACATATTCACAGCTAGAGATTATTCATCAGAAGATTATCATCAGGGTTCTGTATGAATTACCACAGGAAGGAGAACAGAATCAGTCACAACATACTTTGTTAAGGCATTCTCTGCAGAGAAAACTGGGGCATGGGTGCGTTGCATCGAGATGCAATAAAATGATAATTTCTAAGTAGTGAACACACATATCCTACTTTTGGCATTCTTTAGAAATTTGCTAGTGTGCCATATATCATCTATAATATTAGAAGGAAAAAAAAAAAAGATTTTAAACATTTTAAAAAGATCTGAATCAGATACAAGTTGGAAAGACTGTTAACAAAATTAAGATTGCACGTGCAAGGCTTCTAGGTTTTTTGACGAGTTTGGGGTTTTTTTTGTTTGAATGGTTTTTAATTTTAAACATATTAACACATCTTTGGATTATTACAGGCAGGATTTTTTTTTTCTTGTGAAAACCACATATGAAATTTTTTAAAATCAGGCTTCGTCCAGAGTATGACATCAGATTATAGATCTGTCAGAAGAGGAGAGCTGGAGCTAACTGAATTCACTGTGCTGAGCTGCAGAATTTCCTTACTTCAGAAGAAGGAAACCTTATTTTAAAGAAAAGACTGAAATGATGGAAATAATGATTTACTTATGAAAATTAAAAGAGAAAATGGTATATTTGGAAGCAGAGAGCAAGGTCTTGAACGCAAGAGCGATAAGTTTTTGATGAATTTTACCACTCAGTAGTGAAAAATGGTATCCTGCAAGCAACAGCTGAAGAGCTCTAACTGCTGCACAAGTCTCTATTTGAGTTTGGTTTACTGTTTGGTGAATAGCAAGATAACAGATTTTTTCCTTCGTGGTGTTCAATGATTTGTGCTAACTGCACCAAGATGGGGGGCACGCTGCCACTACAGAAGGAGATTCTACAGCATCATTCTTGATTTCTGTCCTTGAAAGAATGACGCGTCATTAAAATACAGGTAGCTTTGCAGGTAAATTGTGTTACATCAGATGAGAGGTCATGGGGCTGAAGTTCAAAGATGCTATTAAATACAGATAGAAAAGGAAAAATGATGTCAAACAAATAGAGAAGGGACGGAATCAATGCTTTGAGGGCAGTATCAGTCAGCTCTCCCTCACTATTCAAAGCCAGTTGGAATCTCAAAGCTAATTGACAATTATTAGTTCAGCTTCTGACCCAGCAACATGTTGAGTGGCAGCACATCCCAGATCCCTTGCTGAAACAGCACCTCTAATGCATGGATCAAACATATTCCTCAGAGAGCCCTGCAAGCTTCCATTCACTGAGAAGGCCTCATCTTTCTTGAAACAGATTTTAAAAAGTCTCAATGGAGGGAGGTAACACAGTGAACTGATTTACTGAGTCTCTTACAAAGAGACACTTGGCATGCATTATGTCCAGTGTCTGAAGGATAGCCCCCAGGGCCATACATAAGCTCTCCCCCAGCAGTGGGAACACATGAAATAAGGAAAACCATCTTAGACTTTAACACTAAAAGGAATATGCTTAGATCATATCTTTCCTGCTTGCCATTTGACCGTCACAAACCTCTCACGTTTCCCTACTGACACCACCCATACCTTATGCATAAGAAAATAATGTTTTTCCAATAGGGTAGAAAATGAGCACAAGCAGCCTAGGATGGACTGCACCTGCCTACAAAGGAAAGAAGTCTGGATCGTGATCTTTGCTTCCAGGACAAAAATGCAAAGGCTCACATGTTGCTAATGAAGACAGGAGGATTAGTAGAACACTACAAATTTTACATCCTATGGGATTAGCACAGGACAAAGTCTATAGATTATAAAGTAGGCCACTGAGAGATCTTAAAATACAGTTGTGGGAAAGCACCACTGAACAGGAGCGTTATTATTCTGGAGAGACTTGATATTCTCCATACTATTGGTGAGATAAAAGTCTGTGAAGCAGTGAACTAAGAAATAGGTGGGTTGTAATTGCAGGATGACCTGAGTCACCAGGGTAAATGGTCATAACGTAAATAAAAGTAGGTAAGCTCAAGTGTTCAAGATCCAAGAACAGCTGTCAGTTATATTTACACAATGGAAGAATTTGCTTTGAAAAACAGAGCTCAGGAAAGGATTTAGGGGTCGTTATGGATAATCGCCTCACTGTAATCTGTCTGGGCAATGCTATAGCAAAAAGGACTAATGAGATTCTTGAATTAAAAAAAAAAAAAAAAAAAACGAGACAAATAATGGCAGATTCTACCATCTCTTCATAGTGCTGCCAAGACCCCTACCAGGTTACTGAATCTTGTTCTGGTGTCTGCATTTTAAAGAGGATTTGAAGATGTTGGACTGAGTTCAAGTGAGTGTCACAGATGAATTCTCTGGCTTTAACAAATAAGCCCAAGCCTTCTGACATGAGGGTTAAGGAGCTCAACATATGCAGCTCATTGAAGAGAAAGTGTAGACAGTGTTACATACACAGTCATCACACTGTGCATGTAATTGCACTCTGGGAAGATAGAAATGAGGAGCTTTCCAAACCAAATGAGAAACATCCAATGAATAAAAGTTGAAGGTGGGCAAAATCAACCTTGAAATAAGAGAAACAATTCCAGCAGTATTTAAAACAGGGGCACTAGTGAAACCAACATCACTTACAGAGTAGTTCATATAGAGAGCTCTAAAAATACCTTCAGACTATATTATTATGGTCATCCTTCCTCGTTCTCTTTCCCTACAAACATCTTATTTCCTCCACTGTTGGTCAAAAGGACTGCCTACGCTGTGTTCAAAGGGCTTGCAACGTTTCTGTGATGGATGAAATGATGCTACATGGGTTGCAACTGGCAAGGATAAAGTTGTGGGGATGGCCTCGTGCATGGGGAGAAGCACTGATTTAAGGAAAGAACTCCTGTAAGGCAACTAAGGATTCATCCACCATTGCTCCTTCTCAACAAGAAAAAAAAAAAAAAAACAAAGCAAAAAATCTCTTTATACTGTGTTTGTTTTCACATCCACATCCACCCTGTGGTCCCAGAAGCAACAGGCATCCTGATTGCTTCCTTTTTAAACAAACTCAATTGCTATATACAGGAGAACAGGCTAAATTTTTACAGCCCCTGATGTTGTTTCTCATTCCTGTACTATCCCAAGCATGTTTCCTCTTCCTTTCACAGGACAACAGAACAGAAGAATTTAACAACAACAACAAAAAAAAAGTTATTCGTTTGGGATGAAGTTTTAACGTGGTGTCCCCTTGAAGTGAATGCAGTGTGTTCCAGCTGGCATGAAGGTACACGAGATAAGAAGAAACGTTGTCAATTGAGCAAAATTGCTTGTTTGG
Organism: Perdix hodgsoniae; assembly: GCA_035772895.1. Lineage (NCBI taxonomy): Eukaryota > Metazoa > Chordata > Aves > Galliformes > Phasianidae > Perdix > Perdix hodgsoniae. The sequence continues at coordinate 5,312,720 of JAPSGF010000046.1, read as the reverse complement.
GAATTCTAGCTTCTTCCCACTTACTGATAGAGGCAGGCAGCTCTGACAGTCAGCTAAGATTCTGATGGTCAGCATTTGAGACACTGCGATCAGTTCCTAAGATAGGGCTAAGCAATTGCCACAGGAGCAGGGTAGCCATTGGCAATTCTATTTTGGCAGACAAGCATAAGAAATAAAAGTAAATTGCAATATGGAACTCAAGTGATGGAAAAGAAACAAACTGGGAGGTCTGTTCAAGGCAAGGTGACTGTACTGTGACCAAGGGCAGAAGCGAAAGTGCAAAGGTGCAGTTTGCACTTGTTTCTCACATCCTGGGCTGGACTTGCTCATCACTGTCCTTTCGGAAGGAACACAGAGGAGGCAGTTAAGTAGTGCCTTCAGCAGTCAAATAATAACGGCATGGAATCTGGTCAAACGTCAAGCAGAAGAAGAAAAATAACCTCTGACAATGCACCTTGGTTGTTCCATCAAGGGTGTAACTGAAGTGTCTAGTTTGATATTATTAGATTGATGTATGTGGAAACAGCATTTGGAATCACAAGCTTTGGTTAAAGCCTTGATTGTAAAGTTTTAAACAGGTGCGAGGCCCAATTAAAAATACTAAGTCTACAAAATTTAATCCACCTTCACCATTCTTCTTCAACGTGACTCTCGTTAGCTCCCTAAAATTAGATTTCTAATCTCAGATTGGCACCCCATTCTCTGCCACTCACGCATCACAAACAGTGAGAAGATTATGGCCACTTATGTAGTATCTCTTTTCTTGTAAATTTTTTTTAGCTCCATAAATGCTAAATCTAGCATCTAGCTTAAATTGGCTTTAACCTGAAGTTAACTTCTGTTAACTACACAGGAGCAGCCATTTAAGAAAGAAGTTAGAAACACTGCTAGGCTTCAAAAAAGATGTACTAAGATACTCAGTACATATAATCAGATCACCTCAACAGCAGTGAATTCTCTAGCAGCTTTTTAGACATGTAAGCTGTTAGACTGTCATACATGTGCAGATTTGGTTACAGCATTCAGCATGCAAACACTATCCCAAGAAGTGAACAAGAATCTGGGGTGGCTTATGCAGCTCCTTTATCCCAGCTACATTTGCAAATGGCTTAAACCGAACACGAAAGCCTTTTCTGTGAATCAAACTCCCACTAGAATTTCCAGGGCAGCCCTTAGGACACTCACAAGCAAAACAGATATGCCCCATAGCGAGGGGAGATCCATCATTAAGTCATCTTTAGTCACTACTGAAAAGAGGTAAAACCATAGAACGAAAAAATCCAAAGTGGGAAGCCCAGCTTGCACTTGGCTATTGCTTCAGGAGGAAATACACCCCCAGCGTCCAAGTATGGATCTCATAAAGGGCTTTCAGAAAGCAGAGGTCGCCCACATTTGGGCAGAAAAGCTTACATGTAGCACCAATGAACCAGCGCCAGCTCCCATAGAATCTAGAAAGCTTAACAGCTGGGGCGCATCCTGCCTGATGAGGCCAAAACTCACTCTGTGGATCTTAACACAGACTTTTATAGGTTACATACCTTCTCATTAATCTATGTTCTGTCCCTGCCTCCAAATCAATGCTTATCCTGGGCCAGCTACGCCTTTTCCATCCACCACTTCAGTCACATTTCCTAGCAGCAAAGGAGTTTCAATAACCCAATCATCCTGGAGTGAACAGCCATCATGTGAAACATCCCTAAGCATCCTCACGGGTTCACGTCAAAAGTTTAGGACTGGATTTAATGAGGCTGCAAGTTTCTCCATGTCTTACTTTTCTCTTTTCAGGCACCACATGGAGAGAAGGGAAATCCACTTTCTGCAAGTCTGGCATTTTCTCCTACTCCAGGGAGAAAATGACCGCCAAACCCTACCCTGGCATGGGAAATGTCATAGAAATGCAAATTAGAATACATCTGATTGTGTCTGCCTGTCCATTTTGCTTCAGCTTGTTGGGAACAATTAAACAGATGCCTGAAGCTGAGCAGTAAAATGAGTAGCGGGAGCTCTTCCCACAGTTTTCCTCCCTCACTTGGAGAGCTGCCACACAAACAGATTGGGATATTCACAAATGTTCATTACCGAGAAACGCTCATCTGTTAAATACAGATTGGAAAGAGAGTATAGATAGGCCTGGTCAAAGCAGAGATAATCAATCAAAAAAAAAAGCCTTATGATCTGCCATGACCACTGCTGTGGCACTTCATGATCTTCTTTTCAAGAAGTTATTATATCCAGCCAAATAAACGCACCACACAAGAAAAAAAGGTCTTCGGGCTCTGTATCACAAGGAAATCCAAGTGGCTGTAAGCATGAAATCAAGAGCCTGTAGTAATGAAAATGACCCTTGTGCTTCTTCTAACATGTTTTTCTTAAATAAACATCGCGTTTTTCTTGTCTCCTGGGCAAGTTTCATAGTAGGAGAATAAAGTTTCCAGCTGCTCCTGGATACAAAACCAAAGAGCAAGAAAATATTAGCTGAGACAGTAAATAAGCTTTGGGTATTTGTTCTGGGCTCATGACTCTAGCAACCTCTGACTCAGATCAAATCCCCCATAGTAGATAGCAGACAAACATCCCAGGTAGGCTACCTGCTTCAGAAGTAGTCCTCTGTGCTCCCTAAGCTTGGCTCTTCAGAATAAAATGTTAGTTTCATTCTGCAGAACTTTTAAAACTGGGTTGCTGATATCATTAAAGAGATTAGCAAATAAAGCAATTATCTGTGCCCTCATTTTCTTACAAAACACAGGTTACTGTAATCTTCTTTGGCTCTACGATGGGCACAGCTGTAATAAGTATGAAATACTATACCACACTAGATGAAAGACGCTCCAAAGGTTTTGTTCTCTCCCTTTCTTTTCTTTCTTTATTTAAATAAGACAGACTTTACCGTATCTACAGGTTCCGTGTTTTGCTTCGTGGACATCCAGAAGTAATTCCACACAAAAAGATTACCTACAACCATCTGAAATTGGAGGAAAGACATCAGCAGTACACTGCAAGAAGAGATAGTCCCTGTAATCCTGAAGAAGTTACATATATTCTTCTAGGATAGAAGAAAATCACAGAATCACAGAATCACAGAATGACCCGGGTTGGAAGGGACCTCAAGGATCATGTAGTTCCAGCCCCCCTGCCTAGCAGGGCCACCAAACGTACACCTTTACTAGATCAGGTTGCCCAGAGCCCTGTCCAACCTGGTCTTGAACACCTCCAAGGACGGGGCATCCACAACCTCCCTGGGCAGCCTATTCCAGGACCCAACCACTCTCCTAGTAAAGAACTTCCCCCTAACATCCAACCTAAATCTTCCCTCTTTTAACTTAAAACCATTTCCCTTAGTCCTGCTATTATCAGCCCTTTTGAAGAGTTTACTCCCCTCCTGGGAGTAAGTTCCCTTCAGGTATTGAAAGGCTGCAATGAGGTCACCAAAATATCACTGCTCGCAGCATGGGCAGGAATTGCTTGCAGTAGCTGCTTCATAACCAATTGAAGAAGCAGAGACATCCCATAATCTATACCCAGGAAAAGCTCCTAAGTCACACCAGTGCAACGAAACAAGCAATTATTTTGTTTCTACAGTGGAAGTTTGCCATTCTCATGTTCTTTGGTAATGGTAACAAAGGGCTAATTAAAGAGACAGAGTTTCCCACCCATTTTGGTTAGCTTTTATTATTTCTATGTTCCCAGAAAGGTGTGTGCAGGAACTGTGATAAACTAGCGAAGAGTCCACTTCTTGACAGATCAAATTGTTTCCCCAGTAGACCATTTCCAGCAAGAGATAAGCGATGGGGAGAGGGCAATCCCTGCACCACTTGCAGAGGGAAAGCATCTGATGGCCTGAGCACCCGTGGCTCCATTTAATGCAGTGACCTGCCTCCATTTACTGAATTGATGTTGCATGTGAAAGTTTACTCAGTATATTTAAACTAATGACTGGCTAAAGCAGCTTATGCGACTTTTTAATCTAGCTTTTCCATGTAGTCATTTGTAGGATGGCTGTTGGAAAGAGAAACTGACAAGAAATTGGGGCAAAAAAATAAATAAAAATAAAAATAAAAATAAAAATAAAAATAAAAATAAAAATAAAAATAAAAATAATCTACTGACAGACACATGGCCATAGCGCATGAAATCACTTGCAGCTACATAGACAAATCTGTGGCTCATAGATAACCTTCCTGACAACGGAGCATTCCTACAGACCCCTGACTAGAGGCACACAAACACTCCCTGCGAGCGGATTGCAGATGAGACCCAAACAGGCTGCATGCTACAAGAAAGTAACGTTGATCTCTTACAGAACACCACGATCCATTGATTGGTTATTAAATACATTTGTATTGCATTATTTTCTTTTTCAAGGTCTTCCATACCTTCCTGTAGTGATAAGGCCATACCGCACCAGAAATAAAAATCAGTGCAAAACCATATTTAAATGCAACATGACAGACAACCACTCACGTTGTTTCAGCTATGACAGAAAGAAGTCAAAGGGCAGAAACAGTAACCATTGCATGCACTGCTCCTAAAACCTCACAATGAACTTCTGGTGACTTCCCAGCTTTTGGGCTGCAGGCTCACATATCTACCGTGCTGCAAAAGGCAACACAGGACAGCATCCAGATACCATATGTAACCCATAACTCCTTCACAGGTCCTCTAAAATACACAGATGATACACTAAAATTACACAAAGTTCATCATCTATGCCTGGTGCTCAGATACCAGTATTTCCTTACCAGCAGTGCTACAGACACTGCTTCAAAAATCAGAGACAAAAACCCAACGTGAGATGTTTTCCTTGGAGGGGAAAGGCACTTCCCCCCCACAGACATCTCCACCTGCATGTGTGCCCTCGGGGCTGCAGCCAGGGCTGCTGTCACAGTCACAGCCCCTCTGAGTGACCCACCGTGTGCCAACAGCCAAGCAGCAGAGCCTCACCAGGGCACAGAGCCTGTGATCCAAGATAAAAAATATGGGACAACGAGCCAGGAAGGGATACATCACACAAACACAATTACATTTCCTGGGTAACAAGCGCTGTCTTTAGTCTCCTGGAGAAAACTACATGTATTCCGTCAGTATGACTCCAAAGGTGAAGAGTCAGTTCCCATCGCATGTTACAACAGGAAAAAAATAAAATAAAATAAAAATCACCCTTGGGTAATCTCACCCTGGGAATAATAAGGTTAGCTTTGCCTGTCAGAATCTGTGGACTGAGAAGCAGGAGGAGCTGATGCAGTGTGATGCAGGCAGCCCACTTCTTTACAAAGCCACCCTTGCTCAGGGGTACCCACAGGTCTCTTTTCCCTCCCAGCATCTCACAGCCACAGCAGCACCCGACTGCTGCAGTAACTTTCTAAATTACAGAAGAAAATGGTATGATCTCCTTACAGTACAGTACCTACCAGGCAGTGGATTTCTCAGTGATTATCACATGCCTCAGGTTGCCTCTAGACCTTAATCGCCCAAGAAGTGTGATAATCTCCAAAATACATGCCCTGGGGTGGCTTATCACAAGCAGAAAACGACAGTAACCCATGAACATTGAGTTGAGCCATCCACACACACTTGACGTGGCTCTGGCACAGATCCAGTCACTACATGCCCTTAGGTGGGATAAGTGCAGGAAACAGCTCTCCTGCTTTGCCACCACTAACTCAAAGGTGTACCACAGGGTCAGCTCCAAGCACGCCGTGTCAGGGATGTGCTGGCTAAATGGAAAGGGTGTTCAGTACTGTGCTTCCACAAGCAGCAAAAATGCCACGCTGGAAAGAGCTGCCAAAAGTAGGCTGCCAGCCCAAGACATGGAGGTGCATTTCAGACTGTTGCCATGAAAGGGCAGAAGGGTGTAACAGCCTCGCAAGCCCCTGTTTGTCAAAGGAGCCCAGGCACGGCTCAGCTTCTGATTTCTCTCAAACTTTAGAAGACAGAGCTGCCTGTGGGAACTTGGAGGCAGTTCACTCGGGGTCTCCTAGGGCCGACAGCCACAGGCAGCACAGCTCACTGCAGCTTAATCAGCTCTAAGCAGCCCAGACAGAGCAGCTGCTGTTTGCTTTGTGCTCTTGCATAAGTGCTGCAGATTTCACTGCGAAATCTGGGTTCGACAAACTGGGGGCAAATAAAGACAGCTGACAACGATATCCGAGCATCTGAGCAGACTGCCCTTTAGAAACTTGTTTTCTAAGAAAGTTGAGCTTTTAAGATTCGAGTATCTTCAATGATCATAAAATACTCTATATCCATCCTCAGAGAGGAAATCTTTATGATGATCCTCAAGAATGCTTAGAAAATACAAAATTCAGGCTTTCCCATACAAAATTCCTGAGGTAAATAACTTTAAGAGAATTCCCATATGAGGAAGAAGTAAAACAAAGTGAACACGCTTGAAAGAAGCAAATGTTTAATCAAGCACAAAGGTAACAATATTTGGTTAGAAATGAACCGTTACGACAAAAAGTCTACCTGATAATTGTTAACTCCTTTCAAGTAATTCTACCACTACTATCACCCTATGCAGTATCTACCCAGTCTATTTTACAATTATTAATAACTTTTTATTGTGAAAACACGTAGCTGTCATCACAACCTCAGAGGTATAACAGAAGCTGGTCTTTCTGTGTAGAATTAGTGCAAGCGTATGTATGCCAAGAACAATTTGTTAGAGCAGTAAATTAGTGCTCATCAGAGAATGAAGTTTCTACAGCAAACAGCCAAAATGCAAGAGGAAATATAAAACAAGGGAGCTCTGCCAACCTTTGGGTAGAATTTGTTTCCTGATGTGCACCAATAAGCAAGTTCCTTCTTACTTATGAGAAGAAAATCTTTGTATGCAAAAGGTGGCATCAAAGCTTTGTGATGAGGAATGAAAAAGCAGCAGCTGCTCCATAGCCCAAATATGGAAATAAAATATGTTTTCACACCAAAAAGGAGACATAGAAACGCTGCGCTGTCAGTAACAATAAAATAGTAAATAGAAAAGAGTTATAGTAAATAGAAGGAACCCCATTCCCTGCCAGGCTGCATCTCATACAGCAACTGGCATATGTGCAAAGGGAAATTAAGTTCTATCAAATAACGCTTCTCCATCTGCTTACACTCGGCATCTCCTATGCTCCCACCCTCCTTTGCTGTCAAAGACTTCCCAAACGCAAGGCAGCGGATAACCAGATCTAGGGCTGAAAAGAAGAGGCTTTTTCTCCTCTCAATACGCGATACCCTTGCACCCCCTACCGGGGAAAGAGTCACCAGCAAGGAAGATCGTGGAGATCTTCCCCCCTCGCAGCACTCACCGCACTGCCGGTAATTGCATCGCATCCTCGACGTTTTGTATCCTTTAACCTTGTGATATCAAATTGATTCCAGTCATGATCTCTGTTGACTTTAATCACAGCCAGCGAACAGTTTATTCACGGGATTCATGAGCAATACGGGAAGCTCATGTCACATGCTTCTTTTCTGATGACACTATTCTAAGGTCACTCAATTACCTGCATCCCTTGAGGAAGGAAGTCTCCTTTGCTGGATATAAAGGCTATCTCAATATTTTTTAAAAACAGCAAAAAATAGCAAAGCTTAAGTAGTGATAAATCATTCAACGACATTCTGGGAGGACAAATATGTACTTGCTTACTGAAAACTGAGCTTTCTCCCCGGAGACACAGAAATCAGTGCAGCACGCTGCCCATGGCGAGGCAGGGAGCCCTTTTTGTAACCTCGGCTCTCTCCCTTCAAGGCTTTCTGCAGCAGATCACAGCGTGGTCGTTTTGCTCTCATCAGTGTTATTTCTCCATTTAAACGCAAGAGAAGGCTTCCACGTTACTCAGCATAAGTATTAATATCTAAGTGCTCGAGAAAGTTATTAAAGAAATTAGATACTTGGTTATGGCAGTTGACCAAGATAGCAATGGATTCATTTTTAAGGAGCATCGCTGCTGTTACATTCGCAACCAGAAGGTGGCATTAAATTGCCACAAATCTGCTTTGAAATCCCTGAACTGAGCTGCTTACCAGAGGCTGACAGGGAAGAGTCCTGGGTGCTTTGTGCAGCTGCAGATCCGGCCGGTAAGCTGCCACTGCGCTCAGCTCCCTGCAATTACAGCAATGCAGCTAACACTTCACTCATCGGCAGCAAAATGCTTCATTCTTCACTCCTGTCTGTTCCCCATGTACCACGGACATCCAGCACATCTGCCCTGGCTTTTCCAGAAGACTACAAGCTGCAGCTCCCCACATTCAGCCCCAGTAGATTTGGGCTCCCAGCTGCAGCTTGAGAACGCTTTGCACACACACACACACAAATTTAGGCAGATGGGGGGGGGGGGGGGGGGGGGGGGGGGGGGGAGCAGACAGGCACCATAAGTTTGTGGTCAGTGGGCAACCCCACATTTGCCAGGCTCTGCACCTCCTCTGGAACAGCCACCGGCCCAAAAACCTGAATCAAAGTGCCGGACAACCACTGCAAAGCTCCACCAGATGCAGAAGCAGGGCTGAATCCCTTTTCTGCAGGCTGCAAGGACACCAGCACAGAGCGCATTCCTGTGCCCACTGGGGTCACATCAGCCTCTCTGGGTGCAACCACAGAAGTGGCAGCTCCTCCAAAGCAGATTGCTGACCTCAAGCAGATGCAGGAACTCACAGCGCTGAATAGTATTTACACTATTCTACAGCTGATATCCAAGGACTGATGAATATTTCTAAAAGACTGTTGCAGAATTTGATCCCTCCTTCAGTGTAGAAAAGAACTCAGACATCACTGCAGTCAGTAGCAATATTCCCAGCGATCCCCATGGAGCAGGTTTTACCATTAGTCTGGATAACACGTGCAGTTCTGCTTTACATCAGCAGCAGAACAACATCTCAAAAACTCAGGATGGCTTCAGAGGAATAGGTTGCCATGATCAGCACCACTTACATTATCTTCAATGAAAAGGCAAAACCAGAGCAATCAAGGACTTGTCTGGATCCTCCGTGGGTTTCCAGCAAACCCAAGGGCCAGACTGCCACCTTGCTGCTCCCATACCTTTTCCATACTATTTTGTGGATGCACTCCTATTCATTAACTTGGCAGAAAGTTCTCAAATTTTGTGAGAGAAGTCATCTCAGCTACCTCCAGTCCGCAATCCAGAGCCCTGAGTATGCTGGACAGCATCACAGGTGCACAAGCTTATCCTGAAAGCATCTCCCAGATGGCTGAAGTTTCAAGAGAAAGAAAACACATGCACGCACACCTGCACACCGACACAAAAGAAAACCATGGAGCCTTGAAAGCTTCTTCCACATGGTCCAGTTGAGCAGGAGGTTTGATTCCCTCCTGCCCTGCTCCAGATCTGCCCTGCTCTTCTCGGTCCCAAGAACGATATGCACTCCTGAGCAGTGGGATGCCGTGGGGCACACACCACTCCAGCTGCCTGTCATGCACAAAGAGCTCTCTCCCGTGACACAAAAAGCAGAAAGGTTAAAGAAAAGCTAAGAATCGCTTAGCAACATTTGCCCCTATACTGTGCACAAAGTGAATGGCGGGATGTAAAGCAGCATCGAAGACACGTAGGCACAGAATGGCCAGCTCCTAGCCACCTGAGCTCAGTGCATTGGTAGGATTCCCGAGCAGACTGATTTTATTAATAAGTACAATAGAAGAAGAAAAAAGAAAAAAAAAAAAAGTAAGCAGTAAATTGCAAAGCTGAAGTATCAACATGCAGAACATTTCAAGACTGATGCAAGGGAAGACTTGACTCAGTTCTGAGCATTTCCATGCAAACACACATGGATACTCCAGCAAGCAAGAGCCCAGCCATTAACATCTTTCTTTATTTAAAGACTAAATAGAAGCTATCAATAAGACTTGTCGTAAGGATAAAGCTCATTTGTAGTTTTGCTTGAGAAAGAAAGAAAAACATATATTTCCCTGTCTCTCAATCAAGTAATTCAGAGAGGTCTGTGAGCTTTTGGAGCTCGCTGTTGTGCTGAAGAGAAGGAAGGGGCTCTCACAGTAGACATTCAGAGAAAAGCTTTACCAGTGCCCATGTGTGCATGTGGAGGAAAAGAAGAGAAACGAAAGTTCATTTTGGAAGAAGCCCTGCCATTAGAGTTGCAAGCCATCTGTATCTGTGCAGCTGCCTGACAGCCCACAGGTCTGTATGTCCTTCGCCTGGGTGGTGAAGGCGCCAAGAGAAGGCAGAACAAACATGGCGGCACGTCACAAGCAGCTTGTGTCAAGAGCTGTTCTGGACTCACAGTGTGAACACTGGGTGGGGGAGAACACAGGAGCCCTACTACTGCTGGCTGAGAAAATTCAGGGAAGGAGTGAGCAGGCAACAGCAGGTAACCCTGAACAAAAGCACAGCAGTGCTCAACGTGTAGCACGTGAGAGTAGTGAAAGATTGAGGACCCAAAGCAACTCAGGAAAATGCAAACGGAGCTCCCAGAGGGGAACCATATTTCAGCAGGTCACGAGCAAGCCAATAACGATTTCCACATCATTTGTATCTGTGCTAAACATACTTGGCATTACTTCAGAGACTGGGGTCAGAAGTTCAATGAATATAGATTTTTGCTGAAGGCATTGTGCTCACAGAGGCATCTGGATCCCTGCTAGGGGAGGGTCAGAGCCAGGTTTGCACTAACCCTTAATTTCTGCCCTGTCCTGGTAGGGTTTTCCAGTTGAGATCCATTACACAACAGCACACAATTCTCGAACAGCTCTCCAGCCAGCAAAATACATCCGCATTTCAATCCTCATTAGCAGAATTTAGTTCCTTAAATGTAACTGGCGCTCTGAGAGTCAGCCACAAAACCTCACCTTGCATGTTACTTCACTGCCAGGAGACTCCAAAACAGCAAACACAAAGCAGGTAAAGTGGGATTACCATTCATTTTTGTTATCTCACAGTAGCATTTCCATAGTAGCAAAACCCTGGGACAGCAAAAACCTTCCTTTGCTCCAGATCTTCTTCAGCACATGAAAATGTCTCTAAGTACACTACACAGACAAACTCACTCACATGTATAAGAGGGAGTGCAGGGCAGCCAGCTTCCTTGCCATCCATCAGGTAAAGGTAGGTAATTACAGAAGAGCAAACTTGAGCACTAACAGTAGCCAGTGCCCAAAGCACTTGTGTACCAAGTAGATTCCACCTCAAGTTACTTTCTATAGGAAGCTTTAAGCCAGCTTCATTATTGGGGTGAGGCACAGCAGATGCCTGCACCCTTCGATGATTCATTGCCTGGCTCCCTGTTATGTGCCAGCTCTGAGCTGACTTGCACTGACCCAAGAGAAGCACTTAGCAAAGAAAGGTCTGCCAGCTGATCGCTTCATTTCTTGGCAACACTGATAGCGTTTTAACCTCACTCCTTAGGCTTTGGTGGCTTCATAATACCAACGCCACACGTTCTGAGATACATGGTGGAGTTCCCACAAACACCTCTCACCCCCACAGGAGCAGTCCCTGCGTAACTCCTCGCTGCTCTGATAGCATGCAGCTGTTCCTGCTTTGGGGTAGGCTGGAACAAAGGGGACTTAAAAATACGAGTTTCTGTCTGAGGAAGATAACAGAGCTGCAGCAAAAGCCACAACCACGGTGTTGTGGGAGCACCTTTGCATCATCCATTGATCCCTTGGCTTTCTTGCCTTTCTTTGAAACACACCCACACAACAGAGGCTCTGATGACTCGCTGAGTTTTAGTGTAGTTCAACTTCCTTTACATTGAATCAACAGGAAAGAAGGGTTTCTGCCATCACCAGCTGCGTTACTCTGACAGCACTTTTCCAGCTATGAGCAGTCTCTCTGAAGTTTGCCAGTGAAGCAGAGGATTTATCTTCCAGAGAAACCTCAAGCAAACTCAAGGGAAAAGGACTGGAGGCTTTCATTAACTCACACAGGGCTTGGCTGAATCATTTTCAGGTAATGAGTATTGGCTGGGGAAGACAGGGATCCATTTTTCAAGGACTCCTGTGCAATTCCCTTGAACTTCAGCAAGAGCTTGCACTGCACGCTCTAAAGACATAAGCCCAATAAATACATTGTCACTTCAACTTTTCACAGGTTGAGAGAAAAAGTAACAAAAGAAAACAAACTTATTCTCTTTTCATGAAGAAGAATTAAATTTCCCATGGCAATCACTGCAATCTAAATCTAAAAGCGAGTTTCTGATTTCCATTGGTAACCATTTGTACTGCTTGATTTAGGCAACACACTAAAGCACTGGAAAAACATTGCAAGACAACCTTCTTGAGTCACTGAATAAGAAGAAAAGCTTGCCTGAACAGCATTAAATCACTACAACCAATTGCATCCCATTGCTTATGCTCCAATTCCACTGGCTGGAAAGGTACAAGCTGACTTACTTACACACACTCATACACACAAAACTGTTTCCCACCTCAGAGCAACAAAGATGAATAACAAAAATAACTAAACCTTATCAGCCTTCAAGGCTTTCTGAGCCCAGGAGCATCAGAGCCAGATCCTCAGGAAACACATTAGGCTCCTCATGAGAGAAATTGGCTGCCAGCACTGCCACAGCACCTGGTCATCACACTCCAGCAACAGATTATCCCATGGTATCGATTTCCCTGCTCTGGGTTAATTCTTTTAATTGTCCCAGCACATCTTTTCCCATTAGGCTGATGTAACTTGTTTAAGCACATGCAGATTGATTTACGACAGCGGTAAGGACATTAATCAGATGCCTTTTCTCTAGTTAATGTACAGATGGTAAGAGATGCAGGACAATGGTCTCCTGCACGGGGGCTGCAGCCTTTTGCCTTGAAATCAAAAGGAGCCTCACAGCAAGAGCAGACTTGCACCACAGTAAGAGGAGATGGCTTCCACCTGTGCTGTGGGTAAGGCAAGGTCACTGCCTCCTGCTCTTCATTCTCAAGTGCTATCTTCTTTCAGTACAGCTGCAATCAAGGAAATGGAAAGTGTCTTTTTAAGTTCACTGTTAGGAGCTTACACACACTGAAATCCTAAAACCTCCTCAGGAGGCAAGGTGTTCCTATTTATCCCCGTTTAGAGGTGCCTTCCTTCAAAACATCTATTCAACATATTTTAGTTTACTGCTGTGCGTTCTCTGCATTTCCCTTCCACTGCAGTAATGTCCATAGCGCAGAAGCCTGCCCAAAACAGCCTTCTTTTCCATACAAATAGTTCAGGTCATGCAACGTGTAGTACATAATATTCAGGCAGTGTGTAGGTGGTAGAAAAACATATATTACTGGTATGGGTGAGAACTGATATCACAGAATCACAGAATGGCCAGGGTTGGAAGGGACCTCAAGGACCATGAATCCCCAACCCCCTGCCACATGCAGGGCCACCAACCTCCACATTCAGTACCAGCCCAGGCTGCCCAGGGCCCCGTCCAACCTGGCCTTGAACACCTCCAGGGATGGACGGGGCATCCACAGCCTCTCTGGGCAGCTGTTCCAGCACCTCACCACTCTCATAGTGAAGAACTTCCCCCTGACATCCAACCTAAATCTTCCCTCGCTCAGCTTAAAACCATTTCCCCTCATCCTGCAGTTCTCTACCCTTTCAAAGAGTTGATTCTCCCCGTGTTTGTAGGCTCTCTTTAGGTACTGAAAGGCTGCAATGAGGTCACCTGCAGCCTTCTTTTTTTCCAGGCTGAACAAGCCCAGCTCCCTCGGCTAATATATAAAGATTAGAAAACTCTTAGGGGTCCTGCAGATCCGAGGTAGTTTTCATTCTATTGCAGTGTTTAACATTAAGTCAATTAGATATATTCACCAAGAAAGGTGTTCATGTAGGTGCCACCATTTCACTGAAACTCAAAGAAAACTCGACCCTTACCCTGCGTTGGGAGGGAAGAAAGGAAAAAACACACACATTCATTTGGCCTAACTGCTGGAGAAAACACAAGTTCTGATTCTGACTCTAACCTACATAACCACACTGTTTGTGATTACAGCCGGGACACCAGCAGGCCCATCACGTTTTGACAGCAAATCCCATGCATTTTCCCACCAGCTACAGGGCTCAGAGCAAAAGTTCTCTCAGCACATCCTCCCGGGTGCGCTTCCCACCGCCCTGTCCTGCATGGCTAGCAGCCAGGTTTCACTTTCCTCGGATCTACAAATTCTCCAGACAGCTTTTGGTACAGCTTCTAAGCACAAACTTACTGGGTGAGCTGACGAATCTCAGTGCTTCTTAAGAATTTTGTTCCATTTACTGACCTAGCCTCCTTCAATTCAGAGGGAAAGGAGAAAGTAAGATATTTATGTAATAACTTTAATAGGGGAAACCCTCGTCCTGAGAGCAACTCACAACATTTTCAAACAAAATAAGTGAGACAATTGTAAGAGTACTCTCAGAAGATCCATGAGCAAAGACCAAAAAAAAACCAAAAAAAAGTTATCCGATGTATTATTAATTGTGGATTATCCTTTCGGCTCTACTCCAAAATATCTAAAGCTGCTTTGATAGATCTGAAAGCAGCAGCGGGAGCCATTGCCCTCTGTACCTCACCAACAGCCCCCTGCTGACAAGGGACGCATGGGCCGTATGCTGCTCTGAAGTAGCGCTGACAACAGAAGGCTCAGCAGACACTCCAGGTGACAAAAGCACAGTGAAATCACTGCCTTCACTTCTCTGCCTCCACCTGTGGATCACTTCAGACCTCACCCCAACAGAAGCTCCAAGACAGCACTCCCGTGTCCCATCCCCAGCAGTTGCCCAAGCCCATCCCGCTTAGCAGAATCAGGCTCAGCCTGATGCCTCTCACTGACTTTATCTATGCTGGTAAAAATGAGCTTTTTTCCCCTTGTACTCAAGTGATTTCTATACCTTGAAATATCACAGACATTCAGAATGTTAAGGCAAAGAATGAAAGCTTCTTACTTATGTAACCCCTTGTGAACAAAAGAATGCAATGAGAATAGATGGGCAAGAGCAGTCATAAATTCTACCCCACACCTTACCTAGCAAGCCTATAGTCTAGGCACAAGAGTAAGTATCTAAGGCATAATGTAATTATTCTAGGTGTATCTTCCCTGAATTTTCTGTATCACCCAGAAAAGTAGGAGCCACGGCAGCGTTATGTTGTTTGTCTCCAGACACCAATGCCTCTTTCATACTTCACTCAGAATTGTCTCCTTTGTGATAATTTTCTAGTAAGTCATTACAAAATTGCCAGATGCCAGAGCTTTCTTTAACAGTGGAATTTCACTTCGATATTATGAAGATACAATCCGATTTGCATCCTGTCACTGGAATATGTCACATATAATATATTCTGCAAACGTTTTTATTTCTCTGCGCAGAGATTTGCCTCCCTGTTTAAGTAAAGCATTCACATGCAATTCTTCTGCCTGGGATGATGCTGATCCCTTTACAGATTACCAAACCAAAACACTTGACAGGTTATTCGAAATATCCTTCTTCTGTGGCCAATGTGACAAAAGTGCCCAGCATGATGGAAACCCACACTTAAACTGTCAACAAACCAGATTGCCAATCTGACACTGCTTTGAGAGCAACTGAAACTATTTCTGAGCGTATGGAAGATGTGTTTCCTGCTGTCTTAGCTCTGAGAGGCAATTAAGCAACAGGGAGCTAATGAGGAACTTGATTTGGGCTGCAGCAAAGCCCCAGAATGTGAGCAGACACGAGCAGCTAATGGGGAAACACGCTAAGGATCGGCTCACTGCAAAATCAGAGGAGAAAGGAGTGCAGCTACAAACTTGAATGTTTTTCAAACAAGAATAGCTTTTACATTTGTAAAGTTGAAAACGTTGGGTAACTTTGGAGAAAAAATATATATATACTTTTCTGGTTTGTTCCAAAACACTTGGACAGGAGCAAAGAAAGACATGGTCAAACAAAAACAATGCCAAAGTCCCACGAAGAGAAGCACTGGGAGGAGCAGCGTCTTCCCAGACCTTACAGCTGCTTCTTGCATTTCACAGACAGATACCGGTGCACCATTTGTAGTCCTTGCTGAGTCTGTGACTGACAGATCAGATGTTTGAAGGATGAAAAGAAGAGACAAGGATGACACGTAAAGCAGACGCAGGCATAGCAGGAGGAAAGCAGGAAGAGAAACTTCAGACTGAACATTAGGAGACTACTGAAACCATGAATTTTATTGGACAGCAAAGTATTCTCTGAGGGGGGAAGTGGAAATTCCATTGGCTCAGCCATTTAGAAGTAGAGGTATGCCCTGCAATTTCAGGGTTGGAAGAAGCTACAATATAACAGCTATCTTTTAACTCTAACTTCACAGCTGTCTATTACAACTAACAAGAACATCGAATATTGCTAGAGCTGCCGTAAGCCTGGGCATAAACCCTTGAATTACTTTCTGTCTTCTCTTTCTCATCCATTTTTCTGTCTCTCTCTAAGCACTATTGCCAAGGAGTGAAGCAGCATGAAGTATGGGTGAAACATAAAAACAAAACAGACCATTTACCATTCCTTAAAAAATAAAGGGTAAGGGCAACCATTTTTTAAAAGAAGCTTTGCTTATTAAACACAGCTTTTACAGAAATGGATGGGCGCATTTCATGTACAGCCCCCATCCCTCATCACTTCTGTACCACACAGGAAGATCTGACTTCAGGAATGAATTACAGCAGGCCTGACCTTCCCAGACAGCTGCACTGAGAGCTCAGACCAAGAACCCCACTGGTGGAAAGGGCTCCTACCCATGGTGCTGCCAACCAGACCTGGCAAGCAGGACCAAACCCTGCCTGGCCTCCCCTCTGTGCCACCCCACTGGCACTGCCAGCCATGGGATCTTCCAACATCCGCCAGGACTCTTTCCTCTGCTCATGAAAGCTCCTGTGTGTTCTTGGCTCCTGTGCCTGCACCTTTGTGCCTGTCTGCCTTGGGAAAGAAGATTTCAGTGCTTAGCAGGATGGGCAGGAAGCTTGGCTGCCACTGACATACAGCGATATATGGCTTATACCTAGTGGCTAAGGCAAAACAACCGAGATTTTCTCAGTAATTCCACTTATGCAATAATTTATTAGTTTCTAACAGCCTCACCATTTCATGCACAAAAATGCATTTGAAATGAAGCTCCTGAAAATGGACTTAACCTTCTTTCTTTTTCCTTCTCCCCCACTACACTGTTAAAGCTTTTAACATCCTTGTCAAAGTAGGTGAGCCTCTCCTACTTGACAGGATCAGATCAGCAGGCCTTTTGATCAGAAATGATGTAGAAAAGAAACATATAATTGGTTTAGCACTAAGTGCTAAAAACTCTTGCTGTACCCTGAAGAGGACAAGCAGTTTATTGCAGATCTGAAGTACTTGGGCTATTAAGAAAATTAATATTTTGCAGACACGAAGAACTCCAACTCTCTGAGTCATTGTGTTTGGATTCGTCGTATCAGAAAGTTGTTCTCCTGTGGAAGGAAGACTTTTAAGGACATCCAATTAACTTAAGTCTGTTCCTGACAGCAGAGTGCATCACTGCAGTTGGTGCTTCTCTCTGTCTCTCATTCTCTACCTCTGTAAAATCACCCCAAAACCAACAGTCATCTCAAAGCATGAGGACTATCCATTCAATAGGCAGTAAGAAAAGCAGACAAGCAGACACAGTCTGTGTACAGCTCTATTTTTTTCTGTTGAGCTACTCAGATATTTATTTGGATGTTTGGAGGAGAAGAAAAAAAAACACTTCCAAAATCTCCTACATGGGAGATCTCCACATCTTACCTCTAAAGATAAAGCAAGTGTTAGGAAGGGGACAATCTGGTCTTTGCAAATCCACTCTCCTTTGTGTCCAACTAATTGATACCATCATCAGAGGGGTAGGTTTATATGCTTATATGTATACTACATATTTTTCTGCTGCTTCTGAAATGACAAAGATCCTAATCATAATTTCCATTCCTGGGTCCTGAGCCTTTCTCGAGCAGGAGAATAAATTCCCGTACGTGGTAAAGTTGCCATCATTAGTGGCCTGCATTTTCCTCCATCCACACCCTCTACAACAAAGAAAGTACTAAGAAATTCCAGCGTAGTAACCAGACCTCAAATCTTTATACAGACCTAAAATCTTCTCTTTCTCCTTGACATTAAAATTGGCTTTCCAAAACTGCATGTTCTCCACTGGAGGACAAATGAAGTACATCACCTCCTCCACGCTCCTCCTCTCAGACCAAATAAGTTACATCTTCTGGGCTTTAACACAATTTTATAAGTCACCTCATCTCACCCTGTAGTTCCACCCCAAATGGAAGTTTCTAAGCTAAACACCAGGGAGAAGGCCTTTTTTAACTTTTAATTTACTGTGGGTTCATCAACTTTTGACCACAGCTGAAGGTCCATTTTCTCCCCATTAGTTCTGTCTAGTCAAAGAAGTTCACGTAGCGATGACGCATCTCTTGTAGATAAGGATATCCACTGATTTGATTTACTAAGCAGGCTAAATTTATTATGCAACATTTTACAAGCATAATTCTGCTTTCCCTTGATGGAAATAAATTCGATATCAGCTCCCCTGAGACAGAAGAACCAGTCCCTTTATTATCCAGACATGACCCCGAGAGCCGGATTCCATTTTAGAGACGGGAAATAGCCATATCTCTGATTAAAAGGGAAAGTTTAATCAAATAAAGTGCCTCATCAAGCGAGAGCCAAGATTCCAATACTCCTGACTGCAGCACAGCAATGATCCAAAGTCATACCTGCCCCCAGCCCATTACAGCTTACTGCAAACGTGACATCCATCCCAAACAGGAGGCACTTCTTTCAAGAGCTTCCCCGTTATCCTGGGAGCTGCTCCTCCTGTGGCTAACAGACACAAGTTCTCAGGCTGCTCCCCAGGCTCTGCTCAAGGAACCTGAGGAGGACAGGATTCAGCTGCTTGAGTACTTTCTGTGCAACTAGGTCAGTTTCACAGGTAGCGAGTAGTCTTGAGCCAGGCTGCCACATGCAGCAGCCCTATCCTCCAGGCCAGTACCCTTCCCAGTAAGACCCTTCATTCTCTCAGTGATGTTTACACTCTGAAGTGGGCACTGGGAGCAGTAGGACACTGGTTTCTTTGGAGTCCCAACTCGAGAGCCCTGTCCCTACTGCCAGTGGTGCATTCCTGTACTTTTACGCTGGGCAATAAACTAATAACAGTAACAATGAGGTCTATTAAATGTTCTTTAAGCCTCTGCTTCTGTGTAAGTACAATCAGATCTGTATGCTACTCCACACAGAGATCCATCTTAATGTCTCGTTGGTCATCCAGACAGTTTTCTTGCAACAGAGCAAGATACTGCAACTGACAGATAAATCACCTCCCTTTCAGCGGTGCAAGCCCAGCTACGCAAGCAAATGAAGGCGCCTGAACTCCTCAACGGCTCGCCCGAGAGATCCGGTGATTTCACACCGACCTCTGCAGACACCCTCCTTGGATCAGCCCACGTGTCGTTCCTGCTGCTGGAGCACCAACGTTTACCCTCTGCTTTATGGCAAGAGCATCTTCCTAACACCGCAGCCTTTGCGCCGCGCGGGGCCGCTTGCTCCGCAGGGCTTCCAGCTGCAGCACTGCCCAAACACGGCAAGTATGTCATGCCTCCACGGCTGAGGTTTTTGCTCTGGTATTTGTCTGAGCGCCACACGCACGGAGGAGGATGGTGACTGCTCTGGTCTCTGCTTTCCAATCCAGCTTCGGTGGCCCCCGAGGAGGGAGCGCTGGCACCACCGGGGAGGGACAGGGCTCAACCCGGACTCGCGTGGCCCCGCTCCCCGTTACAGACCCCCCGGAGCCCCGCCGCCGCGAGGGTCTCAGAGCGGGCAGCCCCTCACGGCAGCTCTCGGTTAGACGGCAGCAGCCGGCCCCTCCTCTCCGCGTCCCCTGAGGCAGCCGGCGAGGGCTGGCAGTTCCCCAGGGACCCGGCGGGGTCTAAGCGGCTTCTGGGGCTCGCACCGCACGCGACCCAGCCGTCTAATCGCCGCCCGAAGCTGCGGCGGCCGCCCGTCGGGTCCGCCCCTCCGCCCCTCCGTCGTTCGGCCCCGAGGGAAGGGACGAGCGAGGGCTGCGGAAGGCTGCCAGAGCAGCGGGGCCGCGCGCCGTCGAGGCGGCAAAAGCTGCCTCCCGAACCCCCGCCTCGTCACCGGAGCCGCCTCCTCGCCGCGCCCTCCGCAGCCCTCGGGCTCGCGGCTCCCGCAGCCCCCTTCCCGCGGCCGGGCAACGCCGCCGGAGCCGCGCTGCGGGGCGGGGCGCGGAGGGCGGGCGGGGAGCGGG